>CAJJDM010000034.1:48411-79455 GCA_905182975.1 Paramecium primaurelia
TGATTGATAAAGTATTTCCTAATGCAAAAATTTATATAAAGTAAAATAGGTTTTGATATTATTTTATTTTGATAATGATCTTGAATTTCTAAAACCTTAAGACTGATTAATTACATCATTTGAATTCCATTTGATTATAAACAATTATGTAAGTTAAAAGTTTCTCATTTTTTTCTATATATATTAATAAATATGACTAATATAGTTAATAATAAATACTTGTAATTCTGACTTTATTAATAATTAGTTAAATTCAAAATTGTGAATAAAATAGTAAAATTTCTTTATTTTTGAATTCTAATTCAAACAATAATAGTTGTGAATATAATTTGGTCTTTGTTCTTTAGGATTTTGATATTTAAAATGATTCCTTTTTAGCTGCTATTTTTTACATTAAACTTGATTATTACATAGAAGAACTGGATATCATTTTAATTTTACATATATATTAATTAATTTATTAATCAATATAGATTTAGGGTTTTATTAAAATTCAATCACCACTGTATCCAATCTATCTTAATACTATTTGAACTTCAACATTATATTTTAATTATAACTGATGCAGTGTTAATGCCTCCAAGCAATATCCTCTGTAATGCTAACCAAATATGTATAAATCGCAAGAAACTTCATCATCACTAATTATAAAAATATCAAATTACCTTTCAAATCCTAAATACTCCATCACCGCATCTTTTAATTATATTAATTTATCATGTATATTAAATTATCTTGAGAATTATCTTAAGAATTATCTTGGGAATTATCTTTTAATAGATCCATCTCTTATTACAAAATTAATAGACAGTTTATTGGAATTTGGAATTTCATTAAATACATATGAATTAATTTAGTCTTATTTTTTATTTTTTTATTAATATTGATTATTGATTTATTATTATGGAGTTTGAAAATGTTGATTATTTATTGATTATTAGTCTTGATGCATTCCAGTGTGAGTATTTGAAAAATTTTAAGTATTGATGATTAAGTTGTCATTTTAGACATTTTCTAGTTCACTCTTTAAATCTAAATACATGCATTTTGATTTAGAATAACAATTCCAATTTTTCAAATCATTATCAATTCTACTTCATAAAATAACATTACTTTAAAGAGGTCTTTATGTATTCAAATAATTCCTCAACTGAAATAGATTAGTCAGCTTCCAAATATAAATCTTGATTCTGTGGCTATAGGATTACTTTGAACCTATTTTTCATAATAAATTAAATAATATTTTATCATTTTATATATTGATAATTTACAATAATTATTGTAAAATAAACTATATATAAGTTAATTTTATCTGTTCAATTTATATTTTATTATTATAATATGTTCAAATGTCAAAAATATATAAAATTGCTTCAAAAATTAAGTAATAAATTAATTAATTATTAGCTGCAGTTTATTAAATATGCTCATAAATATAAGAGAAAACCTTAAAACAATACTAATAAGTATTATTAATAATAAAATATAACTAATAGATATACTTTAACAAATAGTTTGAAATCAAATGTCAATTTGATAAAATAAAATATATCTAAAAAAGATTAAAAATAATAATTTTTATACATTAAATATACTTCTTAAAGGTCTTACCTAATTATCCTTCTTACCACATAGTAAAATTACATTAAATAGGAATATTAGTAAAAGGTTAACAATAAAATCAAAAAGAATTTCATAATATTGTTGAAATTTAAGGAATGATATTTTAAATCCTTAAAATTGTATTAAATTGCAACTCTGTATCTATATTAAATAAATAAAATAGATTTCTTAATTAATACATAATCTACTGATAATAAGAATTACTTTAAGGAATTTAAGTTCCCTTAAACACTACAATTTGCAGGTTTAAAAAAATCTTCCTAGTATTTTTTGTTTAAATAAGGTTTAATTAACAATAGATTAATGAAAAGATTTAAAGTAAGCTTATGAATTAAGTCTATTGAGTTTATTATTTGTAAAATTATTCTTATCTAGAAGAATATTTTAATTATTATTTTAAGTCATTTCTACCAAGTTCACTTTCCAATAATATATTTAATTTGAAATAATGACTAAAATCATAATAAATATTTTAATTACTAATTACAGTGAATTATTTTGTTCAATAGAAGAATTAAACTAGTTAAATTTTAGATTCTTAATAATAAACAAGAAAGAATACAGAAGTAATTTAGAAAAATTTGAAGAAGTTTTAAAAGAAGACATGCAAAATCCTTTAGCATAGTGTTATTAATGAAAAATAAATAAAAATAAGGTGTTATAATACTATTCGATTGAAAAAGATAAAGAATGCATTTAAACTAGGAAAACCATTAATTATATAATTTTTCCTAAAATATGTTAATAATTGTACCATCCTATAAGATAATTTCCATTTCTTAATTTATAATAATATTTTTGAAATCAAATTACTTTAACTTAACCCTCATAGAATTAGCTATCAATTATTAATCATAAAAAGCGATTATAATCTTGAGTTCATTATGTTTTAATTAAAAACTAAATAAGGCCTGTGATTTAATACCACGTTTTTATTTCTAAGATTTAATTTCCTTTACTTTTTCATAAATTAATAATAATCAGATTTCTATAAAAAAATTTAATATTCTTTAACATCCATCTAAATTATAAAAGTAAATATTACAGTCTATATCTATCAAGATTATACTATTATAAAAATTTATGTTGTTTAATTAAAAATCAACTATTATTTTTTAAATATTAACAAACCAAATGGGTTCATTAATATTACTAAATTCAGAAATTTGCTATGATTTGATGAATCAATAGAATATTTTTATTTTTAATTAATTTGAGATATAACTAAGGTGATATTTATATTTCTAAAGCAATCCTTAAAAAGTCTTAACTTTGCATTTCTTTTAAACTAATCTATCATTACAATTCTTATTCTAATATTATTAAAGATCTTTATGTTTAATATTGTCATAATTAGTATTGAAACCAATAAAAAATAAAAATGATATTTTATATTGATTTTAATTATTATATCAATATTAAATAATAAGGATTAATTTACATTTTAATTATGATAAATTTTCTTTCGTTTAGTCACAGAATATTAAATAAGATATTATTTAATATTCTTTAAAGCTAACTCAATTTAAAATTTTTTTTTTTTAATCTAACTTGATTGATTGATAAAGTATTTCCTAATGCAAAAATTTATATAAAGTAAAATAGGTTTTGATATTATTTTATTTTGATAATGATCTTGAATTTCTAAAACCTTAAGACTGATTAATTACATCATTTGAATTCCATTTGATTATAAACAATTATGTAAGTTAAAAGTTTCTCATTTTTTTCTATATATATTAATAAATATGACTAATATAGTTAATAATAAATACTTGTAATTCTGACTTTATTTATTAATATAATTAGATAGTGATTGTAAACCTTTTAAAATGTTAGAGAAATTCTATATTTATAACTTTTAAGAATAAACTCGAAAGAATAAGAGAAGAGGTTAAGAATTAAGAGGAGTGATATTTTGAGCTTAAAATTCAAGAGAAGAAATGCTATCATTTAAGAGGAAAAAAGATAGACTTTATGATATCTTGTAATGCTATATTAGGTCTAGATTAAAATCATGTTTATTCTTTATGGAATGAAAGGATAAATTAAAATAATTAATAGTTATATTAAAACAGTTATTGCGAAAAGATATTATGAATAAGCTATTGCAATTACTGAATAATGTATAATAAATTTCCCCCAAAAAAGGTTATATTTATTTTATAAAATGTATTTATATTATTAATTATTAAAGGTTTTTTGTTAACATAACATAACATAGCATAACAATAATAGATGTAATTATATATAATTAAAAAAAATATAATAAGGCATTAGATTGTTATGATTAATCGATTTCACTAGATCAAAATAGTATTATTGCCTATAATAACAAAGGTAATATTTCAATAATAAAATTTTAGGGATTGGGGCTTTCAAAGATATAAAAAGATTTTGAATAGCAAAAGGGAATACTCATGAAGTTGTTCGTAATTACTTTCATTATTATCTAATTGACTTAAAATTTTGATCAATACAATTAATGAATTAAGTAAAAGAGTCAGAAATTCCTTAAAATTAAAAAAATGATTGCAAATAATATAGTATTATGCAAGTCCTAAATATAGACTCATTTGCTTCTAATTCAACTTTTGTAATTAGATGTGTAGTTTATAATATAAGAATTAAAATTACTGTAATACAAAATGAAAAGTTGAATAAAGTATATATTTTATTATATAGTCAATTAAAAAATTGGATTTCAGTAATAACTTTAAAAAATTAAACCTAAGAATTAAATCGATGTTTGATTATATAAATTTATAATAGAATATTAAATAGATGAATAGATAAATAATAATTATTTAATTATTTTAAAATAATTTTGAGTCATTTAAAAAATAAAAAATGATTAATATCAAAATGATTAGAAATTTCTCAAAGAGAACTGAATAAGAAATTATAAAAACATTGAAAATCCCAGATATGTACAAATATATGGAGGCTAAGATTTATGAAATTATACCGTTTTTTGAATTATTTTATTCTAACTATAAAGATTTAAGAAAAACAAATTATTATAAGAAATAATAAGAATGCTAAAGTGAAGCAAAATGTAATTTTATCTATCCAATAATTTCTTTTTATTATTATCTATTATAGTATGAAATCTTTTAAATTCATAAGTATTTATATTAATCTAAATCTTTTGGTAACTCTCTAATTTTATTTAACTTAAAGATTTACTAAAATATCTAATTAGATATAACCTCTAAGGCCAGATGCATTTATGGTAAGTGAGAGGATAAGTAGGCCTTAATATTATTATTGGCCGAATTTAATTTCATTCAGAATAACATATGGCTTTATCGTGTAACATACAATTCTATACACTTATTTCAAGGGGCTGTAGAAGATATTGTAAGGAAGTTATAATAGTCAAAATTTGTAACCTTTTGGTAATTACAGTATTTCCAAATTAGAATAATAAAACTCATCTATATGATAAAAAAAAATACAACTTAATTTTTGAAAGGGATTTTGAATAGTATTTTCTTTTAAGAATAATTTATCCATTTGTTTAAACATATAGTTATTGTTCAGACTGGATTTAGTAATGAGTCTTGGGATAGTTAGATCTTTTAGATAGTCAATTATTTTTTCGATGTAGAGGAAAAAATGCTTTAGATATTAAAAAATCAGAGAATTTGATTGTTGCTAAGTTATTGAGATTTTTAGCTCTTATTTAAAGAGACAATTTTTATTATGAAAAAATATTAATTCAGAATTAAAACAAATCATACAGAAAATTATAATTTGAATAACAACTTAGTTCATTCTATATTTTTAACTACTATATTGAAGAGAGCTTTGACTATCAAGCAATAATAAAAAATTGTGGGATTTTTATACCTTAATTTGAATAAAATAATCAAGAAGAAGTATATATTTCTTAAAAGAAGATTAAAGGAAGTTCAATTCCAGTGAATTAATGAATCAAGTTGTTAACTAAATTTTGAACATATATAAATTATGAAATTTAAATAAATTAATAAGTAACCAATCTCTATATGATTTGGAAAAGCCAACTTTTTTCTGTATAGTATTGCCACTAATGAGACAATAAGATTAAATTAAAATTCCAATAGTTAGATCATATTAATTTAATGATGAAATTCAAATAATTAATATTATATTGCAATTTTAAAAGAATATCTTAATTTTTATAATAATAAAATGTTGAATCATATAAAATATTAAAACCTAAATTTATAATTTAAAAAGATGCCTTAATATTGTTTAAATTCTTATTTATAGTTTTTTGAGTGAGATCCAGAAAAGTTTAACTAAGAAAAAAGTCAAAGATATTAATTAATAAAGAATTAACTATTATACTTAATAATATTAAAATGAATTTCTTTAAAAATTTTAGCCTTCAAATTAGATAAAATTGAATAAACTATTTATTTCAGAAGATAATTGAACCATTTTATCAAAGAATGTTATTTAAAGAGTGGATTAAATTACATTGTAATATTCACTCTAGTATCAAATGTAATTAAAATTTTTTTTGATTTTTTACATATATAGTTCAAATTATGATATCTGAATAGTTATATGGTATTTAAGATATTTTATAGATATATTTTATCAATAAAAAATATAAAATAATAATGATAAATAATAAAATGATTGAAGAAAAAATGTAATAGATAAGCTAATTTGTAGAAGTATAATATTGATTTTTTCATATATAGGATTCTTATGATAAAATACTAAATTCTATTGATCAAATTTTAATTCCTTATTTCGTTCCTAAATAGATAACAATTTCTTAAGCTTTTCATTAAATATCACAAGAGAGACTGGTATAATTTAATTTTGCAAATGAAGTTGTGGCAGAAATTACACCTTTAATTGATTAAATTGTACACATAAATAAGGAGAAATAACAAAAATTTGAGCTAGCCTAAATTACAAATGTTGAATTGCAAAAGACATTATAAGAGCTCAAAGAAAGAAAGAAGAATGATGTGAATAATTATGATCAACTTTATTAAGAATCTCATGCATTACTGTAATTAAAAGAACAAGAAATAGTATAATTAAATGATACTCAAAATCAAATTATAAAAGATCAATAGGAAACAATCAAAGAATTGCTAAAGTAAAAAGATGATTTCATGTTAGAAAATAATAAATTAAATGAATTAATAAAATAACAACAAGAAAACATAATTTAAAATTAGCAATTATAAACACCTATATTATTAAATTCTTTTACTTTTTCTGAAATTTATAAATAGCCTAGTTGTTAGGTATCATAAAATGGAAAGCTATTTTTTAATAAGAGTCTATTTTATTCATGTTTATGTGATTAACCCATCCCTAAATAAGGTAATGTAAAATTCGCTTATCTAATACATGAGATTGTTACAAATTAGACAATGGTTGGAATAGGGGCGAAAGAAATAATTTCTAAATCTGGGTATTCGAATATACATCTTCCAGGAAATGGGTAAAGATTATTTATTTTTAGTGCCTATCTTATAATGAGTAGTGGCTATTGTTTCAGTCATCATCAATAAGATAAATATCATGATTCTATTCCATTCACTTTTACTAACAATGATATTATAATTATAGAGGTGGACATTTAAAAACAATACATTAAATGGATAAAATAATCTACCAAAGAATTTTTTGTAAGCTTTGTATAATAATATAGCTTCTTGACATTGATCCAAATTATGAGTATTATCCATGTATTAATGGTACTGGAAAAGTAGAAATATTGAATGAAATAATAACATGAAATTATCAAATACAATAATAAATAGAAACATCTTCAAATTATAAAAATGTATGTTAATCTTCTGATTCTTTTCTATTATCTCAAATTTTTATTTATTAAATCTTTGCTGTAGCCTAAATATGGTTGAGTGCATACATCATCATTTTATTTAATCATACTGAGTAAAAAAATAAATCAGATAATAGATATTTTTAAGTTTATTCATGTAAATTATTGTTAAAAATTAGAGGATAGAAGTGGTATAGAAGAGCAAATCCTAATAAAAAAGACTGAAAGTATTCTTATAAGCTAATAATAGGAACATAATTCTTGATTTTTGATAATATTCTATCATTCTAAAGAATTGACTAACACTTTTAGAGAATACATTTCTAAAAATTTATTAATTCTAGATATCCCTTATTGAATTAATTTAGATAAATTAAATTCATTCAATATTTCATATCATTATTTAATTATAAATGTAACTATGTAATTGATTTCTAATTTTAATAATTAGATGAAAAATATTTCAATTTATTAGTTAACACATTTTTACAATTAAAGAATATTTACTAATTAGTTTATTTTTTCCTTGAATATTTAAAGAGTCTAAGGATACTCTGCTTTTTTTTCTAGTATTAACTACCAAACAATTACTAACTCTTTGGATAGTATTCTAACTTTTAATTTTCCGGAATTTAATGACAAATTTATCTTTTTAATATAAAGCAATTCTTTAGGATAAAAAGATTATGACTCTTGTCCAAAAAATAGGCATAAAATATAGTTAAATCTTATTTAATCAACAATTATAAAGTTGAAAAAGACATTATTGTCCCTCTGCCTAACATTAAAGACTTGTTATTTACTTTCCTGAAGCTCAAAAACACAAAAATAGTATTCTATATATACAAATTTTATGGAGTCCAATTAATTGTGATTTTCTTCATCTTATTCTATAATCATGCAGTAAAATAATAAAAGAAAATTGTAAAATTGTTATAATATTCTCTTAATTATCAAGATTGTTTCCTTAATTATTAATATTTGGAAAATCTAAAGTTCTTAGAAATTAAATTTAAAGATAATAAAGTAAATTATTAATTCTGAATTATGAAAAATAAAACTATATTTTAGATCTATTTATTATGATAATATTATTAATTAAATAACTAATGGATTTGAATATTAAATTTTAAAGGAGACCAATATATTACCTAAAATTTTAAATTTATGAAAATCTGATTTTTATAAAATTTTGGAATTATTTTAACATAATTTATTAACATTTCCTTTGCCATAAAATTAAATATTAGAATTCTTTTTCTTTTCTTATTTATTCTTAAGGACTAACCCATATTAATTTTAAATTATATTCTTTAGCTTAATTGATAAAACAAGTTGTCACAACATTCAAAATAGANTATCTCAAATTTTTATTTATTAAATCTTTGCTGTAGCCTAAATATGGTTGAGTGCATACATCATCATTTTATTTAATCATACTGAGTAAAAAAATAAATCAGATAATAGATATTTTTAAGTTTATTCATGTAAATTATTGTTAAAAATTAGAGGATAGAAGTGGTATAGAAGAGCAAATCCTAATAAAAAAGACTGAAAGTATTCTTATAAGCTAATAATAGGAACATAATTCTTGATTTTTGATAATATTCTATCATTCTAAAGAATTGACTAACACTTTTAGAGAATACATTTCTAAAAATTTATTAATTCTAGATATCCCTTATTGAATTAATTTAGATAAATTAAATTCATTCAATATTTCATATCATTATTTAATTATAAATGTAACTATAGAAAATACAAAAAGTAAATTAATAATTTTATATTTAATTTAAGATATTATATTAAATTTATTCTCGAATCATTCAAAATAGTATTATTCTTTATTTCAATAAATTTATTTGACATTAAATTTAGAAAAATTTGTTTAATTTTTTATATGTAATTGATTTCTAATTTTAATAATTAGATGAAAAATATTTCAATTTATTAGTTAACACATTTTTACAATTAAAGAATATTTACTAATTAGTTTATTTTTTCCTTGAATATTTAAAGAGTCTAAGGATACTCTGCTTTTTTTTCTAGTATTAACTACCAAACAATTACTAACTCTTTGGATAGTATTCTAACTTTTAATTTTCCGGAATTTAATGACAAATTTATCTTTTTAATATAAAGCAATTCTTTAGGATAAAAAGATTATGACTCTTGTCCAAAAAATAGGCATAAAATATAGTTAAATCTTATTTAATCAACAATTATAAAGTTGAAAAAGACATTATTGTCCCTCTGCCTAACATTAAAGACTTGTTATTTACTTTCCTGAAGCTCAAAAACACAAAAATAGTATTCTATATATACAAATTTTATGGAGTCCAATTAATTGTGATTTTCTTCATCTTATTCTATAATCATGCAGTAAAATAATAAAAGAAAATTGTAAAATTGTTATAATATTCTCTTAATTATCAAGATTGTTTCCTTAATTATTAATATTTGGAAAATCTAAAGTTCTTAGAAATTAAATTTAAAGATAATAAAGTAAATTATTAATTCTGAATTATGAAAAATAAAACTATATTTTAGATCTATTTATTATGATAATATTATTAATTAAATAACTAATGGATTTGAATATTAAATTTTAAAGGAGACCAATATATTACCTAAAATTTTAAATTTATGAAAATCTGATTTTTATAAAATTTTGGAATTATTTTAACATAATTTATTAACATTTCCTTTGCCATAAAATTAAATATTAGAATTCTTTTTCTTTTCTTATTTATTCTTAAGGACTAACCCATATTAATTTTAAATTATATTCTTTAGCTTAATTGATAAAACAAGTTGTCACAACATTCAAAATAGAACTATTACATACAATAGCTAAATCATCTGCATAATCTATAAGAAACATCTAAGAGTATTAAATTAATTTCTTTTTATCTCTATTTAATTTTTACACTTTAAAAACCATTCATATCTTAAATCAATAAATTAAGGAAAGGTGTTAATATTGATCCTTGACGTACTCTTTCCAAATTATGTCATAAATTTAAATAGATTTATAAATACTTTTCAATATATCTAAATCTATTTCTGAAAATATTTGAAGTATGTTCTTAATTTCTTGATATTTAAAACAATCTATCTCTATTTCAAAATATATCAGCATTTCTAGGTCAAATAAAATAACTGATTTTGACTATTAATATTTCTTGTTATTAAATTTTCTATTAATTTTACTAATGTATGATAAACCATTCTACTCTGTATATTTGAAGTTTAAATATATAATACAATCACAAATGAATTAGAGTGTATATCAATAAAAAATTAATTGATCAAATTATTTTAAAGAAAATGATATAAAATATATTAAAATGAATTTTTTTAAAAACTATAAATATCAACTACATAAAAAATACCATTTTTAATATTATTAATAGTTAGAGATTTTAATTCAAAAATTTAACTTAATATACTACTATATTAGAGACCATTAAATCTATTATAATCATTTAATTCTTAAAGTTCTTGGATTCTCTTTATTCATATTTATAATTTTATATTTCATTACTTTTTTGGACTCAAATAAACAAAATATTTAATCAAAATTTATCATCATAATATTAATTTGCAATATTATTTGATATAAATAATTTAATGTAATAAACTTATCTTTTATTCACTTCTATTATCTAAATTGTAGGTAATATTAACCCTGAGAACTACTATATACTGTTTTTTTACAGAATACAGTAATTCTCATAATTTTAGTTATTTAAGTTCATAACTAACTTTAAGAAATAAACATAAATATATTTAAGTTTATTTCTATGAGTTATATATTATTAACTTTTCTTGTACATAAGAATACTTTTTCAATTTGAGTACTTATAGGTTATATTAAGGATAAAAATACTAATTTTTCTTTATTATTGCTCCACAAATTATATAGTATTTATTAAGAATATTAAATATTTTAAGTACTTACTCATTGAGAATCTCTAAATTTTAAATTTTATTCATTCTAAATTGATAAATTAAAAATATGAAAATGAGTAATATGAAAATTATGAATAAAATACATTTTATAATCTGTGAAACATCTATGATAAACAAATAAGTTAGTAAAATATGTTTTATCTTGATCTAAATGTTATCTAAAAAATGGATATATAAAATTTATTGAAAAAACTCTTGCTTACTCTATTATTACTCTTTCATTTTATATATTTTAATTGATTGAAATTTTGTACAAATAATTTATTTAATAATCATCTTACAGATGTTATCTCTGCTTTTATTTCTTACAATTTCTAATTCTTAGATCAAATGCTAAATATAACTATATGAGAATTTTAACGATCTAAAAATAATAAATTTTAATGATTGGAAATGCTAAAATTCACAGAACACAGAAGTTTACTAATGTTTAAGTGGAATGGATTTAATAAAGGTTGATAAGAGATGTTCGGAAATTACTTATGAAATTCAGGTTATATTGCCTCATTATTTAGTATAATTATACATAGATGTATATTGTTATGGTGGTTTAGATTATGATGACAATCTTGCTATTATAATAGATTAAACCGAAATTTGGCAAACAGATACTTAATTTCTTCCATTGAGATATAAACCATTAGGAGAATCTCATCAATGCTCTTAATATGATCAAACTAAAAATTATTAAATACGCAAGACGGTTTAAAAGGAGATTCCCCATTTTACATAAACTCTAAAAATATAATTAAAAAGCACAATATCTGGAGATTTCACTGACGAATCTTATCTATTCAGAAATTTATAGATATTATATAATTAATGTTACAAGACTTGCAAAACTTGTAAGGATGCATAAAAAGATGGATGCAATTCATGCTATGATGACATTACTATAATTTCTGGAACTTGCATGTCTTGCTAAGACAAGATTAATTTGAATTTTCTATAAATTTCANACCCCAAACCCAACCCCAAACCCAACCCAACCCCAACCCCAACCCCAAACCCAAACCCAAACCCAAACCCGAACCCAAACCCTTAGGGGATGACCCTAATTATGACATCATCAGAAATAATAATTAAATTTTTTAAGATTACTTAATTTAAATTTTTGTTTTATTAAATTACAAAATTAGTTTATTCATACTTAATTATTCTAGAATCCCAAAAGTTAATGCTAACAATTATAAGTGAATTTCATGGAAGACCTAAAAGGTAATTTAAAAGTAATAGGCCAAAGTCTTATTAAAAAGAACCACTTAAAATTAGATATTTTTTAGTTTAAATATAAAATTATCAATTTATTTATAAATTTTTCAGTTGTTATTATTATTAACTTTTCTTGTACATAAGAATACTTTTTCAATTTGAGTACTTATAGGTTATATTAAGGATAAAAATACTAATTTTTCTTTATTATTGCTCCACAAATTATATAGTATTTATTAAGAATATTAAATATTTTAAGTACTTACTCATTGAGAATCTCTAAATTTTAAATTTTATTCATTCTAAATTGATAAATTAAAAATATGAAAATGAGTAATATGAAAATTATGAATAAAATACATTTTATAATCTGTGAAACATCTATGATAAACAAATAAGTTAGTAAAATATGTTTTATCTTGATCTAAATGTTATCTAAAAAATGGATATATAAAATTTATTGAAAAAACTCTTGCTTACTCTATTATTACTCTTTCATTTTATATATTTTAATTGATTGAAATTTTGTACAAATAATTTATTTAATAATCATCTTACAGATGTTATCTCTGCTTTTATTTCTTACAATTTCTAATTCTTAGATCAAATGCTAAATATAACTATATGAGAATTTTAACGATCTAAAAATAATAAATTTTAATGATTGGAAATGCTAAAATTCACAGAACACAGAAGTTTACTAATGTTTAAGTGGAATGGATTTAATAAAGGTTGATAAGAGATGTTCGGAAATTACTTATGAAATTCAGGTTATATTGCCTCATTATTTAGTATAATTATACATAGATGTATATTGTTATGGTGGTTTAGATTATGATGACAATCTTGCTATTATAATAGATTAAACCGAAATTTGGCAAACAGATACTTAATTTCTTCCATTGAGATATAAACCATTAGGAGAATCTCATCAATGCTCTTAATATGATCAAACTAAAAATTATTAAATACGCAAGACGGTTTAAAAGGAGATTCCCCATTTTACATAAACTCTAAAAATATAATTAAAAAGCACAATATCTGGAGATTTCACTGACGAATCTTATCTATTCAGAAATTTATAGATATTATATAATTAATGTTACAAGACTTGCAAAACTTGTAAGGATGCATAAAAAGATGGATGCAATTCATGCTATGATGACATTACTATAATTTCTGGAACTTGCATGTCTTGCTAAGACAAGATTAATTTGAATTTTCTATAAATTTCATAAGGATGTGTTGTTTAATGTCCAGATGAATATGATTATGATTTAGATAAAGTATGTTATAAGAATTAAAGTATAATTATTGTTATTTTAATAGAATTGAGAACTTATGATAATTCACTTTAAACAATAAGTTAAGATGGATATTAGGTTTTTGGTTATTTAGATACATCTACCATATTATTGAGAATAACAATAACAATATAATTAATGGATAAAAATTATGTAAATGTTTTTATAAACGGAGAGAAAATTGCTTAGATAAATAAATACGGAATAAAATCAGAACCAGGATCAAAATCAAATAATTTGAGAAGATTAAATAATGAAATTATGGTAGAAATTAATAAACCAATAAGTAAAGATACTTTTAATATTGAAATTGTGAAATATCATCATTAATCTACTACTCCAATTATTAAGATATAATATTTAGTTTGTACATTGAATTGTTAATTATGTAAAAATAAAAATACTTGTTAAGTTTGTAAAGATAATTATAAATTATATAATGGATTATGCTTTAATAATTGTCCAGATTACACTGAATAATCAGGTCAATTTTGTATTATTCTATAGGATATTGTGAATAAGAATGATGATTAATAGGAAGTATTTTTAGTGAAAGAATTTTATGATCTTTCAACTAGTAAACAAAGAATAAATGAATTATTTACATTAGTTTGTTTAGATAGCAGTAGAAATAATAAATATAATTTTTAAAAAGGAAATGATATTTACTTCTCATATTTTCAGAATAAAAGAATATTTGGAGGACCATATGTTTGGGTAAATGCTTAGTTTAAATTTCATCTATTACTAGAGAACATAAAATAAATTGTTTATGTTAAATTTGAAATAATTTTAGGTGATGAAGAAATGTCTAGAATATAATTTCATTATACAATTAATTAACAATCGAAGAAAACACACACAATCAATACTAATTAAAATTTAAAGTAAGATTAAAATTGGAAAGATGATTATAATACTGAAATAATATTTGTAAGAGAAGAAATTGATTATGAAAATAGTTAAAATTAAGAATTAAACATATTATTTGAATGTGATAATAATTATGATTAAGCTAATTCAACATTTTGTGGAATCAAAAATCTGTTTATTACAGTTTTAAAACCTATATAAGATTATATTGAAATATTTGATTAAGAAGATTAGAATGATAACCTAGATATAAGAGACTTAGATTGGTTATTTAATATATAAATATGTGGTGATGGAATAACTTCTGTAGATGAGGATTGTGATGATGGAAATCTGATTCCATTTGATGGGTGTTTTAATTGTAAATATTCATGTGAATAATTATGTTAATTTTGTGTTAAAGGCGAATGCTTAGAAATGTTAGAATTACAATCAAGTTAAAAATTACCAAGTCTTTATAATATATTTGATAAATCTCTAGAATTATAATAAGATTAATTAATAAATTGTGAAATTATTGTATAAGGATTATGTTTATAATGTAAGAATGGATATTATGTGAATTCAATTAATAATTTATGTGAAACAATTTGTGGAGATTAAATAATTTAAGGACAAGAGTAATGTGATGATGGTAACCTTGATAATTATGATGGTTGTTCAGATTGTTAATTAATTTAGTATGAGAATTGTGATATATAATAAACATGTGCATTCTGTTATTAAGGTAAATGTCTAAAATGTTATGATGGATTTTCCTTAGAAAATTATAAATGTATATCAATTTGTGGAGATGGATTAATTAATAAATAAGAAGAAGAATGTGATAATCCAATTGAATAAGGATGTAATAATTGTCAAATCTAAAAAGGATATGTTTGTCATGGTTAAACTTATTCTATTTGTAAGACTTGTGGAATATATTGTAAAGATTGTTTAAGTATAAATTCATTGGATCTTATATGTCTTGATTGTATGCCAGGATTTTATCCTATCTTAGATTAATGTTTTTAATGTGATAATAATTGTATAACTTGTAAAGGCTAATCAAATTTATGTACATCATGTTACAGAAATGATTGTGAGTAATGTGAATCAATTCCTGGTTATTATACTGATTTCTAAAATAAAATTTGTATTAACTTATGTGGAGATGGAATTGTTGTTAAAGAACAAGAAAATTGTGATGATGGAAATTTAGAAAATGGAGATGGTTGTGACTCTGAATGCAGAATTGAATTATAAGAAAATTTTATTGATAAACTATAAATTTGGCAATTTAACTAAAATGGTACTTATGATCTCTACCTTAATGATTCAGAATATAATTTAATATTAAATTGTGTAGATCCTAAAATTATAATTGATGATATGTAAACATAAGATTTTTCATATAACATTTAAGCTTAAAATAATACATGCAACATTCAATTTAAATTCTTTAAATCTATTTTTAAATATAATACTATTCATGTGACTCTTACTGTTTCATTTTAAACAAATAGATTACTTTTGGAGAAAAATATTTAAGAAATACAATTCAATATCCATCCTTAAGAATAAATCATATTAGGCGAGAATGAAAAAAAGTTGGGAGAATAAATATAAAATGCTTAAACAGCGTTTAATTTTATTTTTCTAACATTGATTCCTATTTCAATAATATTGAACGTTTATGATTATTTGTGGGCAGTACTAGAAATATTAAGCTGGGTAAATAATTTTTATTTTTTAAATGTTCATTATCCGTTTAATGTAGAAATGTTCTTTTTAAATTCTGATTGGTCATCTATTATTACTTTTCCTACATATTAAGGGTTGAATTAACCTGATTGTTCATATTACTTTTAAGCACCTTAGAAATTTTAAAATAAGGGAATAGATCCATTATTCTTTAATAATATTTAGATTCCATTCATTTTCATTTTCATTACTTTCATCTTATATGCAATTAATTTCTTATTATTATATTTCTTTAAGGCATTAAATCAATTAAAAAAAATAAAACAAATCAAAATCAATCATAAACACTTTAGTATTTTTAATTTGTAAGCTATTAAAAAAACTTAACATAGTTTAGTTTTATAGCAATAAAATGAGTAAAAAATATAAGTTAATAATATATTAATAAAGATAATAAGTTTTTTTATTATTACGGATAATAAATTGAAAAATAAGTTAAAATAAACTCTTTCATTATGTTTACTAGATATTACCCTAGCAATTATGTTATAAATTACTTTTTCAAATAATAATTAAAATATCATCGTTGGTTTAAATTCATTTTTTGCTATATTTTCTATTAATATCATTTTGTTTTAGCTTTATCAATAATACAAAACACTAAACCTACATATATTGCTTGCAGAAAATAAATAATACAAAGAATAATTTGAAATTTATTATGAAAATATTAATACCAAAGAATAATTTGGGTATTATTTTAAGTTTTTTGGATTGATTAGAAAGATTTTATACATCTTTTTTATGGTCTATTATTATTATACACCTATTGTTTAAACATCATTATGTTTTATTTCTACTTCAATTGGAGTAATGTTTATTCTATATTAAAATCCATATAATACAAAAAAGGAATTTTATTCTTAGCTTATTTCAGAATTAAGTTTAAGTTTAATCTTATTAATTACAGTGTTATTTTCAATAAATGATACAAAATAGATAATTTTTATACAGGAAAATACTGTAAACTTAGGTTGGGCTGTTATATCATTTGTTCTATTAGCAATCTTTGTTTAAGTATTTGGATTAACTTATGGATTGATTACAAATATCTACTAAATAATTTTGAAAATTAAAAATTATATCTACAGTTTAAACAATAATAAAATTGAATAAGATAATTAAATCCATGGCCTTGAAGATATCTAAAATAAATCAAATTTAAATTAAATCGATGAAAATTAAATAAAAGAATAGAAAATAATAAGAATAAAAGAAAACTAATTATAAATAATTGATTTATGAAATAATATTTAATTATTTAAATAGATTTAGATGGCTTATTATTTATTCGAATTACATTTTTATTAATTGATTTATAAGTATTTAAAAAAGAAATCAAATAATTTATTGGATTTAGCATGTTTATAAAATCTTTTTTTTATTATATAGTTATTAATATGACATTTTAAATCTAAAAATATAGTATTTATTTTTTATCAAAAGCTCTCTCTCAAATTTTTGGCATAATTATAAAAGTTATTTCATAATTTAGTTTTATACTTTAAATTTATATTTATAATGTTTATTTATTTGACAATAATAATACAATTTATTTAGAATTATAGATTTTTAATCAAGTAAATAATTTCCTAAATTTATGAGAAATATATTTTCTCAATTATATTCAATACTTTTCTATTTTTAATTGCATAAAATAAATAATTGATTTTCATATTAAAATACTTATATCTAAATATTTAAATATTTAATATCCATTAAGATAATTTTTAATAATATTAATAATTTTAGAGCATATTATTTTGATTATATTCATTGCAATCAAAATAAAATATTTTCTGTTCTATTTTTATTTTAACGAAAGAGTATTAGAAAATTATACTTTTCTATTTATTTATATTTCTACAATAAACTTTGGCATAAAGTTATTCATCAATTTATTAAAATTAGAGTAATAAGGATTACTTCAAAGAAAAACGTAGAAAATATAAAAAATTTTCTAATTTAGTTAAGAAAATTTGAATATATGTAATTTTTTAGCTCTTCTCTGAATATTGAATAGGATTCTAATAAATAATCAAGTTTGTTTTTAGAAGACAAAAATAACATATTTCTAAATTTCATTAAAAAGTATAAAAATTTTTTGGATTATTTTAAAGTTTTTTCAAGCTTCTTTTTATCTTTCAAGTATAAATTTACTTGAATGAATGATAATTTTTTTAGTTTTAATTTTTAATTTATTTAGACAAATAAATATATTACTTGAATATGAGAAAATAATTTTAAACATTCATAATTTAAAATGGTGAAATTTATAAGACCTGAAATCATATGAAAATGTAATCAAAGCCATCAATCTGACTAAAATATCTAATCTATTAAGTGAAAATAAAGAAAATTTTAGAATCTAAATTGATTAATTCAAAAATACTCTATAATAGTGATACTTTTGAAAAGTCAATAAAAGAATATAATTGGACTTAAAAATCATCAAAAGTTACTTCCCTAATTTGATCACAATAAATAAGACATCTTTTAGAATTAATAAAGATTTAATGAACACAGAAATTTAGGGAATTCCAGATTTGTTTTAAACTTTATGAATAAATCCTATATAAAATGATTGATTTGTTTTAAATAAAAGAAGAATGGTTTTGTGGCACTGAAAACTATTTTAATTACAAATCTGATGTGAGAAAGTAGTACTGATATTTAGGGTTTATGAATATTTAAAACTTAATTAGAATTAAGATCTTATCATATCAGGAAGTTATTATCTCAATAATAACACACAAGGGTAAAGTATATCAATGGTTTCGTAATAGATATAAAAGGTAAGATTAATAAAGAATAAAAATAAATCAAAATCTCATATGGAAAGTAGGAGTGTGCTGAAATATAAGTTTTTAGAGTTAATTGTAAAGTATTTTCAAAAATTAATAATTGATTTTTTTCTTAATAAGATTTAAAGATAATTATGAATCTATTAAATAGAAAAACAAAAAAATTTATAAAGATTGAAATATCTACCCAAATTTGGGAAATTTGAATAATTAAAAAGTTATAACAGAAGAATAAAAATTAATCTATTTAAGATATTTTTTTATTTTAGAATTGATCAATATAGATTTAAAATATTGATTAGATTTAAAATTCTAATCATAATATTATCAGACTATGANAAATTTACTTGAATGAATGATAATTTTTTTAGTTTTAATTTTTAATTTATTTAGACAAATAAATATATTACTTGAATATGAGAAAATAATTTTAAACATTCATAATTTAAAATGGTGAAATTTATAAGACCTGAAATCATATGAAAATGTAATCAAAGCCATCAATCTGACTAAAATATCTAATCTATTAAGTGAAAATAAAGAAAATTTTAGAATCTAAATTGATTAATTCAAAAATACTCTATAATAGTGATACTTTTGAAAAGTCAATAAAAGAATATAATTGGACTTAAAAATCATCAAAAGTTACTTCCCTAATTTGATCACAATAAATAAGACATCTTTTAGAATTAATAAAGATTTAATGAACACAGAAATTTAGGGAATTCCAGATTTGTTTTAAACTTTATGAATAAATCCTATATAAAATGATTGATTTGTTTTAAATAAAAGAAGAATGGTTTTGTGGCACTGAAAACTATTTTAATTACAAATCTGATGTGAGAAAGTAGTACTGATATTTAGGGTTTATGAATATTTAAAACTTAATTAGAATTAAGATCTTATCATATCAGGAAGTTATTATCTCAATAATAACACACAAGGGTAAAGTATATCAATGGTTTCGTAATAGATATAAAAGGTAAGATTAATAAAGAATAAAAATAAATCAAAATCTCATATGGAAAGTAGGAGTGTGCTGAAATATAAGTTTTTAGAGTTAATTGTAAAGTATTTTCAAAAATTAATAATTGATTTTTTTCTTAATAAGATTTAAAGATAATTATGAATCTATTAAATAGAAAAACAAAAAAATTTATAAAGATTGAAATATCTACCCAAATTTGGGAAATTTGAATAATTAAAAAGTTATAACAGAAGAATAAAAATTAATCTATTTAAGATATTTTTTTATTTTAGAATTGATCAATATAGATTTAAAATATTGATTAGATTTAAAATTCTAATCATAATATTATCAGACTATGAAGGAAATCTTAGATTCCTTGTATTTTAATGATATTTTATTAATTATAAGTATTTTAATAATATATTTTTATCATTTCAATTAAAATAATTATATGTGGTTTAACAGTATTAATCTATTGATTAATTCTTTTTTTTATCTCTATTATATAGGTTATAATATCAAAATTAGATTAGATTAATTATATGTGTAATAATTTTTGGCAATTTCAACGGCCAAGCTAAGGATTAATTCTAATGATATCATTGTTTAGTCACTTGCTTTTATTGATAAAATCCATAATTAGCATAGAATTAACATTTTTTAGTATCGATAAATTAGGTATATTAGATTTTAATTTAGTTTGATTAATCATTTCTATTTGATTGGGAAAATATATAATAATATAATTGATTAATAAATTATAAAATGACAATATTGATATGTTGCAGGAACAATCAAAATAAAAATATAATTTTGTCTCTACATGTAGTTCTTACTAAGTTATATTTGTATTGTATTTATGCAAGCATCTTTTAATCGTCATGCTGATTTATAAGCTTTTGAAACATAAATGTTTAATTCTATTAATATAAAAAATTAAAATAAATTCTCTGTGTATTGGTTCCAAAAGATTTAATGGTAGCTTTGAATTCTTAAATTTTTAAGATTTATTTGTTCTATAAGTTTATAAGTTGATATAAAATCTCTTTTAATTTAGTAATTTCAACATTCTTATTTATCAGCAACTATAGAGATTTCATTAAAAAAATGAAAAATCTGTTGAATGATTTAAGCAACAGTACCAATTTAACAGTTTAATTTCTCAAAAATCTTTAGAAATTTTATTCCTAAAACTAATGAATAATATTCTTAAACTTTGCCATATAACAAATTTTTGGATTAAAAAATGTCTTAATTTTAAAGTAGGCAGTTATTCTTCTTTCTCTAATAATTTTAGTATTATTAACATTTAAGAATTTGAATTTAAGTATTTTAAATAATCTAATTGTAAAATTATCAATCTATAAATTGTCTTTTTTTTATTCAATTATAATTATATTTATTGTTTTAATATAAAATTAATCATCTTTTTAACTTATTAGAACTTTAAATTTTCAGTTTTTATAAGGTTTCTTGTTAATATTACCTAAATTGATATTATTATAATATACTATGCCTTAGATTTAATTTAGTCATAACTTGGTATGTTATAATTTTAGGTTTATCTTATTTAGTTGATCCTATTGTCCATTGCTTAAATTTAAGGGAAGATTTTTTATAAAACTTCTTCATTAAAATTTACTTTTAATTGGGTGGGTTTTAATTCCATATTGTATATTTGTACATTCTCACTTAAGCAAATATTCTCATAATATTGAATATACTTATCAATTTCCTTATCACATTTAGTAGGGCATACACTTCGGATATTTTTTTTTATATCATTTTTATTTTTTTTTAAAAATGATATCAGATCAGAATTTTTTTAATTCTTTGATAAATCATAATGGATAGAATTAGATAGATTCATTTGTGTAATTAGTTTATTTTCACAAATTGAAACTAGAATGTTTTGAGGATCAGTTTTGAATTATTCTTTTACTATTATAAATTAATATAAGAGATTAAGAAAGTTTTAAAAGTCTTCATAAATATAGAATAATATTAAGGCTTATTCTTCTTGTTAATTAAATTGCTTCTGCTATTATTGTTATTATTGATAATGGTAATTAACATTTTGTTGATGATTATTATTAGAAACAACAAAATTTGAGTTATTAGCAATATTTTTCACATTATTACTCATTAAGGTATTTATTAAAATTAAAGAATGCTTATGTATTAGTCTATAAAATAATAGAATAAAATAAAATATTCTATTACCTATATTGATTATAAAAATTAAATTTAACGATTAATTTTTTTTTAAATAGTGAATAGAAAATCAATAATATCAAAAATATTCATCAATTAAATTATTTGATAAATTGTAATAATAAATTATTGCTTATTATTCTTGATTTTAACTTTAATTTTGCATTAGGATACTTCATGATAAGTAAGAATATCAGAGTGAAAATAGAACATACTTTTTTGTAAACTCTTCTTTACTGTTATTTTTCCTCATTTTAAACCATAAGCCATTTTTCTGCCATTCTTATAATCACCATAATTAATGAATTGAATGATACTGTAAATTTAATAGAATTATAAACTTGTCAAAATTAAGACTTAGATCAACCCACTTCCCATTTTTTAAATCATCATTATTATATAATCCATAAATTTAATTTGAATAAATTAATTAAAAAGATTAAAATGAGTATTTCAAATAAACCTCCCATTTACCCAATTTTTTCTATTTTAATATTCAGTCTTTAAAATGAATTATTTCCTACTAATTAAAAAAAAATAATACTAATAAAAATTTAAATATAAGATCTAACAATTTGCCATTTTTCAATCCTTTTTGGTCATACATTCCACATCCACTTAAAATAATTCATATAAAAAACATTACATTAATTTAAATTGAATGTCACTCTTATCTCTAAAATAAATATCCCATCTTCCCTATTGTTTACCATTTACATAGACCAACTAAAAGTGATTTAACTCTCTCTAATATTAATTTTCATAAAACTTACTTGTAGAAATTTTCAAATAAATCAACCCTATTATCTAACCCATTCTGTCATATTAACCGCCTCTACTAAGTTAATAATAAATTTCTACATTACGCTATTATTATTATAGATTTTCCATCCCCTTGATTTTTTATCTTTATTCTATTCTCCTAAATAAGTGACTTTTATTCTGACTAATTAATTTATGTTCAATAATTACTCAAAATAATTAGAACTTAAATCTAACCACAAGCCAATCTTCAAATTATCATAAAATCAGTCTCCACTTTCGAAATTTAGATAATAAAATAGTCTATATTATTTTAATTTCAATCCTAATATCTCCAAAATCCTATCCTTTTATTGTTTACATATTATCCAATCTGAAAAATTTTAGCTTTTCTAATTATTATATCTATATCATTACTCCCTATAATTTCTTTTTATTCCATACCATTATCCTTACTTTTCCCCATCTCCATTGTGTAGTATTTTTATTAGACAATCGATTATACTATCCTCTTACTTTTCTTAGAGTCTGTCTGTTCCAAATAGAGACCCATTTTCTTTTGATTTATTTATTCTCCAATCAATTTTAAGTTTTTGATTTGCTTAAATTAATCAATATATCAATTTATCAATAGTTTCATTAAATTGATATCGCTAAAAGTATAATTATAATTTATATTCTTATAAAGTTTCCCTCAGTTGTTATATAAATAATTTCATTATTTGTTGTTTAATAATTTTGCATATTTGTAACACCAATATAGACAATCCTGTTCAACTATGACTTTATAATCAATATAGAAATATATTGTTATAATATCGATTAACACATAAATTTATAATCAAAAGGAATTCAAATTATAAATAATACTAGTTGAAACATTATTATATTTAGTGATTATAATTATAATCTAAAATTCTAATTAAAAACATATTTAATAAGGAGAACAAGAATATCTAAATTATTAATCAATTCCGAATTCTACATATTTATTCAATTGTACAAAAAGGTTGAAGATTTAATAATTTACCCAATTATTATTATCAGAATTTTTTTCTATTTAATTTGATATCAACTTATTACTATTTAAATGATAATTTGGTGATTTCATAAGATGATTATTGCAAATTGCATTTCAAAAAAAAAATTATGAACTCATTTATAATTTTAAGTTTCATGTAATTTATTAAGTCTTTATCAAATTTATAATAGAAATAAACATTTATTATCAAAACAATATTGTGTAAATCCACTTTAGGCAAATAACTTCATAATTACCCATTTGATGCTCTATAAATAACTACATTTATTTCATTTTTGGTTGTAAATGGTTGTAATTATTTAATATTTCAATTGAACTGCAAATCTGATAACTTATTTATTTATAGATTCAATGATTAAATACAAATTATCTATAAATTTAATTATAAATAAAATTTGGATTGATAATTTTGGATTTATCTCACATTTAAATATTTCATTTTGATAAATGAATTTGAATTTATTGAAACCTATAAAATTTTAGATAAAAAGTCGAAACTTAAATTAAATTTTATTTATGATTGATATATTAATGTAAAATGATTACATTAAATTAATTGTACATATTCTATCAATATGTTGTTGATATCAAGCATTTTTGACTAAATTTATAGGCTTTTGTTATAATAAAAATTTCTAACTTAAATAAAGAAAATTCCATTTGGTAATGTATTATTATTTCTCCTAAAAAGTCTTTTTGCAATAAAAACAATTTAAAAAATTCAATTGGAATAAATAACTTATAGCATCTCTAATTGCAATTTTATTATATATTTATATTGTAATGATTTATTAAAGATTTTTAAGATCTAATTAATACAGAATTTACATCAATATGTCTGTATAAATGATATTTAATGGATAATTTAATTATTTAAAAAAATGTTTTAATGATAAATAAATATGATAATTTATATTCTAATCTTCTTCATTTAAGGGTATGAAAATTAGAATAAACATCTTCTTATTCAACTTAAAATGATTAGCTCTCACAAGCTGACTAGTTTAATTGGCTTAATTCAAACTCCTTATTATATAAATTTTCATTTTCTAAGAATTATTTTCCTTTATGTTCCAATCTGGCTTTTAATAAAGTTTCTTTTGCTTGTTAAGGTGATAATTTGGTATAATATGGGTTTTATAATTCTAAATGGGAGGCAATTATGCAAGAATAGAATCTATTTTTTATTTAGTTTTGCTGAACTAAATATTAAAACAGTATACCGTTCTTCCATTTAGTTACAAGGCTATCTTAGCCCATTTGGAACCTAAGCATATGTAATTTTAGTAAATAATTTCATCTTCTTCTTATGTAAATGGCTTCCTATTAAGATTTGGATTCAGACAATTATTGTATCTCTCCATACATTTCTTATTACTTTTCCCTGTGAAATGTTTTGAGATTTGATTCCATCTATTACCATAAGCTGCAACTAATTTTTAAAGTAAACAATCTTCTTTGATAGTCCATTTCTATTTTTTTTTTTTCTAATATTTTGAGATATTGATTACATTTCTTCCTATCAATCTTTTCCATCTTTAAATGCAAGAATTTGGATTTCTATCTGGAAAACTTTATGCCACTTTACACCAATTTGTTCCATATTTCCTAATAATTTTACGCAGTATATTATCTTCTTCTAGAGTCCACCTTTCTCTTTGTTGTTGAGTTTTCTTTTTAGATTTACTTGTTCTAGATTCCATTATAGGGCTGTGTTTTGTTTAATTTAATTTTTAGATATCATTTAGGTATTATATTCAAATTAGTTCGTTTTTTAAATCTATATTTTGTTTTTAATCTATTTTATATATCAAACACCTCAAAAGATATAAGCATCTGTAATCTTAGAGGAGATTCTTAAGTTTTTTACTATGATATTGTTTTTTAAGAGTAGAACTATATAGAAGATTTTGTTATTTCATATAAGAAAACAAAATAGATATAAGGATATTTTCCAATAATAGAATTAGTAGATTAAAAATGTTCAAGGATGTTTAAATTACATATATCATTATTATTGTATGGTATGGCTAAATATATCTCATTAGTTACATGTTAAATTTAATAAATATATATTTTTTCATGATAATTGTAGTTGGAAATTCTTGAAAGTTAAATCTAATTTAATTACTTACATATTGTAACTTCTTGGTTTTTAATTAAGATTTTATGAGATTAAAAGCTATTCCTTAATATTTAAAGTCCAATATATAGTATTTGAGTTTAATCTCTATATTAATATATAAACATTTTTTTAAAGAGCTAGTTATTATTTAATTACAAGAAATATATGATTTAGATTATGACTCAAGATTAGGAGCAAACTAATAGATTTTGAGAATTTTTCTTTAATAAAATTTTGAATGAAAAATAATTTTGTATTTCTTTTGCTCTTTGACTTATGAGAATGCTAAAATATTTAGTAAACTGTGTTCAAATTTAATAACTAAAATTAAAAAATGGAAACTTCCAATGTAGCTTGATATCAAACTCACAAAAATTTAAACTAAAATACAAAATAACATTTAACAAACTATCATCTTCATAAAAAAGTACAATTTCACAGACTAATCTTTAAAACATATAATTATCATCTAATAAGATATTTTCAAGTGTTCATTTATAATAGCCTTTTTGTTATTGATATTTTAATTAAATGAGTTGTCATGTAATTGATAACTTCTTTATATTAAGATATATATTATTTTATTTTATTTTATTTTATTTACTCTTCTTTAAGATTATAAATGGTATAGTCAGATATTTTAATCATAGTTTTTTCCATCATCAATTAATATTTATTACTTTGATAATTAGATGTTTCTTTTATTACAAATAATAAATGTTAGGATTCTATAACTCTATTTTTGATTCATTTATTATAGTATTATTCATATAATTTTACTTTATTTTATATTTTAGAGAAATTAAATATATATCAAAAATCAAAAATGATAAGAAAATATTATCACTTGTAAATCTCTTTACTGCATATAGATATTATAGATTTTTCAAGATTAAAACTCCAAAGTAGCTTCACTTTCTTAACTCTAAATACTATTTTATTGCATGAAATTTATAGAGAGTTCTATTATTTATAAACAATTCCTAATTATGGTTCTAAGCCTACATGAAATAATCTTTTATTTTGAAAAGAGAATTATATATATGATACTACTATAATAAAATTGTATTTTCTAAATTTATAGAAGATGATGCTTCTAATAAATAATGTGACTTTATTGATGATTTATCCATAAATATTCAATATTGATTTCATATAAGGAGCTATCCATTAGATACAAATTCATTATCCAAATATGAATTGCTACTATAAAATTTATTTATTTGCATTTTTATTTTACAAACAGCTAAGAATAAGGCTTGTTATTCAAAATCATATCAATTCAACTGATCTCCATTTTAAAAAATAATTAATTCTAAATAATTTCATGCTGATAAATCAAAAATGAGATTCCTTATTTTCGAAGAATAATTTTATAAAGAAGTAATTCTCTTCAAAAATTACTTCAATTGCTATGAACTTAGGGTATAAAATTTAAATTTTGAATTTGTTGCAAAATTTTATCATTCCAAAATAATTATTTAAAAAATTCTAATAAAATAGTATATATTTAATAATGAAAAGACATAGCATTGGGAAAACCTTTACAAAGTTAAAAGGATTGAATAAAGCTGATCCTGATGCAATAATCCCTGAGACCCCAAAATTAATAGAAGATTTTATAGAATCTCTTAATTCTCAGGGAGCTATTATCAATAAAGTTAAATATGCAATTTTTTAAACAAAAAATGGTTTAAAATATCCTGGTCTTATAGGTATGTATTTTTATGATTTTAGCAACTGAGAAAATTGAGCCAAATGATAATCTTGTTATATTACCAAGAGAAACTTTGTTAACAACAAAATAAGCATTTGAATCTCCATTAAAACCTATGTTTCTAGAGTTTCCATAATTCTTTAGTCCTAAATTTATGCCCAAATGGTAATATCATATAATTTTATCATTTTTACTTTATGAATACTAAAAAGGTACAGAATCAAAATGGCATCTACTAATCAATAATTTTCCTAAGGATATTGATTATGCAGTATTTTGGAAACGTGAGGATTTAGAACTATTATAAGATCAAAGAATGGTCAAGCATGCTATTGAAAAGAACAGATATTTGATAGCTACCTTTCAAACTCTCTAATACATTACTAGTAAATATCCTGATCTTTTTAAACCAGGGATTGTTACTATGGATAATATTATTTGGATTTACACAAGTATTGTTACAAGATGTTTTGGAGGTTAAGGGTTGAAATATGTTACTATGGTACCATTTTGTGAATTATTTAATCATGAAAATGCTGATGTTTGTTATGATCTCTAATAAAATGATGGAAGAACTAAATACAATTATGAGTTTATGACATAAAAAGTAATTAAAGGAGAGAAGGATGATGATGAATTATCAGTTTCATCTTTTGATAATTCATTATGTTCAGAAGATGACATTAGTGATTCTGAATATGTAACAAGTGATTATCATGAATACCAAGAATTTAATTTTGATGAATATTACGAAAAATCAATCAAAAATTTCACTAATAATTACAATTAAATGTTTGAAAAATTAAAACTCTAAAATGAAGACCAAGAATCTTTTAATAGAAAAATTAAAGAATAATAAGAATTTTAATTGAAGTTGAGAAAAGAATTGAATATTAAATTAAATATACAAAAAGATGTTTTCTAATTAGCCATCAATAGTAAAGCAATGCTATTTTAAAACTTAGATTTTGGAGATAATTTTTCTATTCTTTTTTTAGGATAAATTTTCCATATTTTGGATTAATCAATCAAAATGTATTTTTAAGAAGAACTATCTTCATTTAAAGCTAGAGAAATTTTCGCTAAAATTGAATAAATATGTAGTTGTTATTTAGATAATTGGTACACTTTTAATAATGTTGTTAAAAAAAATCCAGTCTAATAAAGAGTCAATTCATTTTCATAAAAAATAGTTAAAAGACCATCAAAAGTCATACCAACAGTTGAATCATTTTTAAAAATGCCTGTTGATAGAAGTTTCAATTATTATTAAAATGTTTGGGAAAATGAAAATTTTAAGAATCTACTTATGAGAACAAGAGATTACTTTGAAAAAGGATCATAAGTGTATTTCTGCTATAGTTAATTGTCAAATAGAATGATGATACTCAAATATGGAATGGCTTTAGAATACAATAAATTTAATAGTGCTTTTTTAAGAGTAGAATATTTAAAATATCTTCAAAAAAAGGAAGCCATTTGGATTGCTCATAGATTTAAATTAGATAAATTTAAAAGATTTAAGTTAAAATTTATAAAACCTCCTTATGAGTTGATTATATTTTGCAAATTAGTCTATTGGTAATATCTTTTCAAAAATCTTTATTAGGGATTTAAATATACATACTGTGGAAACTATTTTTTAAATCCAAGATTTGAAACTAGAAAAAAAAGCATTAAATTTAGCTCTTGAAATTATGGATGAAGAAAACTCAAAATTCACAGAAAAAATTGAAGATCTTGAATAATAGCTTAAAGACAAATCCTTAGGGTACCATGAATATTTTGCTATAGTTTACAGATTAGAAAGATTAAGAATATATCGATATAATATAAAGTATTTAATATATTAAAACTAGTCTTATCAACATTATGATAATTGCAATTGATAAAATCATCAATGGAGTTCCATTTGAATAGGCAATTGAAAAAACAGAGTTTGATTTTGATTTTTATCTAACAAATCGCCACACATTAAAGAAATATTTTGATGAATTGAGATGCGCTCTATATTAATCAAAATGATTTTATTTTAGTGCTAAGATACATTTTAATTATGAATAAGCTACTAAAGAAATTAACAAATCTCAAAATATAGAATTTCTATAAAATCTTAATTTTAGTTATTTCATTCTCTTAATATAAATAACTTACTTCTATAACTAATAATTATACTTGATTTTAATTAAAGTATTCATAATTCTTTTTGATTAAGAGGAGACAATGTATTTCTATTCATAAAAATCAAATATTTTGATTAATCAATAAGAAGTTAATTAGTTATGAAATATTTTTATTAATTTTGAAATTTATAATAAAAAATCTAATATAGGTATTTATTAATATCTATAAATTACATATATTCTCTTGAAAAAAAATTTATTACTAGTATATATAGTAAAATTTCTAATAGAAAAAATCAAAGGAATATAAAATGCTAATAAGGATTAATCACTTTTTCATTTAAAGATATTCTTATGAAAATTGAATCTATCAAAAGGCTTAAAATCAATTTATTATTGTTGAACAATTTTCTTCTTCAATTAACTAACAAAAATCAAAAAAAATATGCAAATAATTAATTTATTGTTGAAATCATTTTAATAATAGGACTCATATGTGTAAAAGTGCAAATTTTTCACGAAGGAATTAAGTTGAAAAATTCAATTTAAATTTAATTTTTATAAAATTTAAAGTTACAAATGATATATACAAATATTACTATGAGAAAAATTAAATTTCTAGATAATAGATTATTTGAAACTAAATATGTAAGTTTCCAAAAGACTAAATTAAAAAAAAAAGATTTTAATTAAAGTTTTTGATTTTTGAGTGAAACAATGATAATCATTAAATGAATAAATATATAATATT
>CAJJDM010000034.1:80601-409492 GCA_905182975.1 Paramecium primaurelia
ATATTTTCATAATTATAATTTATAAAAAATAGATAGAGATCACGAATGCAATAAATCATATTAAGTTTATGGTCAATTAAGATTATATTTATTGCCTTTTAAATTTTCTCTATTAGTTATGATGAAACTCACAATTTATGCTGTGAGAAAATAGAAAACTACAAAAGAATCTTCTAAATAGAAAAAAAAGAAATATCAAAAAGCAAAATTCACTTTTGCCTGTTTTACTATTTCATTAATAACCTAATCAGTTATTTGAGGAATTTCAATTGAAAAAAACTATAATATTTACACAAAGAATTATAACTGAGTGGAAATATTCCTGGAACCTACACTTTTGAAACTTTTTGTCGAACAAGTTGACTGGATCCATGATTGAATAAAAGAGGAAAATGTTTTTATATACAAATTGTACTTTATTCATTCTTATACATAATATATGTATAATATTCATGATTATATATATTTATTTCTTTTTAGAACTATTTTATGATAATTTTATATTTTCTAAATTTTAATATTAACTTTTATAATATAGTAATGAGTTTGATAATGTAATAGATAATATTTGTTTATTATAGTAAGGTTTTTTAATTATATTTTTATTTTTATGAAATTAACATTTCAAAAAATATAATAAATATCAATATTAGTAAATTAATTTATCTTTAATGTTATTTTTAATGCTTATTTCTCAATTATTATTGTTCTTAACTTTAATCTAAATATAACTGGATCAAGGCATCTTAATTTGATTAAATTAAAATCTTTTGATTTAACATAAGCAGATTTTAAATTATTTATAAGAACGATGATTTTTTTATGAGGCTAAATTGATTTTTTATATTAATTGCTAAAAAATAATTCAATGATACTTTTAATCAAAAAAAATAATAGAATTCTTCTAAGTTGTGATTAAATCGATAATTTAACAGAGAAGCTATTAAACTAAAGTGAAATCATATTGGTCTGTAATATTACATACATAATATATTAAAGGTTGATATTTAGGCTACATTTTCTTTTGATCATGCTAATTGTCTAGTTTAGATTGTTTTAGAGATGTAGATTCTATCCTTTAATTAAAAAAAAAATTTAGAAATAATTATTGTTTTTTGTTGTAATATTTTTCAAACCTTAACTTATTAGGCAACGATAGTATATGCTTATGTAATAATTTTAACTTCATTTTCCCTCTTAGCAGATCTTAGATTATAGTTTGATTAGACTATTTCCCATTCATTTCTATATTATTGAAGCAAATCTAATGCAATAGGTAAATCTTTTTAGATTTGATTTCTGCTTTTAGTCGATAATGCCTTATTTTTAATTGATGAAATATTACGTTTTCTTCATTTCTTCTTTTTAATGTAATAAGTGTTCTTGAATAATCAGCACTTAATCTTTCTCTAACTTCGGTGACTTCTTTAAGTGTTACTTCATATGATTAAGTAACTTTAGCAACATATTCATTTGCACCTGCATTTTCTTGGATTCTTTGATCTCGAATGTTTTCGAGTAATTAAATAATTCTGGTAACAGTGGGAACATCAAATCTGGAATAAAATATTAAGATACTTAGTAGTTACTGAAACAAGTGCTGTAATAGGATGATTTGGTCCTAAAGAGTTAGCAAGTTCATCAACATATTGTTTAGTATGTTATTATGAAAGGACAGTTGTTTTACTTTATTCAGCAAATACAGCCTATTAGAGTTTTGCAATCATTTCATTTAACCCATCTATAGATTTTATATTGTTTGTTGTTCTTTACTATAAATATTGATAAGTAATACTGATATAGTTTCAATTTCTGATTTATATTAATTTCTGATGTCTTCTTCTTTAGAATTCAAAGTTGATAATTATTTTTCTTATGATTATTATGTACCAATTAATTTGCTAATATCTTCATTTAAATCTGCAATTTATTGATTAAGTCTTTGTAATTCTTTAGCTAATTTTTCTGTTTAGATTTCCAAAATTTCTATTTCCACATTCAATTATCCAATTTTCTAATTGAAATATATTTTATTATTACTTTGGCAAATTCTTGATCCTCTACTGTTTAATCTGAGATTAATTAATCTCTAATCCCTTTAATTTCTTTCAAAACTTCCTCAACATATGAACTTTATAACATTTTAAGTTCAATTAAACCAGCTAATTGCTTAGAAAATTCATTCTTAATTGCCATTTTATCCATTTGTGCCATAACAACATCTACTTTAGACTACAATGAAGTTTGTAGAGTTAAGGTGAGTAGCAAAACTAGGAAAATGACTTATTTCATTAAAAACGGTATAATAATAAAATATATAATAAGAGTAATAAATTAGTTATGATATTGTTTGAAATAGAAAAGTATCAATCATGATTCTGTATAAATATAATTGTCATATATGATAGATATATAAATAAATCATTTAGATGAAAATAATTTAATTTATCCATCTGCACCTAAAGATGCAAATAAATTATAACTTCCATGATGAACTAAATTGTGAATGTTTTCATCATATTTAGATTGATGTCCTTGAAGTTCTTATATAAATTATTATCTTCTAGTATCCCAAACTCTAATTAGAATTAATATAAATAATTACTTGATCACATTACCAGTTGCTATATAGATAATAGTATTGTTAAGATTAGTAATTGCTGAAGTAATTGGTTCATTTCCACAAATTATTTGTGATATCAGTTTAGCTAAAGAGTAAAGAAGAATTGATACATTATTGAAGATCAAAAATTCTCAATTTTCCATCATCATGTGATGAAATCAAACAAGATTACTAAAATTGTGTTAGTTGATTAATTTGAGCTTATGAATTATTTTCTTATAAATATTTAATATTTTGAACACTTCTACCATTTTCTGTATCAAAAATAGAGAGTATAGAAGAATTCATAAAACCTGATGCAAAGAGATTTGGATTATGTTATAGCCAAGCTATTGCAGTTGGTGAATCAACAAAATGACCATATTGATTTTTTTATCCAAATTAATAAAGTTATTTAGGTTCAGTTTATGAATCTTAAATTGGCCATAATTTTATCAAAGAATCTGCTGCAGAAGATAACAATAAATTTTATTATGAATTAACCTTTAATTACCAAATTGCATCCTGATGAGCTTACCAAGTCATTCTACATTATTAGAATTCTTCAGTTTATCCTAATTGATCACATTCATCTGGCAAAGGAAAATACCACATTTTAATTGCTCCTTCAGCTCCAGCACTAAATATTGCATTTTAGATTCCTTTAAGTCTTTATTCAATTCCAGCAATTGCAAACAAAGGCCCAGTATGATCTCTTAATGTCAAATATGGTTCAATCTAATTTTATTATTATTAATAATTTTAGTAATCCCATAATTTTAATTGACAATCTTCTGAAACTGTTGCTAAAATAGTCATATTATTAAAGAAATATGCATCTCTTACACCATCTAAATGATGTCTTAATGTATTTTATAATTAAACTGGATCTTTTGAAACCATTTAGGTTTATTCTTCATTAATATTTTGCGATTTGCTTCTACTATGGGTTGGAAAACCACTTGTACTATTCATGTTGGTTGGACTTTGTCGACCTGAATTTTAAACTATTGATGTCACATTCTAATTAGGTGTTAACATCACTGATGGTCTATTTGAATGTTCTATTTTTGGTGAACTTGGAGGAGAGAAAATAGATTACAATCCCACTTCTTAGATTATTCTTAAGTTTAAATAACTTATATATACTTTTGCAATAAGGGTCTATAAGGTTTAGCTTTTCTTTTAGGAATCGTTTAATAATTTTAAATCTAACTCTGGTTTTCTATGTTTTCTTTTAGTAATTAATTTAAATAATCAGGAACTTATCCATTTTATTGATATTTCAATCTTTCTTATCTTAATGCTACTTCTAGCATTTTGCATCTTTTGCCCAAATCAGTTATTACTCTCTCTTAACCTTTTACAACTCCTTCTAACTCATTTATTTTCTACTGCATTTATGATTTCTCTAATGCCCATTCACAATCCTTATATTAAACTTGTTTATGTTATTCATGCAAAAATTCCAATACTCCCACCCAATTATATTGTGTCTTATTATAATGATTAAACTTACATTTTATTGAGCATTTTTTTGTATCAAAGTGCTTATTGAAACCGACTCTTATGACATTGTTAATATGATTCAAATTTAAATTATTACTTTAAATTACAAAATGCTTGTTAATTATTCTGATAGTGAAGATGATTAGAAATAAAATAATAATTAAGAGCTAGACTAATAACAATAATAGATAATGTAAACTAAAATTATACCAATTGAACCATCTATTATAAAGAAGATAAAACCTAATCCAAAAGAATATAAAATACCTAATGCTTTCTTAAAATCAGATGGAAAGATTGATTAAGAAATAAATTAAGATATAATATAACAGAAAAGTTAAGGAAATAGATTTATACCTAGATAGCTTTTATGTAAAAAGAGTAATGTTTCTATTGAATGATAACATTTTATTAATATTTAATAATGAATAAATTAGAAATAATAAATACTCCTAGATTAACTACTTAAACAGAACATGTCAAAAAATCATTCTATAGTAGAGATATAAAAAGTGATAAGAATTTCGAATCTTCTTCTTATCATCAAAGAGCTTAAAAAAATGAGGGTACTTTCAGTCCATCTAATCATTAAAATGAAACTATGTTAGAACAAATAAGAAGATTAAAAGATTAGATAAAATTATAATAGAAAGAAATCGAAAGATTATCATACATTAACGAATATTTAATATAAGCAAATTAAACCAAACTAAATATTTTATAATCAGAAAGATAGTTTCATTCTAAGAAAGTGACAATCAAATTAGGACATAATAAAACAATGAGTGAAAAAAAGAATTATTTAAGTAAATTATTAGATGAAACATCTCAATAAAGTCCTAGTGTTAAACGAAGAATCTATCGAAATCCAACATTAGCTCGATTACATTTAGAATAAGAAAGTGAATAATAAAAGAATGAAAAATAGACTTAAAAGGCATCAACATTTTATGATACTTTGTAATAAGAAGATTGTTTTAGAACAAATGCAATCTTAAATATCTAATTATCTGATGAAGATGCTATGTAATAATATTAATAAGATGGAACTGTATCATTAATGCGAGAATTATTAGATAATGAAGATTCATTTGGGGATATCATTTAAAATATGTCAGCATAAAAATTGTCATTTCTTTATGATAAATTTAAACGAATAATGTCTGATCATAATTAATTGTTCATTTTAGTATTAAGATTAAAAAAAATTGTGATGGGAGCTCTTTAAATGAATTCATCCATTTTATTAGATGATGCATTGCAAACCATAATAGATAAATGCGTAGATTGTTTAGAATGTGATAGGGCATCATGCTTTATAGTTGATCAAAGTAAGAAGGAATTATGGACAAGAGTAGCTAAAGGAACTTCAGCTACAATTCGTTTATAAGTGGGTCAAGGAATTGCTGGGTTTGTAGCACAATCAAAAACCATCTTAAACATAGAGGATGCATATAGAGATTAGAGATTTAATTCATAATAAGATATCAAAAATAATTATAAGACAAAAACATTATTAGTGTGTCCTATAATGGAAAATGATAAATGTGTTGGAGTTTTATAATGTGTTAATAAATAAAGTGGATATTTTACAAAAGATGATGAAGCATTGTTACAAATTATGTGTGAATTTTCAAGATCAGTTTTAAAAAATGCAATGAATCATGATGCTCAAATGTTAATTTAAAATAAACTGAGGCATTTAATAAAGACAGGAGTTTTGTTATAATCTAAACAAAATGAAATTCATAAATTTATTCAATAAGCAGAGGAGAGATTAAGATCATTAATGAATGTAGATTTTGCAAAAATAGTATATAATGATATATAAGCCAACAAGGTTATACATATTAATAAAGAAGGAAAACTTGATGAATGTGATAATTCATTAGGTATTATGGGCAATTGTATTAACAGTCAATCAATTATTGCTATATGTAATTGCTATATAAATCCTCTTTTTAATCCTAATATTGATATTGAAACTAGTATGCCAATTATCTGTATGCCACTCAAATATAATAATTAAATTATTGGAGCACTCTAAGTTGTCAATGTTAAAGGTATAGGAAGTAGTGATTCAAAAGTCAATTCAATAGATTTAGAAATGCTAGAATTATTTTGTCTTCAAACTTCACAATGTTTAATATAAATGAAAACCAATTAAATTTGAATTTTTATATATTAATTTGAATATATATATATGTATTTTAATACTATTTCTTTAAAAAAAATACAGTAATACTTATTTTTACTATTATATAGCAAAGCCAATTTACTAATTTTAATAAATATTATCCTAAAATTGAGTTACACATCTTTTCAATTTCCTTTTATGAATGCAAATTAATTTATTTGCTTGAACCAAAACTGGATTAACAGATTTATATTTAAATTTATATGAATATGGGAGATATAAATTAAAAATTGAGTTATTCAAACAATAAATACTTTTATTTAAAAAATGTTCAAATCATATTTGATGGACGTAATTTTACTAAATACTCTAAATGAAAAATGAAGTAAATTTAATTTACATCTAATTAGAACTGAAAATGATAGCAGGATTATTATGATAATGATTAATAAATAAAGCATCATAATACTAAAAATCAAATTTTAATTAAAGTATTTTTGAATCAAATTGTTTCATCTAAAAATTTCTTATACTATTCTTTTGTTAAACTTTAGTCCTTTTTTATTTACTCTACAAAATCTATATAAATAGGTTATGGAGTTGCTGATAATCCTTAATATTTATAAATTCCCTTTATTAATTTTTAAGAAATGAACATAAACTTTAAGTGTTCTTCCCCATAAGTTTTAATTGATTAATAATCAAAGATTTTGTTTATGAATTAACTTTTTAAAATTCTGCAATACTCAATGATATAAAATGTTTTATGCAATTTAGCTTCTATTTAAAATTCAATATCCCCTTTATTTGATTATTTATATTAAATTATGTAATCATTTATTTAATCTAAAGTTACTTATAAATTAAGCATCAATATTGCCAGATTCAAACATAGATCACAGTAATTTCGATAAATCTTTATTACATTATTATTTTAACAACTATAATAATAATTATTTCAGATTATTACCATTTTTCAATAAACATATTTCTATAAGTTTAAAGCCAATCTTTAATTTATTGATAACCTGGAAGTTGAGAAGTATTTTAAAGAAAAGATTATTAGAAAGGTCGAAAATTATAGTTTTCTAAATTAAATATTGGAGGATTTCGCATTCCAAATTATTATGCAATTGTTGGAAAATCAATTCTATCTATTGGAGAGTAGGTAATCATTCTTTCTACCAATTAACGATTATTTTGAGATATGTTAAATTAAGGAGGAAATTAAAATGGAATAGTTTTTAATTTCTCATGAAATTCCATTATGCTGTCTCTGTTTGTTTCAAAAGGATAACTTCCTGTTAAGAGAAGATAAAAAAGAATTCCAAACTAATGATTTAGATTTGATAATATACTGAATAAATATCAATCTTGTGCAATAATTTTTATTTTTTTTGTTTTTCTTCAAATGAATTTTAGGAAATAATATTTTGGAATTAATTAAATGAGGATTATTGATTAAGTTAACTTGAGTTTATATTTGTTTAAAATTTTGATGAATTTTCCTTAATATACTGTAGATCACCTATTCAATCAATATGTTTAGTTAATACTTGGTTTAAATAAGTATTATGAAGTTAATTCTGGAGCCATGAATTCTGGTGTGCCATTTTTTGTGATATTTAAAAAATTCTAATCAGATTAATAAATCTTGCTAATTCCAAAATCTGCTATCTTAAAATATCAATAATCACTACTTTATATATTCCTTTTTCAATTAAAATATTTGCTGGTTTTATGTCCCTATGAACAATTTAATACTAATAAAGAATTTTATATCCATTAAATAATTATTTCATTATTTAAACAGCTTCTTGCTCTGTAAACATTTTATTAGATTATTGTCTGATTATAATTTCCTTTTTTAAATCAGATTCACACTTTTCCATAATAATCACAATCATTTTTTTTTCTTCCATTTAATCACAATAATGTACTCTAACTATATTTTGATTTTGCTTATCCTTTATATAATCGATAATTTTTAATTCTTTGTTATTCTTAATAGAATTTACATTTACAAACTAAGTCAATTTATCATTATACTTTAGCACAATATTTATTTGGATCATCTTTTTTTAAAGCCAAAAAGACTTTACCATAAGCTCCTTGTCCCAATAATTAAGTTGTATCTATGAAATAATTACTGATCTATGAAAACATAATGCAAATTCTATAATTATTATATATATTAATTTTATTTATTTCATTTTTTTCAGTTATTAATTATCAGAGTTTATTGAATTAAATTTTTTAATTATCTGTATTTTATTTATTTGAATTTAGATCTTTTGATAAATTGTGCATGTTTTCAATAATTTTATTCAACTCTTTTTATTCTTTATTATTATTTTAATCACATAAAATATCATGATTTTTTGTATGAAATTCTTAATATGCTTGCTGAATTTGAGCAAGACTTTAAAGCTGATTTTAGAGCAATATTAATCTTTTCAAATCTTCCAATCTCCCATTTTTTTTATCCACTTATGAAATAATTTCTTTAACTTTCTCAATCTCCTTCTTTATTGTTAATTCTTCTGAATTAATTAAACTATCAGTACTTTTTTCAATCTTTTATTATCTATTAATCTCTTTCCAAAAATATAAAATACATAAATAAAATCCTAAATATGCTGGTTAAATAAATAATTATTAGCTTTTAGATTTGAAGTCTTCAGAGGCCTTCTTTGTAAATTCATAGAATTATTCCATATTTTTAGATGAAAATTGTTTAGAAGGAAAGTTATTTATAATAGCTTATGTAGTAAATTTAGTTGCATCTGGTTTATTATTATGAATATTAAAATTATTAATTTTATTAATATTATTATTATTATTATTAATATTATTATTATTATTATTATTCAAAGTTGTATTAGCATATGAAATTGTAGCTCTGCATGAAATAGGTTTAGAAACATCTATTAACTGATTTGATTGTTAAGTATTTATATTGGAAAATTAATTTGGTATAGCGACTTATGGATTCATTTAGTTTACTATTAGGGGATTAATATTTAATTTTAATTATTATTGTTATTGCTGTGGCTAAAAAGGTGAAAGCGAATTAGTATTTAAATCGTTTTATTTATTTTATTGTATTGCAAATTGATTCTAAGGCAATGTAGTTTTTGGATCTAATTGTAATTAAGCTATTTATTAATTTTATGTATTTTATGGAAAAATAGAAGCTTTATTTTCTTATTCGTTTGGAGGATTAGTTTTTATTTAATTTCGTAGCTGAAATTATTAAGGCTATACAAATTATAAATTCTATCCAAATTATTAAGGTGTTTTGGAATGGGTTTAAAACATTGTTGATCTTAGTGTTGTTGTTGACGATTGTTAAGCAATGGTCGATGATTTTTGAGTTTGGGAAGCAGTTTATGATTGATTATGTAATTAAAATTATTAATTTTAATCTATTAAATTAGATTTTGGGGTTGGTAATTAAAATGATTTATTATTAGAATCTTATTAAAAGCTAATTGATTGTGAAATTTTTGATTATTATTGTTATGGCTATGGATTTATTTTTTAAATTAAGGATTACTACGATTGCTATTATTAAAAGGATGATGGCAATTAATTTTTTTAAAGCAAAAATTAATTTTATATTTGCTATGATTATTACAATTAAAATGGCTATTACTATGAAAATGGCTATTACGATGAACATGGTGATTACTATTAAAATTGCTATTACTATTAAAATGGCTATTATTATTAAAATAGCTATTACTATTACTATTGAAATAGCTATTACTATTACTATTACTATTACTATTACTATTACTATTACTATTACTATTACTATTACTATTACTATTACTATTACTATTACTATTATTATTATTGAATTTCTACTGACAAGATATCACCTTTTTTGATTTGTAAGGATTCTATTGTTTAATTCTCAGGCAAAATTTATTGATCAAGTTTTAAATTAATTTTTTCTTGAATTGAGTATATTTCTTTAACTATTTCTATGATTTCATGTATGTAAGTATCTGAAGTCACTTCAATTTGATTCTTTTAACCACGATATTCTAAAATAATCATTACATTTTATTATGTGGGTGATTATTATTATTATTACTATTATTATTATTGAATTTCCACTGACAAGATAAAACCTTTTTTGATTTTTAAGGATTCTATTGTTTAATTCTCAGGCAAAATTTATTGATTATGCTTTAAATTAATGTTTTCTTGAATTGAGTATATTTCTTTAACTATTTCTATGATTTCATGTATGTAAGTATCTGAAGTCACTTCAATTTGATTCTTTTAACCACGATATTCTAAAATAATCATTACATTTTATTATGTGGGTGATTATTATTATTATTACTATTATTATTATTGAATTTCCACTGACAAGATAAAACCTTTTTTGATTTTTAAGGATTCTATTGTTTAATTCTCAGGCAAAATTTATTGATTATGCTTTAAATTAATGTTTTCTTGAATTGAGTATATTTCTTTAACTATTTCTATGATTTCATGTATGTAAGTATCTGAAGTCACTTCAATTTGATTCTTTTAACCACGATATTCTAAAATAATCATTACATTTTATTATGTGGGTGATTATTATTATTATTACTATTATTATTATTGAATTTCCACTGACAAGATAAAACCTTTTTTGATTTTTAAGGATTCTATTGTTTAATTCTCAGGCAAAATTTATTGATTATGCTTTAAATTAATGTTTTCTTGAATTGAGTATATTTCTTTAACTATTTCTATGATTTCATGTATGTAAGTATCTGAAGTCACTTCAATTTGATTCTTTTAACCACGATATTCTAAAATAATCATTACATTTTATTATGTGGGTGATTATTATTATTATTACTATTATTATTATTGAATTTCCACTGACAAGATAAAACCTTTTTTGATTTTTAAGGATTCTATTGTTTAATTCTCAGGCAAAATTTATTGATTATGCTTTAAATTAATGTTTTCTTGAATTGAGTATATTTCTTTAACTATTTCTATGATTTCATGTATNATTACTATTACTATTACTATTACTATTACTATTACTATTACTATTACTATTACTATTACTATTACTATTACTATTATTATTATTATTATTAATATTATTATTATTATTATTAATATTATTATTATTAATATTATTACTATTATTATTATTAATATTATTATTATTATAATTATTCTTATTGAGTTTGGGATTATAAATCTAAGTTTTAATTATTTATAGATATAATTTTAATTTTAGATTGTGTAAAGTTTTTTAACTATTAATTTAATGTTTCCCAATCGATTCTTTCATTTTAATCAAATATCAACATCTTATCTATTAATGATAAAAAATTATTATTAAACTAAAATAAAATTAAGAAATTACATTTTTATAGGGTTTCTTGCATTATACTGGAGTGGATTAAAGATTTAATAAAATTCTCTATAAATCTTCTATACTATTTGGTTAGCCTTAAAAATAATTGGCCCCTTCATAAACAAGCTGATACAACATTACTCCTAGCTAGTGATATATAACATAAATACTGAGAATATATCACATTTATTATTATAGTCACGAGAAAATATTATTTCTGGGGCAGTATAGATGGGTGTTCCTGCATAAGTATTAGTCAATTCTTTTGATTGTTAGAGCACTTTTCCAACTCCAAAATCAATAATCTATTTAAAAGAAGATTTATACTTTGATAATCATTTTATTGGTTTGATTATTATGTTTTATTAAAATATTTTGTGGTTTTAGATCTCTATGAATAATATTGAATTTGGTAATATGAAGATAGCCAGTGACTATCTATTATACAATATCTAAAGCCTCCTATTAGGATAGATCAAATTATTTTTCTCTGAAATATTATTCAATATTTTTTTCACATTTTTCCATGACCAAATATGAATTATCCTTTTATGATAAAATATCTTCAACCATTATAATATTTTCACAATATGTATTTTCTTTGATTAATCTGTAGGCTTAAAGTTCTCGCTACCCTTCAATATTATTGGAATCTATTTATTTTGTACAATATTCTGTGTTTTAATGGAGTAGATCATAAGTTAAGTAGGTACATCCTTAACTTCCTCTACCTAATGATTTTAAAAAATCTATATAATATAACTTGGATTTGTTTTAGTTTGGTAAGATCAAAAATTTAGGCTATAATACTTGCATATTAGCCAATTCAGACCAATTAATCCTTTCATTTGGATCATATACTATCATTTTTTCAATTAATTGTTTTAAAGCTGGATCAATTTATCCATCTGGTATTTTAAATTTGTTAAATTTAAGTTATTCATTAAATTTTAAAAGCTCTTCTTTTGTGACAGGGTAAATATGGTATTAATTTTTAAAGCACATTTAATATAATATTAATCCTAACTAAATCTATTATTTAATATTTACAGAATAAACATCACATTGATCATCATATTCATTATTTTGTGTGATTTCAGGAGCTTGATAAAATGGAGTACCAACAATTTCCCTCATTCTAGTTTAATTAAGTGATGCCACTCCAAAATCAGAAATCTAAAATCAATAAATTTTATGTACTTTAATAATTACATTATTAGTTTCTAAAACACGCAAGACTAATATCGTTCTTGGATTCAAATCTCTATGAGTAATTTTTAAATTCTTTAAATGCATATACCCTTAAACAATTTATCCAAGGATATTATATATTTCTTCTTTAGACAACCAAAAGCTTTGTCTGTTTTTTAAATATTAGTCCAAAGTAAAATCACAAGGTTCATTTTATGATTCAATAGCGTTATTATTTATTGTAAATGAAATGATTTCTGAAATATTTTGGTGAGGATATTGGTCTAGCAATTACTTCATTTCCTGCAATAGATTTATTTATTCTTATTAGTTTGATGATACTTGAGTTAGCATTACATCACTATTTTAATTGTATGTTGTTATTGGATATGCATTAATATATGGTTTCATGATTTTGTTAACAAAAAAATTTAATAGAAAATGAAATTGAAGATAAAGAATCAGATTATATAAGAAAAATATCATATATATTAATTTTATTCAAAATTTTTAGTTTAAACTCTTTACATTATGTAAGATGAGTTATTTTCTTTGATGGTTTCATTTGAATTTAATTCAGATATCTTATACAAAGCTTCTTATATAGATTTTATGAAAACTGGTTTAATTACAACATGTATCATTCCTGCTTCAAAGCATTTTAAATGAGATTCATAGTCTTCATGAGCAGTACATCCGATTATTGGAATATAACTAACAGAATTAGTAATAATTAATTTCTCTAATTATCTTGTTGTTTCTATTCCATTCATTATTGGCATATCTATATCCATCATAATCATATATATTTAATCATGATATTGCAAAACTAAATCAATACATTATTAACCATTAAAAGCTTTCAAAAATTTATTAAAACCTATATTTTTTAACATTAAACATAATGTTTCATGATTGAATGGTTCATCATCTACTACTAATATATATTTCTCAGTTTTTGAAATCTATTATATTGCTGAATCAGCTGAATGTATTTTTGAACTTGTTTTTTAGCATTATTAATTATCAATATTTTTTTTTATAGATTTAAATCTTTATCTTTAATGATAATTTTTATGATTATCATTTTTTGTTTATAACATATTTGGAATTTATGCAATAGGTTCAACATCTACGATTTCTGTTTATTACAAGGATGCAAGTGAATTATAAGATTTGAAATTAAATTATCTTTGAGATAATTACTTGAATTTAGAAATTCTTGGACTTTATTAAAAGCTGTTTTTATTCAAACTTCTTAAAGATTTTTATTTATTTAAACTATTATTTTTTGATCTACCAAGTGAACTTTCAGATTGTAAATCTTAAGTATCACTAATTGAAAAAGTAAAGAATAATTGATTATTTTATTAAATTCTTAATTATAATTTACTATTATCTCCACTTAATAATTTGATTAATTTATTTATTAAATATAGATTGATTCCTGAATTGATCCTATTGTCATCACATAATAATTTATTTGTTTTATTTGTTGTTGCACAATGATCTAATTAATTTAATTAATTTTTTAATTATTAAATTTATTCTTCATTTATTCCTGATCCTTCTTCAATTATTGTAAAATATGTTATTTTATTCAATTAATCCAATTTAATTTCTAAACTGATACATCCCCCTTCGTCTGTATATCTATATGAAGTATTTAAAATATTTAGTAAAACACGAATTAATTTATTAGAATCAGTATAAATAAACCAATATTTTGAATCTAATTTATCAAAAATTTCATCATTAATTTTAAATAAAACATCTATCTTTTTCATTTTACATTAATTCTCTATTAAATCATATAATTCAGATAATAAAGATTATAAATTTGTTTTATTGTTCATTATAGTTAATTACTCAATCTCACATGACAAGTAATCAAGTATATCTTAGACTAAATATAATTATAATCTACAATTTAATAAAGCTGGCTATAAATATAATTATTTAACTTATTCCATTATATTTTCATCATCATTAGCTGTTATTAAATGGCCAATAGCTCCATTTAAAGGAGTCTTCAATTTATGATTAAAAATATTAATAAGATTTTATTTATATTTGGATATTTTGTGATTTTACCAATTTGTTAATCCATTTTCAATTTTGATATAATATAAAAGATAGAAAGCATCTTTTTATAAATACTTAACTTAATAAAATACTTTTTAATTAATACAAGGATCATTAAGAACAGCTAATATATAATATTATCTATTATTCTTTAAAAATAACAATAATTCTTTTGGAGATTTAAATATCATTTTGGTTTATAAATTTTATTGATTAGATTCCAGTACTTAAAAATCATCATTATTTAAGTAAAGTTTATAAAATAATTCTTATTCATCAGTGCATAAACGTATTTGATCTGATTTTGGAGAATTTAATACATTTTTTACAGACTATTATCTATTAATTATTAATGTGTTCTTTTAATTAATGGAAATGTTATTGTAATTTCTATCAAATAATTAAAGAATGCAGTCTTATTTAAATTGTTTTATTAAAAGACGAATACATTGATTAAATGGTTTTTATTAGATATAAAATGAATACCCTTCTTATATAAAAATAATGATTAATTCCATGCAATAATGTTCTTTAGTTTTCAGAATCAATATCCATAAAGAATCAACATAGTTGAATGCAATTTGAATTGAAAATAAAGAAAGAAAAATTAATTTTTAAGAGCCAATCTTTTTAAAAAGATATAATACTGGCCATGTTAACGTTGGTCCATATAAGATAATCTCCTTTCCATAATATAAAGTAATCATAATAATCGATATCTATTTCTTTTTTAGTAATAACATACTTACTAAGATCAAATTATATTTATACCGATATTAGACAAAACTAATAGACTGGAGAGTATAACTTTAATTTATGAAAAATTCTGAAATGTATAGGCAAAATCAATAATGGATAATAGTGCTAGAGTAATTCTAACTCTTTATTCCTTGGAAATATGCATTTAATAAATAAATTTATATAATGTCGACCTTTACGTTGTATGAAGATTATACTCCTCCATCATGGTCAATGAGACCTAAGCTACCATTCTATTTAGAAGTATTAAAGAATGGAGTATTAATTGAATAAAAGAAAATTGACAATGTATATAGGAAATATTAACTTATATAGAAAGCAATGTATTTAATAGGAAAGAATGAAAAAATATGTGATATTGTATTGGATAATCCTACAATAAGTAGAAAACATGCAGTATTACAATCAAAGAATACAAATGAATTTTATTTATATGATTTGGGTAGTACACATGGAACATTTGTAAATAATGTAAAAATTCCAACAAAATTATTTCATAAATTAAAACCATATGATTAATTGAAATTTGGATAAAGTATTAGAATGTATATTTTGAGATGTGAAGACTTAGAAAAAGAAGTATATTTAATATATAAATAAAATAGGATGCAAATATATAAGAATAAGAATTATAAAAGAAATTAGATAAAAGAAATGCTAAAAGAGAATTTAAAACAGTAAAGGAACATTATTTAAATCTATTGTATTAGAATCCACTTTATAGACATATGAAACCTAGAGTATTTATATAAATTATTAAAAAATTAGAAAAAAGAGGAATCAGAAATAGAAGGAATAGATTGGGGAATAGATGATGAATAAGAAGTTTATAGATATCATTAAGAATAAGAATATCCATTAGAACCAGAATTATTGCTTTAATTACCAGGTTTATCAGAATAATTGATAGATAAAATAAATAAATATAGTGAAAAATTATCAACTTATCGTTAATAATAAGAAGAATTAGATAATTTGATGGTAAAAGAGAGAAAGAATTTTGGATTGGATGAATAATCAGGCAGAAATAAATGTGATTTAGAAACTAAAGTTTAAGAATTAGGATCTGAATTAGAAAGTTTAGAAGTTGGATTAAAATTTGTTTTATTTGGAGATAGAGTTTAAAAAATTAATAAATTTGAATAATAAGCTGAAGTGAGTTCAGAAGAAGAAGATGAATTTTATGATAATACTTTAAAGAAAAGAGAAAATACATAAGAAGTTGAATAAGTAAATAAAGAAATTAAAGTAGAAAAAACTACTGAATCATATTAATAATTAAAAAAAAGATTAGAGTAATTAATTGAAGAAAGAGATCTATTAAATAATGAATTATTAAATATTTAAAGAAATGAAGAAAAAGAAATAGATGAAGAAGATGAATTAGATAATTATATGAAATAAACAGCTATTACTATTGCATAATAAGAAAGACCTAAATTATTGGATAAATTAAAATCTGTTATAGATAATTTAACTAAAGTCTCAGAATAATTGAAATTTGTTAAACCAGATATTAAATTATCATTTTTTGATGATGAAGAAGATGATAATCCTATTGAAAATTCAAATAATACTACAGTTTAACCAAATTAAATTCAATAATCTAATGATCAAGTAAAATAAAAAAAAAATGATAATACTATTGAATAATTGAAAAAATTAAAAGAATAAGCAGAAAAGGAATAAGATGAAGAAGAAGATGAAGAGATGATATTAGAAAAAGCTAGAAAATATTTTGAAAAGGAAGCAGAAAAGGAAAGTCAAAAAGAAAAATAAAAGTTTAAATAACTTAAAGAATAATAAAAGGTTTAAGAAATATTGTAATAGTATGATAAAGAATAATAAGAATTGATTTAATAATAATAAAAATTGGCTCCAAAACCAAAACCCCATCCTAGAAATTATAGAGAATCTGAAATTGAAAAGGATGATTATATTGATATAACCAAGTTTTAATGAAATCATTTATATTATAATTGTAATTAATTCATAACTTTTTATAATTTACCTACAAACTATTCTAATTCTTCTTTTGTCATTTCAAATCTAATCTTTTTTTTATTGGCTATATTGTCTAAAGTTTATAAATGTAATTCTACAATTATTGTAGGAATCTATGATTTAGCTATTTTATTTGATGATATTGTTAACTATATAGAATTATAAAAAATATACATTTAAATTCCAATTATAATCAATTAATACATATTTTGATAATGCAATATGTGTATATAATGCTTATTTACACATTCCTTTAAAGTTTTCAGTTATTATTCTTGTAAATATTTAATGTTTTTCTGCATCTATTTATGTTTTTAATTTATCTAATAATCTTTATACTTCTTCTCTATTTTGATTATTCATTTCCAATAAATATTCACTAAATTACTACATAAATTATTGAGCCTCTATGATTAAATTATAATGATTAATTTCAGGAAATTGATTCAAATAAGGTAATTTAATTCCATGTACACAATCAGCCACAAGATCTTCAATGAATTTCTCAAATTAATTATTATCTGTAAACACACTGAATACTTATGGCAAATTCATTAATATATATATTTATTATATAAAAAAATATATTATTAATTTTTAAAACTTACATGAGTCAATAAGAATATAAATGGAATGAATTATTATGGAAACCAATTGTTAGACCTCCAAGACATTGTTATAATCTTAAAGATCTTGGAAATGAAATATTTAAAGTCAAAGATACAATAACTAAAAGAACAGACTTTGAAATACATAATAATCGAAATTAGAAATTATAATGTAGGTTAGAATACTCATTCTATATAGTTTATTTGAACCTGTAAGAATGTAAGATAAACCTCATCCTTGTATGATATATTTACATGGTAATTCAAGCAGTAGAATTGAATCATTCACTATTATTGAATATTTAATTCCAGCAAACATTTCAGTTTGTGGTATAGATTTATCTGGTATCTTAAATTAAGTGAATAAGGTTCTGGATTATCAGAAGGTGAATATATCTCTTTGGGATATCATGAGTCTAAAGATGTTATTTGTTTATATGATTATTTAAGAGAAAATAAAGTAATTATATAATAATATATAAGTTTCATAGGGATATCTTACATCTATTGGAATATGGGGTAGATCAATGGGTTCTGTGACAGCCATCTTAGCAGCCCATTATAACTATGAATTTAAAGTATTAGTTTGTGATAGTCCATTCTCTAATTTAACATTATTATGCTAAGAATTAGCAAAAGCAAATTACAAAATTCCAAATTGTTGTTTTAATTGTTTTTGGTGCTATGTCAAATCTAAAATACATTAAGAAGTTAAATTTAATATTGATGAATTAAATATAGTTCAAATCATATAAGGTAATAAATAAATAATAATTAGTTTTACCCTAGGATGTTCAAATATTATTTTTATCTGCTCAATAAGATGATTTGATAAGAGAAAGTCATCCTAAATTGTTAATGAAATTATTTCGTGGACATAATAAGGAATTATTTAGTTTTGAAGGTACACATAATTCAAGGAGACCTGTCAAAATATTGGAAGAATCTGTTTAATTTGTATGTAAAGCATTTGGTTAAAGAGCATGGACTGAAATTTAGATATAAAACACTACCAAATACTCATAAACTTAATTATCTAAATAATATCCATTATTAAGGGGAGACAGAAAAAGTGTCTAACCCTATATAGAAAAAGGTGATTATTAATGATTAATATAATTAATAAATTTATATCTAAATTAGATATTTAATGTTTAATTTGAATAAAGTAAAATTAAACAACTAAAAGAAAATCTATAATTTGAATCTATTATAAATAATATCAAATATCTGAAGAGGAATTCTTATATATAAAATTTAGATAATTAGTTTCTTTTTTAAATAAATATTTATTAGATTAATATATATAAATAATTAATATAATGGATAACATATACTCAAAATATATGATCCCAATTTAACCAGAGAAAAAATAAAGTTCATCTCCTAATTCATAAGTAGGATTTAATAACATTCAAGTATATTGAATTTAGATTATAGTAATTATTAGAAGATTATAGTCCTTCAAATAGAAAACTTAGCTTTTCTGAATATAAAAGTCAATAACTTAAAGAATCATAATAATTGTCCAGTCAAAATAAATTAAGTCAAGATTTCCAAAGTGAGTTTGCAAATTCTCAAGTATGAATTATACATTTTATCTTAATAATAGATTAAAAAAGATTAAATTAGTATTGATATGAATAAAAAAGAGTAATAAGAATTTTAATTTTTGAAAGATGATTAACTTCTTTAAACTAATACTATTATTGAATCACCAACAAAGATTAATGGAGAGGATTCTCCAAAAAAAAATAAATTTAAAGCTTTTGGGAATTTACTTTTAAGTATTAGAAGAATGTAATAAAACATAGTTGAACATATATCAAACCTAGTATATTTATTAAATAGATTAATTAGGATTAATTAAAAGAAACAATGATCTAACCATCTACTAATATGAATGTTTCTAAAATACATCCAGAACCATCATCAAGGGATTATGAAAATGTTAATGATATCTTATCAAATTTAAAATTAGTAGATAGATTCATTTATTATTCTGAATAAGGATCATAAAAAGATATTCAAAATATGATTAAATTATTAAAAATGTATCCAAAAAAGTAAATTAATTTTATAATATATATTTTAGACATTTATATTGTCCTACTGATCCAAAACATATATTGAATTCTTTCAACAAATTTGGATAAAATTCTTTATATATATCTTGTAAAAATGGAAATCTTGAAGTTATTAAATTTTTATTAGATTAATAAGCAAATCCTTTTATAAAAAGTAAAGTTTATGAAAACTTTTATGAATCTCCTTTAGAAGTCTCAATTAGATGGAATCATTATCATTGTGTTTAATTATTACTAGAAAAATCTAATTATTCAAACAAAGAATTAAAAGCAGCAATTCGATAAACTACAAATCCTCAAATAAAATAACTCATTAAATCAAATCTCAAATCAGATACTCTTTGCTGTTTTTGATAAATATATAATTAATATTCTCTATAAATATTATTATAATTCAGTCCAAGTGTAAACTCCATAAAGCACCACATATACCTAAATAATATATAACTCCATTAAATTATATTGAATCTATGACATAATCATTAATTATTTCTGGTTTCTCTTAAATAGGTTGGAGACTAGAATCAAAGAAATTATGAACATGCTTAAAAACTTAACATTCATTTTTTGTATTAAATAATTGCCATGTTGTTTAAAGCATTTACATTCTTAAATGTTCAGAAACATCAATAGGAGAATAAATTTTCTATTTAATAATAATTTATAATTTACTTTATTTAATCTAACCTATGTAACTCCATTATATTTATTTATTTTTAAATTTACTATTGCTATTCCTGCTTATTAAATTAATAAATTCAATACTAATTATGATTCAGAATGTGTTTCTATATGTATCTAAATTATTTCTTCATCTTTACAAAAATTCTTATCTGGATATATAGCTTTAAATTACTCTAATTAATCAAATTTATTTAATGAATAGATTGTTACTTAATTTTAATATGTTAATATAATAATATCTTTTGACAATTTTATCTATTAATATTTATATTCTTCTTTTATTTTATGTATTCTCACATCTATTTTTCTATTTGGATTTGCATTCATAATACAAATAGATGAATCATTTAATAATAATCCTATATTTTCCCCTTCAATATCTGCATTATATATTCTTTTTTATTCTTATCCAAAATCTTGAATTATTTCAAATGAATTATCAAAATATTTATAAACACAATTTTAAGTAATTAGTATATTATTTTTTAATAATAAAACTTATTCTTATTTTGGAAATATATTTACATCTAAGTATCCTATTTCTTAATCTCTTAAACTTATTTTATCCAAACTTTGATTATTTAATAAATAAAGTTCATTTTTATTACTTAAAAAAAGTGAATCATTTTCCTTAATTGAAATATAATAGTCATTCATTTCTTCAAAAACTAAGTATTTAATTGATCTTTATTATAAAATAGTTATAAGGTAGAAATTATTAAAATGTTATATTTCTTATACAATATTATTAATACCAACTGGATTATTTATAATTTTGACATTTAATTAATTATCAAATACATAACATTATCCATTTTAACAAAAAACTATATATTCATTAGTAATATTATTGTAATTAATCAATATAGCTATTGAATTCATTTAAAATGTTTAAAGTGGAATTCCTTCTACTTCTCCTTAAAATTTAAATTGAGTTAATTAACAATCAAATCTACAAATTATCAAATATTATTAATCTATATAATAACTACTTAAGTCAAGATATTATTATGATTAAGTTTTAAATATTAATTTATTTTGTTCAATTTGATATAATTAAATATAACCATTATTATTGAATATTGTAAATTAATGTTATTTAAAATGAGATTTAATTACAATTGCATCCTAATTTATTTGATCTAACAATTATAATTTATCATTTTATATATGATATAATTATAATTTTTAATCATTTGATAATATAACATATTAATTATCTAGTATCATACATTATTGTATTTAGCATTAATAATTTAACACTTATAATTATTGAATATCTAAATATAATTAAATTTAATTATTAGTGATAATTAATAAATATTAATCTACTTACAAAATTTATTTGATTATTAATGTTTAAGAAAATTTAGTAATAATTTATTTTTCTTTCATATTTTTTATATTCTTAAGAACAAATGGTTTACTATAATCATTATACTATTTAATAGCATATAAATTATTTTGAAATTCAAATAGATTAGTCATATTTCTACATAATTATAATTGGAAATTTAATACAAAATTAGCATCAAATACTGAAATTCCATCTTTTGAAACTGTAATTAATAAATCATTATTTAGTAAATAACTCAATAGAATTTCTTCAACATCTAATTTGATAACATTTAAATGATTGCTTACTTTTTACTCAGTTTTTAATGTTATTAAATCAATTTAACCATTTTCTTGAATTATTAAATATTAATTTTTATTTAATCCATATTCTAATATATCTATTATTTTATTATTTATTAGTTTTGAATAATTATTAATTTCTTTGAATGGATTTAATTAGTAAAATGAAAGTGTTTAATAAGAATAAGTAACTAATATATTATTTTTTACAAATAATTTAGATATGTTCGAAAATCTTTATATTTATTAATTTTCAAGTAAACAAATCTCTTAATAAGTTTTTAAATCATATTATATTAATTTTTTGGTTGTATAATAAAATATTAATGTATGGTCTTCTATTTCATTTACACTTATTATTCTTACATCCTTTTTCATGAAATTCTATTCTTCTTATATACTTAAATTGATTATAATCATTCCTTATATATAATCAGATGCATATAGGAAATTCTTAACATAAAATAATTTATATGGCATTTTTAATTAACCTTTCAAACTCAATTATAATGTGATTTAATTAGTCTTAGGTTAATATAATTCAATATGACCACTTTGATATAAAATGGCAATTTAAGATTAATTTAATGGATATTGAATAGGAACTGCATCAACTATTTTTTCATTAGCTTAATAAATTAGATTTAACTCATTTTCCTTTAATTGTACCAATGAATATTCTTAAACAATAATTATTTCTGATATATTATGACTATTGTTATTTTAAATAATCTTAATTATTTGAGAAGGCTATTTTAATTGTTTCATCATTAATAAATTAAAACTAAATATATTAATTATTAGAAAATAAATATATAAATAATTTATTTATAAAAATAGAACTAAGTTAATGAATCTAAATTCTATAAAATATTTATATCTTCAAAATGATTAAGAAATTTAATTGTAATAATTTATTAAATTAGAATATTTAATAATCTAATAAAAATTATCATATTTTCTTTAATTTTTTATAGAGATTATTCAAACTATTATTGTTTTATTCTATGATTAATAATAATTTATAAATTTATATATTAGATAAAAAGTAAATATATGAATAGATTCATGAAATACGATTAATTTTAATTAGATTTTATAATACTTTTCTGGAAGATTGAGAAATTATTAATAATTATAAAATTGATTAAAATTCATAATGGTCAAGAAAGCTGCTCCTAAGAAATAAGATACTAAAAAAGCTCCAATTCGAAGAACGAGAACTATATAGGCTTTAATAAAAGATAATGAGAATATTGTACATGAGAAATTAGGTTAGACTAGAAGTAAAAGTAATGGTAAATAACTATTATAATACTTAGGTGTATAATAAAAAAAGATTGCTAAGTAGACATAAGAAGTGAAATAAAAGAAATTAATTAATGAAAAAGATAAGAAAGAACCTAAAAAGAATTTAAATGAAAAAGAAGAAAAATAAACAATTAAAGATGATACAAAATAAAAATAAAAACATGAAGTCTAAGTTGTTAAAAATAATAAAGAAACAAATTAAAAAGTGAAACCTGTTTAAAAAAAAATTATAAGTAAAAAAAAAAGTACTCCAAAAAAAAGTCCTGTTAAAAAAAGTACACCTAAAAAAACTCCAGTTAAAGCTAATACTACTAAAGATGACAAAAAACCATAAGTTGTGGAAAAGAAAAATGAAAAAGAAGTTAGTAAAAGTGAAAAAAAAGTAGAAGAAAAATCTGAAAAAAAAATTAAAGATAAAAGTGAAAAAAAAGTTTTAGATAAATCTGAGAAAAAAGATATTGAAAAATCAGATAAATTAGGAAATGATAAAATTGATAAAAAGCCTGTTTAAAAAACAGATAAGAAAAGTGAAAAAAAAGAAAAAAGTGGATAAAAAGAATAATAAAAGGAATAATAAGAATAAAAATAAACAGATTCTGTAAAATTACCTAGAAGAACTGAAAGCAAAGCTGCAGCTGGGATAGTTGATGTCGTATTTTGTGTAGATACTACATCCTCTATGTCTTAATATTTAACTTAAACAAAAGTAATTCTTTATAAAATAATATAGAATACTGTAAAAGAAATTATTAAAAACATTAAAAATAAAGCTTAAAATGAAGACATTAGTGTTAAATTTGGATTTGTATGTTATAGAGATCATCCCCCTTAAGATGTTTCATATATAACTAAGATATAAGATTTATGTGGAGAAGATGAAATTATTAAATTTATAGATTAACAAGATGCCAATGGAGGAGGAGATACACCAGAAGCTGTCTTAGATGGATTGTATGATGCAGCAAAAAAGATTGAATGGAGAGATCCCACTAGAACACCTTCATTAAGATACATTTTTCATGTTGCTGATGCTCCTCCTCATGGTAAAGAATTTACTGATTAATATTCACAATGGCCTAATGGTGTTCCGTATTATTTAACATATATATATATAGATCTGGTGTAAATCTTGATAAAGTTGCTCATGTAATCAACATTAGAGAAATTCATTATCGATTGATAAATGTCAATAAAACAAATATATTAGACAAAATGAAAAAGTTATTTAAAGAAAAATTTACTAATTATGAAGAAACTGATTTGTCTAATGCTAAAGAAATGGATTTTAAAGTTAGTGATATGATCATCAGAGAATTATTGCCAGATGTCGATTATAATGATTGAATCTTCATCATCATATAAACAATTATATTTTGTTAAAAAAAGATATCTATAATGATTTAAAGGTATTATTTAAATGTTATCATCTCAATTAAATAGTGGAGGAGAACTTTAATTGATTCCATTTAAGAGGTGATGATTCCATTTCTCTTCTTTTAGGATATAATATATCAGTAATATCTGTTAGAGGAATACGACTAATTCTTTATTTATTAAATCTATGTCCCTCCTAATAACATTCATTCTCCTTGTTTGGATTTTCAACTTCTATTTAAAATTTTAACTATTTTGAGTTCATTTTCAAATTCAAATTCAATTATTAATAAAATTATTTAAATATTAAGAAATTATAATAGTAAAATAAAATGAGTATTTTTCACTAAAAATTTGTACAAGCTATAAATATATAATAAATAGTACAAAGTTAATTTTGTTAATTAATAAAACCATATTAGATTATCTTAAATATTAAGCCTAAAACCATAGTTTGTTGATAATATATATTTATAATTTATTTTAATGGGTAATTTGTGTCTTAGAATAAAAGAGAGATCCTAATAGCCCTAAGTATTTAATTTATAAAATAAAGTATAAACTAATTTATTATATAATTTTAATTATTAATTTAAGAGTATAAAAATTCTTTAATCTATAAGACAAATATCATAACCATTTAGTACAAATACTTGTTAAAAAAGCAGCACTTTTATTTCACTCACTAAAATCATTACTTAAATAAAATAGTTATGATCTCTTGTTTAGGGATGAATGCAATCTAGATTATAAAATTTATCAAAGAAAATATGACAGTTTAAGTGGAAATATTTATATCATAATTATGTATATTTATAAATTACTAATGGCTATATAATTTAATTCTGATAATATTATTATTAAATGATAATTGATCAGATTGTATTTAGATTATTAGAAGTTTTTTGGACTTAATTTATAGTTTTAGGAATAAATAAAGCAAATTTAGAGATACATTAAAATCTAATTAAAGATGACTAAAAATCAAGTTCATACTATTTATTATGTAATAATCAAATTAAACATAATTTCTTGATGCTATAATACTTGATTTTTAATTAATTTATTTATATTCTATAAGTTTTGATTTCTTTAAAAAGCAAAATTTTTCTAATATTTTTGTTTGAATAACTTATTTCTCTAAGATTTTAGATTAAAGCCTCATTTACAAATTGATTACAATAAATATGAAAAATATAGATATTTTTAGGAAATCACAATAAATAAATAAAATGATGCTTAACTTAAATTTATTCTATTATAATAAGTAAGTTAATGAAATATTTTGGATTTAGATAATTTGAACAATATAATGTGTATTTTAGTATGCTTCTGAAATCATAGAGAATTTGAAATAGCATTAAATTTTTGTTTGTTAATGAGTGATTTTTTATATATAAATTATTCATTAATCTTGATTTAGTATATTAATTTAAAAATAAAAATATCTTAAACAATGAGTTTCATTGCTCCTAGATTAAATTGCTAAAATCATTAGAAATGCTCAATTAGTCTAATAAATTTAACAACTGGGCTTCCTGAAGAGAAAAGATTATATTGTCATCGATGTAATTTGTAACTACAATAAAATTTGCATAGTATTGAAGGTATATTTGAATTTGCAGTTTCTGTTTAATAATCATAAAATGAATAAATTGGAATATTGAAATAAGATAAGGAATTGTTTGCTTTTGTTAAGAATCAATTAAATTAAATATAAGCATATTATAATTAATTAGAATTAGAACATTAATAATTATATCAATTAGTCATGCAAAATTAAGCCATAAAACCTAATGATTCTATAGAAGTTTGTTTACAAAAAAAATAATAATGTGATAAAAAAGAATTGATTAAGATGGCAGAATAAGTCAGTTATTTAATAAAATAAAATAGTGAAGAATTAGTATTATAAGAAAATAATTCTATTTAATATTTTAGTAAACTTGAGTAATTAAGAGGAAAAATAAATATATTATAAGATTAATTAAAATTAGTCAACATTGATTAAGTATAATAAGATATAAAAAATACATAAATAATTTATCCAAAATTTGATAATTTGTAATAAATTAAAGAACAATAAATAGTAGAAGGAGATCGATTTATGAAAATAGCTGAGGCTTAATTAGAATAATCAAAAATTTATGATATAAAATTTAATAAAGAAAATAATCTATTTGTTGTAGGTAGTTCAAAATTAAAGAATAATAATTGTTATGTTTAGATTTGGAAATATGAGAATAATTAAATCTCAAAAATATAAGATTTAGAAAATTGTCATTCTGGTGATGTAAAATCTATTTGTTTTTCAACTTGCGATGATTCTTTCTTTACAGGAAGTCAAGATAATACTATAATATATTGGAAATTGGAACCATAAGAATGGAAGAAATGTTAAGTATTAGATGGTTAATCTAGTGGTATTATAGGTTTATAATTGAATAATAAAGGTAATGTATTAGCTGCTGTTTCTAATTAAATACATTTATGGAAAAGAGAATTTTATAAATGGGAAAAGACTTAAGTTTTAAATTAAAGTAAAAAGTAATTTTTATGTGTGAGTTTTAATAATGATGATTCTTATTTAGCAGCAGGTAGCTCAGATTGTTAAATATATGTATATTAATATTAAAATAGTTAATGGAAATTAAAAAATACAATATTAGATCAATCATAAGAGGTTAATTTTATTACTTTTACATAAGATTTAAATTTGATTGCAATTTTAAAAGATAATAATATGAATTCATATATATATTAACCTAATGATAGTTATGATGAAAAATGTGTGTCAATACTTACATCATTTTAAGTAGGATATAGTAAAAAAGGGAAAGTTTTAGCAGTTTCATCAGGTAGATCAAAGGAAACAACAATTTATTAAATAGAATAGAAAGAGGGAATTAAAAAAATATAATAGATTTAAGTAAAAAGTGATTTAGTATATTCATCAAATGATGGGAAAGTAATAGCACTTTTTGCAAATTAGAAATTGGAATTTTATTCTGATAAAAATATCTATTATTGAGATTTAATCATATTATAAATTAGAAAGATATATATTAATTAATATATATATATATATATAGATAATCAATTATTCTTCTTTCTTCTTTATGCTTTAATAAGCTAAATGATAAAAAATAAGATTTACTTTTCTTGTAGGTTGAATACCATCATTTGTACTTATTCTAACAAAAGACATTAACTCATTAAGTTTAGCAACAATTTAATTATCTAATTCTTTTTTAAGTTGTTCAATACCAGTAACATATCTAATACTTAAAAATATATTACTATTATTTAATTGTAAATAGAGTATTTTTAAATACTGAATATTCATCAACTTTGACAATAGGACTTAAGAATTATTCTATTTATTATTAAGCTTCACTAATATCATCTTAATCATTAAAGTCTTCATCATCATCATCTTCTTCATCAAAATCTTCTCCATCAAAAGAACTAATATTAAAATATATAAAATAACCTATTCAATTTTTTTAATTCAGTCTCTTTTTCAAATTTTTCTTATTAAAATAAATTATTAACAATAGTTGTAATTAATTTAGGTGTTAATAAATTATGTTATTTATTAATTAAAGATGACATTGTAATTACAAACAATTTAATATCATAACCAGGTGAATATTAAGTATCAAGTACTTAATTATAGACAGCTAAAAACATTCCTGATAATATTTCACAAGTTAATTCAGGAACAGAATAAAGTGCACTTAATATAATTCCAGTTATTCTTGATCTTAATAGACCTGTAAGTTCTTTTTTAGATATCATAGTAACAGTTTAATTTAAAATTTATTCTAAAATATTTTTCTTTAAATCTTAATTAAGTTCTTAGATTCCTAATTAAATAAGTAATGCTCCTTCAGCTTATTCTATATCTTCAAAAGATTGATCAGATTGTAAATGTTAAAATGCTAAATTGAAAAATATTTATTAATATTATTCATCAATAAAATGATTTCTACCATAATGAATATAATAATTAAGTGTTTCATATAAATTTCCTAATCTACAATTTTATTTTTAAATAACATTCATAAAATGAGGTAATACTTACATTTATAAAGCTGTTACAGATGATAATTTTTATATACATAAAGAGATGAATAAAATCAAATCTTCATCAAAATCTATTTTTTAACAAATTGCTAACATTTAATATAATTAAGTAATGCTTTATTCTAATGTTACTAATAAATTTGTATATTCATTTTAATCTGCTAATGATCTAATAATATTCCAACATCTATTTAAATATATATGTCTTTAAGAATCTCCATTATTAATTAATTCTTATTCTTAAATTATTCTTTAAACTAAAATTTACATTAATCCAATTAATAAATTTTCATTTTATTAAAATACTTATGGATATCTTTTTAAAAGATTTATTATCATTTCAAAATGTCTTTCATAAATACTAAATGTTAAACCATTACATAATGAAGGAAATACAACAGTAACTAATCCTTTTGTTTTTGTTTTTAATTCATCATCTTCAAATACATCTTTTAATGCATCTATTGATTAATATAATACAACTGGTTCTTTTGGTTAAACAAAATTAATTAAAATTGATAAATACATTAACATACTTTATGATTATATATCTTTTTTGAATAGATTATCACAATAGTAACCAAAAAATAATGAAAATCTAACTTTTATTATTTGATGTTGAATATTTTAGAAAAATATTAAATTTTCAGTTAATAATTATTCCATCATACTAACTATATCAAATCTCTTTTAAATTAAATAACTCATTATTGTTAATACAATTAAACTACTTTCAATTCTATCAACAGCATTATATTCAGTAAATAATTTTCTAAATACATTATTTCAATAATTTTACTTATCTGATATTGCTTAAATGAATGTTTATTATTATTCATTAAGTGAAACAGGTTTAGATGATAAATTATTAATTGCATTTTATGTTATAATAACAGCTAAATTAGCTAAGAATGTTGTAGATCCATCAATATGATCACATAAAGTTTCTAATAATTATGCTGCTGCTGTTTTAGGAATATCAGATTCTTATTTATCAACAGTATCAAGTGCCAAATTTACAAATTCTTCTGGTTCTTCATTCATTTTTTAATATTCTTATTAAGATGTTATTAAATATGGATAAATAACATCTGTTATTAAAGGGACTTTAGAATCTGAGAATATTTGATATTATTCTGTTTATGATCCAAGATTTGCTAACAATTTAAGGATGTATGTTATTATATTTCTTAGAAATGGTTTACTATAATTATATTGTTTTAGAATTACTTTAAAATCACATTTGTTGTTTCACTATTTGTATAAGTAAGTATGGAATATAGTAAAAGTTGAGTGATTGGATTAAGATACGGACCAAATGGTCCTTTTTTAACTTCTGATTTATTACGTGTATTAAGTAATATTTAAAATATTATCATATAAGATTTTAGTATATAACTTTTAATTTCATTCATTTTATCATCAAATATCTATATACCAGTATTCATTATAATAGAATTTTACATTTATTTTCCAATTTATGGTGAATATTATAATAATAAAATTAATGATCCAGAAAATGAATTTAATGAGAATAGAATATTTAAAATTGGTAATATTTATTCTCTTGAAATATTAGATTATTATTATATTTTGTCACATAAATCTTAGATTGATTATGCAAAATATTTCATAGTATTTTTAAATTCATCTGATAAATCTTTTGGTTAATCTTATAAAACTGCCATAATTTAAACAAATTAATTAAAATATTCTGTTATCCATTCATAACTAGTTGTAATAACATTACCATAATTTGAAAAATTTTAAAGTTCAACAGAATCTGCTAAAATTTTAAAGAATAATATTCCAGTTTATATTTACCATTATTATTCTCCTTATAAATATTCTTTCATCTTTCTTTCAATTTCAATTTTTACATCTAAATTATTTTTGGAATAATACTTTTATTTTTTCTAGAAATTTAACTTAATGATTAAATAAGAGATTATTTATATTTTAATGGAGTGTTTTATGATGTTAATACAGATATAAGTGATTCAGCATGTTATATTGTTAATTAATCTAATTAAAATCAATTATTTTTTAATACTTGGATTTGTATTTAATATTTTCATTACAACTGAATTCAATAAATTGGCAGCTTATTCCTACACTATAATTAAATAATAAATAAGTACTTTAATCTTATTTTTCTGCTAATTAAGCTATAAACTAAAAATTCTAATAGTTTTCCTACATAGAATTTACTAAAGATTTCTCTGCTTGATTTCTTACTTAATTATCTGTATTTGTATATGCTGCTACTAATTGTTCATAGATTTAAGATGCCATTCTTTAATTATTATTTAAATTATTTAAAAAAATACACGAAAATTTATCAACTTCATTACTCACAAATTAAAATATGTTAATTTTGATTTCACTTCATATTATATATTTATATACCTCACATTTTCAATATTTCTTCCATTTTTGGGAATTTACCATCTCTCATGTATTCCTTTAATGTAATATCCATTTTATCTTCACATTTCCTTCTACACATAGATCTTTTTAGAATTAATAATCCCTTATAATTTGAAGCATTCTCAATATCACAAATTTCTATGCATTCATTAAATTTTATCACTTCTGTATGAAAATATTTCTTTAAGAACTACTATCCTCTATATTCACATAAATGATATTCATTTCCTTCAAAATTTTATAATTCATCTTTATCAGCCTAACTTAATTCATATGGAGGGGCTCTCCCTTTAAAATACCTATAAATTAATTCCTCTTATAAAGATCTCTATTATTTTTATTATAATTCTAAAGTATATGCACCTTAAAATTTTTGAACACAACTAGATGCAATTAATCCAATTACATCTTTTGGAAAAGGACTTAAATAATATTATTTCTCTGGTTTTTTTATGTTCATTAAATACTTTTGTAATATATTTCTTTTTCTCTAATATTAAATAAAGAATAATAATAATATAAAGCAAATAATAATAAAAAAATATTATAAAAAATAAAAAATTGTTAAGTAAAATGAAATCATTATCTGTTCCTAAACATAATAATTACAGACATTTAAATAATAGCTTTAGTACACCTGATAAGAAACCTAATAAAGTATGCGTATGAGTTATATAAGAGTAGATTAAATACTTAATCAACTTTGAAGTTTAGCGGAGAAATGATGTCCGTTTAAAGTTATTTATATGAATAAGCTCATTTAAAGGAAGAAGCTTCAAAAAAAGAGTTTATAAGATAAATTAGGAATGTCATAGACAATCTTGAAAAGAGTAAGAGCTTTAAGTAATTAAATTAATAACTCTCAAAATTGATAGTTGGATTAGGGACATGCATAAATTAATAGGAAGTATCAAATTAGATAATATAATTAATTTAAATGATTAGAGATATTGTTAATAATCATTAAAATACTAAATAGATTCATTATAATAAGGATAAGGCAATGTTGATTTAAAAAATTCATGAATTAGAATTAAAAGCAAAAGAAAATTAATATTAATAAGGTATTATAATAATCGATTATATTTAGAATTATAAATATAAAATATAGAAGCATAAGAAAGGATAAAAAATTATTAAATATAATTAGAACAAATAAAATAATCAAAAGAATAATATCAACAAATTTAACCATAAAAATAATAAATGAATAATTATGAAAAATTACAATTAAAAAATCAAATATAATAAATGTAATAAAAAATTGAGACACTTTCAGAGAAAGAGAAAAAATTAATTTAATTAGTAAAAGCAGTAAAATCAAGAGGAATTGATATTGAACATATCTACAAAAATATTAATTAAATTTCAAGTAGAAATAGTATAATTACAAATTAAAAGAATGAAGATTAATTACTAGATAGTACATATTCTGATTTTGCAGATATTTCTTAATTTGATATTGGTTAAAGTAGTATTAAAAGAAACTAAAAATTTTTATTAGATTGACATATTTATTTCTATATATATATTGAGTTTAATCATAAATAAAATTTATTAACAATGTATAATTCCAGATCTTTATGTAAAATTAACTACTATCTATACTAGATTAATAAGTATCTCCAAGTAGTGGAAGAATATAAAAGATATCAGAAAAATTATCAACTATTTAAATTGGAGTAGAAAATGAGAGATTCTAAAAACTTGAATAAGCTGAACAAAGAATTTAATAAGCTGAAGATGCATTTAATGAATTTTAAGAATAAATCTTTACTAAACTTAATGGACTTAGAGATTAAGTATAATATAATCATAAGTATCAGTTAGGAAAATTACAAAAATAAGTTGAAGAAGATAAATTAGCTAAAGAATAAGCTAATGAAACTAAAAATAGAGAGGTTTAAGCATTAGAAAAGAAATTCTAAAATGCAATTGAAAATGAAAATTAAGCTAGAAAAGAAGGAGAATCTAAAGTATTACGTTTGTTAGAAGATAAAACAGCATTATTAAGAACAGAAGTTTAGAAAGAAACAGCAAATAGAATTGATTCTATTGAAGGAATACATTAAGGATTATAAAATGATTTACCTAAAATATAAGATGCTATCAGAAATGAAGCTACTGAAAGAGATGAATCAGATTAAAATGTATTTATTTAAGAATCTATTATTAGGTTATGAAATCAATCACTGATGAACTTGTTAAATTAAGTAATTTAATTAATGTAGAAAAGAGAAATAGAGATGAAAGTGAATAATCAATCTTTGAAATGTTAAAAGATATCGTTAATAGAGTAAAAGTAGAATTAGATTAAGAAAAGAAAACAAGGTAATCTATGTATTTATAATTTTGATTAGAGAATAATCAGAAGAACATCTTTTAAGTTTATTAGAAGATACATGCAACAAATTAAGTATTGCAGCAAATCTATGATCAATTATATAAATATTTTTATAATTAAAATTATATATCGATGTCAAAAGAAGTAGTAATTATATTATATATACTATGAAAGAGATCTATTTCAGCACATGAACCTATACTTAAAAACACAAAATTATAAACTTAAAGAAAGTAATTCAAATATTCTAATTTAGTTATATGAATGTTTCCAAATTTTGGCCTGAAAATGATTATCACGATAAAGAAACTCTATATTTTCAATTAAAGACTCTTAAAGAAGAAATTAATCTTCTAAGAACAGAAAATATTAAGTTAAAAACTAGAATTTTATAATAAGATGTATTGTAAATATTAATTTGTTAGAAAGAACTCTAGAATTTTAATAAATATATTGAAGATCAATAATTTAAATAGAATCCTTTATCTAAAAATCATGAATACATCATTTAATAAATTAAAAAATAAAATAAAGATTTATAGTTGCAGTTATAAGAGAAATTGTGCATCATTGAATAAATGAAAAAGAATATTAAAGTTACAAAAGTATAAGAAATCTAGATACAAAATTAATTATATAAAGAAGAAATTAACAAATTAAAAAAAATATTATTGGATTAAGAAAACAATTATAAAGAGTATATTATTAATTATATTTTATAGATTTCTAAATTCATAAACTATAATCAAAGATAATTTCTTAAAAACATAATAAGGTTTTATTAAATAACAAAATGAAATTAATGAATTGAAATAATAATAATCAAATGATTATTAGAAAATCAGTTAATTATAAGTATTTCTTTTAAGTTTTATTAGAATGAAGTTTCAAAATTAAATCAAATTAAACTAAATCTAGAAGATAAAATTAAAAGAATTACAACAGAATAAAATAAAAAGAGTTCTACTAATTCCTTTAGGAGTAATAAACTTTAAGCTACTACTGAAATATCTTGTACTTAACTTAAATCTAAAACACAAGATGAACTTTAATATAAATTAATAATTAGAGGTATCACATATGAATAATTTAATTAAATGATCCAAGAATTAAAGTAATAGGCAATTGATTTAAAAAAACAAATTGAAAAGGAAGATATTGAATATATATTAAGTTAAGAACCATTTAGTTTAGGCTAAGACAGAATATAAGAAGTGATTAAATCATTATCTTTATCTGGTAATAAATTAGCAGATACTTTATTGAATTAAATAGGAAAATATAAAACATTTTTTGATTATCCTGATTTTAAAATTTAGGAAGCAGAGACAATTATAAAATAAACTCTAAAATAGCCAGAAATAGCTTAGTATTTATAAACAAAATAATTCTAAATTTGGAATAAAGAAGATATTTTATAGATGCTAAAATAATTAAAAATAAATTGGAGTGAACCTGTTTTATTGTTCTATATCTTAAATGTATAATAGCCTATTAAAATTATAGTTATTTGAAAAATCTGGTTAAGTACTTGAATTTAAAAGTGATTCTATTATTGACCCTTTTCCATAATTGATATAGAAAGAGTCTTCAAGAATAATTGAAGAAAGTGAAGAAGACTTATTTGAATAATTATCAGATAAGTCTTAAACTGTTATAATTTAAGATACTGATCAATATATTACATGAGAAATTTATATTATTTACTATATAAATTTTTCTATTAGATGAGTTATCAATAATCATTATAGATTGAAGAGGATAGATAAATAATATATATAAATCAATAGTATAAAATCTCTTTGAATAATTAATAAGATAATATTTTTTATTAATTATTAAAAAATGAGTTCTCAAATACTCAGTAATAGTGGAGTACCTAAGCTTATATGTTAAAAAGCTATTTGTGAAAAGTAAAATCCAAAAAATAAGGAGATATTTTCTTGTAATTTGTAAAAAACCCTTAATGATGATGCTATTACTGATTGTAAAGGTTGTATTGGAAAATAAAAAGATAGAAATATCAATTATTGTTAAATCAATTTTCAAGATTTTTTCTTATAATTGATAACACAAAGAAAGGAAGAGTAGGAAATAAAAGCTTAAGTAAGTGAAATGGAGAGAAGATTGTAATAAATTGTTGAAAATGCAAAACAAGAAATTGATAGAGCTGAAGTTAATATAAAGAAAATAGGTGAAACAATTAAATCAATGTGTTTATTTTAAAATAATTCTAAATTAGAAGAATGTTTAAGATTAAAAGAATAGACATCTTTGGATTTAGTAAAAAAGATGATTAAAGAATTTAGAGAAAAAATAACTATAATTGAAGATAATCAATAATAAAATAATCAATAGATAAATATAAATCCAGATAAACTTAATATTATTTATGAAAATGGAACAATAATTATTGATGATTTCTTAAAAAAAAAATTATCTTAGATGTCATAAATGTTAAATAGTTTTGAATTATAAGTTTAATAAATAAATAGAACTAATGATAATTTTATTCAATAATAAAACTAAATTATAAATACAAATTATAAATAGATAGGAAAGGTAGATAATTTGAAATTTAAAAAGATTTACAATTTAAGATTTAATCGATCTAATAATTTGTTTGCATTTGGAACTAATAATTTAGATAATAATAAAGCCTACTGTGCTGAAATTTGGAAGATTGATAATAATAAAATTAAATAGGTTTAATAATTACAATAATATCCTGATGTTACTGCTTTATGTTTTAGTAAGAAGGATGATTCTCTATTTACAGGAAGTTTAGATTCCAAAATTATATATTGGATTCCATAGTCTGATGGACAATATAAAGAATAAGAATTAAAAATTAGAAAAGATATTAAAGGATAAATTAATTATATTGAAATAAATTAAAAGTCTAATATTTTAGCAGTTGGAAGTGAAGAATTAAATATTTATACTATTAAAAATAATGAATTGCTATAAATTACTTAATATTTATAATAAGTTAAAAACTTAGCTTTTTCTAATTGTAATCAAATTATTATAGCTTAATTTATGATAAATAATAAAGAGAAAATTGAATTATTTTAGATTAAATAAACAGGTGAAAATTTTGAAATAATAAATTTGGGTGAAGTAATATAGACATAAGAAATTTAACCAATTACAACAACAAGATTTTTGCATATAAATTTATAAAATTAAATCAACTTATTTTAATTGGACAACAATAGATTTTAAAAGATAGAAAATTATTCAATTAAAAAATTGAATTCTATTGAAAAATGTGGAATTGGATTTTGTTCAAATAATAATAATAGATTTAATCTTTTAGCTTTTTCATAAAATATTAATAATAATTAAATAACATAGATACTTAAGATCAATGAATAAAATTAAGTAACCTTGCTTTAATCAATTTAATAAATAGGATTAAAATTATTTTTCTCAAATAATGGCTAATTACTTGTTATTTGGAATGGTGATAGTTTTGTTATCTATAAGAACACATCTTAAACAATATGAAGTGTGATATTTCTAATTTATAGACAATACATATAAATATTATAATTCTGATTATAATATAGTCATATTAATGGTATTCAATCTTCCTGTTAATATTTGTATAAGTTAGTATCTTTTTTAACTATTCTCATTTTTATTTATTCATATTAATTTAATTAAATTAATTTCAGATATAAATATGGGATGCGCCCAATAGAAAATTTAAAAGAAGGAGCAACTGAATTAGATTGCTACCTAAAATTTATAAACTGGGCCAATAACAATGGGCAAAAAAATAATATCGTATCAAATATATTATTATCACAGAAAATTATCTCTAAAATCAATTGGTATTAAATGAAATTATTTTAAGATTAAAGTACCATTTTGAAGAGAAGAAGAACTAAAGAATTAATAACTGAACAATCTTCACCAACAAAAATCGACAAGTGACTATTATTATTTAAATTTATTATATTCACATTATTTTAATAATTTCAAATAGTTGTTTTCTCTTAGATATATCTAATAATTTCTTTTTTCAACATTCTAATTCTCCTTGTTAATATAAACAAGTTACTATCAATTTTATATATAGAAGATATGTTTTTAATAAGTATTCAGTTTTTTCACATTTTTGTAAATATTTTACATAAAAAATTAAAATTCTGTTAAAAATATAGCTTAATTATCTTCTTTTTAATAAGGTTCTAGAGGATTAGATATTAAAATTAATAAATATAATTGTAAATTTAATGATAATTTATAAAACATTATTATTGAATAAATAATTGAATTTTCAGGCTATTCTTAGATTGATTATATTATTTAAAGTATATAATATTAGATTACTATGAGGAGTATATTCAGACTCTATTATGATATAAACTTTAATAAAAGGTGTAGTTCTTAAATATATACTTATATAGGTAAAGTTTTACACTTAGACCTCTTAGATGTGTAATTGAGATTTAATATAGATGATTATATTAGATCATAGTCTTTTTTATCATGGAGAAATGTAAATGCTTTAGATGAGTTATGGTTGATCTATAATTGGACTTTCTTTTTATTTTATGTTTAAATCTTTTGAATGCTTTTTAATATCAAAGATAACTTGAATTCATGTTTAAAATAATTTGAGTATTCAAAATGGAATGTTATTTCTAAAGAAATGTCTGAATTAATAAAATCTTAATATTTATTTATTTATATATAAATATTTATATGAAAGGAATTGAGTCTTTAAATAAGAGTGCATACTTTAAGGAGAAATATTTTAATCCTAACAATATATTCAATTAGATAGAGACAAACTTAAGAGTAATTAAAGAAAAATGTGAATAATAAATATTGAAATAAAATTCATAATATTAAATAGAGATGTTTTAAGAAGTATTGGATCATCTAAATAATATAATACAGTGTAATTCTGATAGATAAATTATTTTTAAATAAAACCATTAATTGATTATTGATAATTAATCATAATATTACTAATTGACTAATTATAATATGGATTCATAAATGAAATATGGAGTTACTCTGATTTTTCCAAATTAGATAACTATAGAAGAAATATTTTCAGATTAACTCACTTTTAAAGAATTCTATCATTTTCTATTAAAAAAATTTTCTGATGAAATAAAATAAATGTTTGTTATTTTAGATTAAGATACTAATATTATAAATCCTGATGATTGGGATTAACCTTTTATATATGGAAATAAGTAACATTCTTTATTCTTTATATAATCCCTATAATTCTATATCATGTAATAATAACAATAAGAAATAAGATAAGAGACATATCCAATTAATTAAAAAGTATAGATTCAATAAAATGATTTTAAACATTAACTTTTTTAATCTCATAATATATATCCTAACAAAGATATAAAAAAAGAATCTCTAAATAGTCAATTTCATTCTTCGATTCTAAAAAATGGTTAAAGTTTAATGAATGTAATTCAATATAAATGTTAATAATGTAATTAGATAATTTAAAATAAATAAATAATGTTAAAATGTTTCCATAATTATCATGAAGATTGTCTGAGTTCAATGTTAAAAATATAAATAGAATCAAATTAACCAACATTAAATTGTCTATGTAATAAAAAAATTAAAATGAATGAGGTGAATGTATTGAACAAAGTTTAGATAGAGAGATTATATTAAAATTAAATAAATTTAATTTATTAGAAACAATAAGCATTATTTATTAAATGTAATAAATGTCAATTCTTTTACATAAAAGCATAAAATAAATCATAAATACGATAGGTTTGTTTGATGTGTTAAGTATGATACTAATATATTATATAATATATAAATCACACTTTATAAAAGAAAACAATAATTATTAAAAATAATAATTATAAATTAAATTCTACTAAATATTAAAATAAATTTATTAAAGTATTATTTATTATTTTTAATTAATGTATGAATTTCATATCTAAAGAGAGTATTAATAAATAAACAGAATATATAGATTAGAATAAAAAATAGAAAATATTGTCTCATTGTAATTTTAATATTGTAGGAGTATTACATTCTTTAATTTTTAAAGTATTATCTGGTATTCTTATTTATCTAGTTGAATTGTATTATCTCACCATAAATCCAACATTGCAATCTTCAGCAGTTGGGTCTTCAACATTATCAAATTAATTATTGGATATCTATTTTAAATAATTATTTGTCAAAGCTAATCTATGTAGATCTTTTGTTTTTTTTGGTTCTTATTTGGATGGAATATCTTAATTCAAAATATAATATTTACCAGTAATTTCTTTAGAATTCTGTTTAGACAATTTAACACTATATTAAATAAACTTAGAAGTTCCTACAACAATTGAAGATTTCCTTTAATCTTGTCTATTTTAAGAAATGTTTGAAGATATAGAATCTGAAGAATTGAAGTTTAAAGGTGATCTTTATTCTAGTTCTTAAGTTCCTATTTTAATGGCATTTTTAAATTCTTAATATCCCAATAAATTGTTTTAATAATTTTCAGTTTATACTTTATATTCTTTCACTAATTATTTGAAATAAGGATGTCTCATGCACTATAAATATAATTAATAAATATAAGTACTTCTTAAGAACTTAATCTATAAGAAACTTTCTTTTAAAGCATAGATTGAATTAGGTCTTACATTTAAATTGGTGCCAATATGAAATGGCGTTCCTTAAAATCTATTTCACATAATTTGTTATTTTTGAGAATAGACTTTTGATCAGTTCCAACAAATGGAATATTACCAGTCTAAATATATAAATTATATTATATACAATTAGTAAATATAAAATGATACCAGCACTAAATACATCACATTTATCTGTATAAAATTCTTATCCATCAATATAATCTATGATTTCTGGAGCAACAAATCCAGGTGTACCACATCTTTTAAATAAAGGTTCATCATCCAAATTTGTTGCCAATCCAAAATCTGCTAAAATTATTTCATTATTATTTTCTGTAGATTTCAATAATAGATTTTCTGGTTTTAAATCTCTATGTATTATACGATTTTCATGCATATGATTTAAAGCACTTATTAAATTAAAAGCAAATTTTTGCATTGTTTCTGCTGATAAAAAGCCTTGATACAATAAATAATAATAATTTACCTGTTTCTCTTACTCTTTATAATAATTAACCACCTTAAATCATATCTAATACAAAATAAACTGAATTTGTTGTTTCATGTACTTCATATAATTTTACTATATTAGGATGGTTTAGTCTTCTCATTAATTTTATTTCATTTAGCATACTTTCTATTCCTTTAGATTATTGTAACATATATTCTTTGCTAAATGCTTTTATAGCATATTAAGTGTTGTTTTCCTTTTTGGTTGCCTAATATACTTTTGCAAAATTGCCCTTTCCAATAATCTTCAATACTAAGAAAGCTTCATGAAAGTTATTTAATATAGCATATCTCCTAAAATGAGACTTCCAAATATCATAATTCTCTTTATCTGAAGTAAATATTTCTAAACTCTTTCCTTTATAAGAAAGATGAAACCCAAAAAATTATTCATTAGAGTTATGTTAAACGAAGTTATCAGAAGAAGCTTCAATAAATTAAACATGCATTGTTAGTAATGGTGCTCGCTTAAGATTTGCTAAAGAAACTCTAAAAATTGAGTCTTGACTCATCACAAGAAACTTTTTTTTAATCAACTTCTCCTTTGAACCAACAAAGAATTCATGTTCCAGCAACTCATTTTATTACTTATTATGAGAGATATAGATGTACATCAAGTAAGCCTTTGTCACATTATTGCCAAAACGTAGATGTTGTTTAACCAAAGTCAAAAATAGATTAAATCATTATGTCAATCAATAAATTATATGATTATACTTTTTCATTATTTATTCGGTTTATTTGGTGTACATTTAAGAATTTATGTTTTAAATAGATTTCTAATTTAAATTCAATGTCTTTGCCATATGATCAATAAATTATTTTCTGAATTCTGTTATTTATCTTTAACATTTTTAATACTCTTCTGATTTTAAGTTTGATTATTATTTTTTATCAATTGCCAAAAATAATATGTTTTCCATTCATTAATTAGCCTCTTTTTGAAGCTAATTATATTCCATCTTTGTGATTTCACTCTCCATTATATAAATTAATAATAGATAAATCTAAAAATCAATATATTTAGTTTATCATTAAAACAACTCTTATATAAATTTTATGATTACTTAATCAATAGATTTTTTAATTGAATATATATACAAATTAATTCAATAATTATATGCAAAATATGAATTGCTTGAAATAATACATATATTCAATTTTAACTGATATTTGATCATTGAAAGATCGCATCAGTAATTTATTATGATAAATAAAGATTTTACTCATTATAACAAGAGTCTATATCAAAAGAAATAATAAGTGTAATTTATAAACAAAATTAGAATTACTCAAAACTACTATAAATATTAGATAGTAATGAATAAAATATAAAGTAATTTTCTTAAATATTATTCAGATATTTTGGTGAAAACTTTTACTAATAGTTTGAATCTTAAATGATAACCAATAACATTTTATATAAATTTTGTAATTAATGATTCTTAAACTTTAAATTAATGAGTTTTAAGAAACTTTATATAAAATTGGAGAGTAATGAATAATTCAATAAAGAATGAGTAAAATAAGGAATTTGATTGAAATGGCAATTCTTAATAAGCAAATTTAATATTATCTATAGATATATTTCATATTTATATATTAAAATGCTAATTATATATTATCGTTTAAATAATGAGTAATAGTTTCTCACAAGAAATATAAACTTCTTATCAAAAAACTATTACAACAAGTCAAAATGTTCAGAGAACAACTGATGTTGATTTTCAGGATGCAGTACAAAGGTATGAATTGAGAAGATCTTCAAAACCAAAGAAACAAATCATCAATTAAAAAACTGGGATCGTTGAAAATTAATATATGCAAATATCAATAGATGATAACAGAAACAATTATAATTTCCAAAGTTCAAAGCATTAATAAAGAATTGTCCAAAAATACTCTAATATTAATAGTGCTAATGAAGTCAACAAGTATAATGTCTAGGAAGTTAAGGATGAATATGAAAGGGGGAAATGTATATTCTATACAATTTATAATAGCACTAGGTTAATTATCTAAAACAGAAAAGTATAACTTTGCAGGTCCTTTAATTGAATATGAAGAGGAATTTACATAATAAAAAGAGAATGTATTAAATTATAATGGCATTTAAAGTAAACTTAAATTAATGATTTTTAGCTTAGTAAATTACATATTAGATTGATTATGAATAAATAAAAGAGGATTGTTAATATAGAAGTCATAAATACAAAAGTCCATAAAGAGAGGATGATGAATAAATCTAATTATTTGATACTGATTATGTATCTTGCAAAATATTTTGATATTTAATAAAATAATAAATTTATTAAGAGCAATAAATTATTGATTCTTAATTAAAATTAGAATTGTATTTTATATCAATAATTTAAAATGAAATTATGAATTATAGTTATATGATTTTGTTAATTAAATTACTTAGTATAAATAAGGATATTGTAATTCTATCAATCTATTTAGTATCATTTATAATAGAACTTAAACATGATACATTATAATTGTTTGTAAGTAGAAATAATTTGAATAATAAATATAAATCAACTGTTTTTAATATTTAATATATATATCAATGATGATATTCAAAAAGGATTGAATTTTTAATGATGTGATCTACATTGTGAAGGAGATCGAGACTTTATGATAATAGACATTTATTTAAAGATTTTCTCTTGCTTTTTCATGTCTGATTTCATCATAATCTCTTTATTTGTTTCTATAAATTACAAATATAAACGATGTTCCTTTTGAGTCCAGTGACCTAACATTTAGTTCCTATTATACCTTTATTATATATTTTCTTTGAATTCTTCTTTCTTGTTTTTTTTATTTGAGTTTTCTAGTTCTGGTTCTATTCAACAGACTATATGGTTGATTTTGATTCAATTCGTTATTCGCTAGAAATTATTTATTCTAATACTCTAAGCCCTCCTCCACTTTTATTGTTGTCTTAACATTATTTATCGACTATTATTGTTGCCATTGTTAAAGTCTTAGAAATTAAAAATAAGGATGATAGACATTCATGAACCATTATTATTCAATCTAATCAAATTCAAGTATTACATAATGAAGAGAAAGTATTCTGAAACATTGATTCAATAAGATTTTAGATGCTGTGGTAGATAAAATGAAAAATTTTAATATTGCTCAAATCGCAAAAAGCAAATACAAAAATTAACTAAATACTAAGATACATACATTTTTATTCATTTCATCAAATATTAATTATAATAATATAAACGAATAACCATTTCTGATACATCTAATTAATCTTCAATTTCTTATCAATTTCTTAAGAATCCAACATTATACTAAGAATGTTTCTAATTTATAATTTTTTAACTATAATTCAGGCACCATAAATTAAAAAATACATTTTGATATCAATCAATTTTAATTAAACATAAATATCTGAATTAGACTGATAAACATAATGATTTATGTAATATATTGTAAAATTAACTATAAAAAATTATCAATTAAGTAATTTAAGAATAATTTAAAAAGTTAACAGTCTTTTATGATCTTTAAATACTTATATCCATTATCATAGGTATAAATTTAAATATAAGACTTTATACTAAACTACTAATTATAGTCTATATATTTCTTAATATTATAATTTACATAGGAATTTAAGATTGACTTGGCATAGATGAAGTTGTTTCTGATTTTTATGAGTTAAAACAATATATTCCTAATTCAAATACTTAAATCTTGAATAATCTATTTATAGAGATTAAAAAATGAGGATTATTATTTTCTTATTTAATATAATCCAATTACTAAGATGTGATAATAAATATTCTAGAAATTATATTGAATTATATAGTTTAATGTTTCAGATATGAAAATTTAATTTTGAGGATCAAGTCTATTAGATTTTGAATAGAAATGAATAATAAATCTTTTAATTTTTGACATTATCATATAATTTTTATAAATAAAAACTAACAGTTATAATCAATGGAATATGATTCTGTTTCTAAAATCTAAGAAGAACTAGGATATTATAAGAAATATTGTTAGTAGTTAGAGAATTAGAATGCTGCTTTAAACTAATAATTATTTAATAATATTTAAGGGAAAGTTTTGACAGTTTAAGATGGGAATTCAAACAATTAGAAATAAGAAGAAAATAATACTAATAATCATANTTTTATTGTTGTCTTAACATTATTTATCGACTATTATTGTTGCCATTGTTAAAGTCTTAGAAATTAAAAATAAGGATGATAGACATTCATGAACCATTATTATTCAATCTAATCAAATTCAAGTATTACATAATGAAGAGAAAGTATTCTGAAACATTGATTCAATAAGATTTTAGATGCTGTGGTAGATAAAATGAAAAATTTTAATATTGCTCAAATCGCAAAAAGCAAATACAAAAATTAACTAAATACTAAGATACATACATTTTTATTCATTTCATCAAATATTAATTATAATAATATAAACGAATAACCATTTCTGATACATCTAATTAATCTTCAATTTCTTATCAATTTCTTAAGAATCCAACATTAATTCAGGCACCATAAATTAAAAAATACATTTTGATATCAATCAATTTTAATTAAACATAAATATCTGAATTAGACTGATAAACATAATGATTTATGTAATATATTGTAAAATTAACTATAAAAAATTATCAATTAAGTAATTTAAGAATAATTTAAAAAGTTAACAGTCTTTTATGATCTTTAAATACTTATATCCATTATCATAGGTATAAATTTAAATATAAGACTTTATACTAAACTACTAATTATAGTCTATATATTTCTTAATATTATAATTTACATAGGAATTTAAGATTGACTTGGCATAGATGAAGTTGTTTCTGATTTTTATGAGTTAAAACAATATATTCCTAATTCAAATACTTAAATCTTGAATAATCTATTTATAGAGATTAAAAAATGAGGATTATTATTTTCTTATTTAATATAATCCAATTACTAAGATGTGATAATAAATATTCTAGAAATTATATTGAATTATATAGTTTAATGTTTCAGATATGAAAATTTAATTTTGAGGATCAAGTCTATTAGATTTTGAATAGAAATGAATAATAAATCTTTTAATTTTTGACATTATCATATAATTTTTATAAATAAAAACTAACAGTTATAATCAATGGAATATGATTCTGTTTCTAAAATCTAAGAAGAACTAGGATATTATAAGAAATATTGTTAGTAGTTAGAGAATTAGAATGCTGCTTTAAACTAATAATTATTTAATAATATTTAAGGGAAAGTTTTGACAGTTTAAGATGGGAATTCAAACAATTAGAAATAAGAAGAAAATAATACTAATAATCATAAGGAATGTGAATAAAGATTAAAATTAATGGAGAGATAATTAAAACGAAAATTGATGGAAGAATAGTTATGGCTTAAAAGATTTGAGTCTTAATTAAATGAAATTGTAGAGTTAAAAGTATAAGAATATATTTATATAAGGCAATTCATGCATAATATATTTAAGAGTGTGAATAAGAAAGTATTAAAAAAACTAAAGAAATTGAAATATATAATGAAGAAATAGAACAATATAAAAAACAAATAGAAATTTATAAATAAGAGACTAATTCATAAATTTACTTAGAGGAAATAAAAGAAATGAGAAAACAATTGGAAGCATCTGAAATTAAATTGGAATCTTTGACAAAAGAATTGTAAATTAAGGATTAACAATTATGTATTTTATAAATATATATTTTAGATCATAAATAAGGAAATGTTAAATAGTCTCTATTATCATTCAAATAAAAATTTGATATAGAATTAAAAAATGAAAATCTAAGCACTGAACCAGATATTTCAAGTAATAGTTATTCAAATATAATGCTAAGAGATATATGATATTATACTTATATATATATATATAAAATAGATATATATTAATTTAATTATAGATTAATATATTTATATATAAGTATAGAAAGAATTGATATAAAAATTGTGTTTATATAATCAATTTAAATTGAATATCATATCAATCAAATTAATTAATTTTTCCAATTGTTATGATGAACCATCTTTTATAATTATTCTAAATTAATAGAAACATATAATATGAAATTTAATTATAATTGTATAAATTATTATATTAACATATTAAATATGAAATCAGCTTTATAATAAATTCTTTTGATTATTTTTTTTATATGTTAAATGATGATTTTCTTATTGTTTTTGTTTCTTAGATCAATAATTTTTTATAATTTTATTAATAATTTTTATTCATTAATTTATTAAGGATAGTAAACTACATTTAAGTTAAACATTGTGTTAAAGATTTTGAATGTATATTATGTATTAATCATGTATGATGTTGTTAGATCTTAATATAGAAAGTTGTAAATATAATAGTTATATGTAATATACAAAAATCAAGCAGTTTCCGTAGAAGTTATTGAGGGTTTTGGTTCATCGGTGAAAAGTACTCTACAAACTGATCTTATTGATTATTCATCAATTCTGGTTGCATAGTATTATTTCTTAGGAGCATTTGGACACTTTGGTTATTTAGACTTAGGCGTTAACAAACAATTATTCATTTATTTAATTAATAGAAAGAATTATGGAAATACATAAAATTATAAATAAGTGGCCGATGTAATTAACATCTATTCAATATCAAAATTTACGCATACTCTGAATTTTATGCTAATATCTTAATTCATAAAGATTGTTTATTTAATTAAAGAAGTTGGAACCATAATTTTATATGACAATTCCCAAATCCTATAAGAATTAAGTAAGCATAGTGATATTTTAATATTTAATTTTTTATTCTTATGCTGATGTTCTTGCAATAACAAATAAGATTGTTTGACTAACATTCTTTTACTCATCTAAATTGTTCATATTCATTTTAGGAGATTGACTTAATTTAAGAGTACCATTTATTTGATTTTATGAATCTAAATATACATATTATTTATTGTTAGGGGATTAGTCTGAAAATATATTGGCTAATTAAGTTAAATTTGAAAAATACATTTCTTAAATTTAAATGATTAAATATCGTTATTATTCAATTTTTCATTCTTAATCTATTACATTACACATGAATTGTTCATCTCAATAGAAGATATATTAATTTCAAAGTTTTTAGCAATTTATTCAACACTAATACTAAATTACTCATTAGCTTTTATGCATTCCTGATTATTAGTTTCAAATAATGATGTCAAATCTTCACATATTCTCATATTACTTTCTTAGAATAATTATTCTGTGTAATCCCATGGACCATTACCTACTTTAAAAAAATATATTTATCCATCTTCTATACTAATAGTATACCATTTATTATTGATTTGATGAATCAATTTAAAAAAAGAATAATCAGAGAGTAATTAATAAGTGAAATAGTTTTCTATTAAATTAAGTATTTAAAAATAGTATTTAATATTTGGTTTTGGAAATTTAAGTATTCCCATTAGAGAAAAAATGATTTTACTTTCAATTTTAAATTTATTCTAAAATTTAAGTTCCTAAATTCTCTCAAATTTTTACTTAAATGATGTTTTAAAGAATTTATCTTCTTTCTATTTAATATAAACTTCAGATGCATCTCTAAGTACTGCATTTTAAATAAGTAGATGATGATTAGAGATATTAAGATTCTTTTTTTAAAGCATTTCATCCTTTTTAATTTCACTTCTTAAATGTATCATATAATCTATTGCCACTTAATTTAAATCTAAACCTTCTTCTTATTTTGTAGATAACCATATTTCAAATTAAATAAAATTCTTAGAGAAATGATTAACAATATCATTTCTTTATACATTTATTTTTGAATTTTAGAATGTCATAACTCTTCTACCTGAAACACCTTAAGAAAGGAAGTATGTACGTGAATCAGGTTAAGAAATGTTCAATTCTGGTCTTTCATCATTTATAATATCATCTTCAAAAACCTATTATACATTATAAAGCTTAGTATGTGTTTTACTAATATTATCAATTTTGAATTTACGATGAAATTTAATTTCATCTGGATTATCATCATTTAAAATTAATTTCTTTTTCTTATCATGTTTAGCTGCTTAATTGTAAATGACTTCTTATTTTTAATCTAAATTATTTTATATAGGATTAAGTTGATCATCATCTTATTTCAATGATTAAGACACAACTGTAAATACTTCCCAAACCAATCCTCCAATTAAGGCTAAGAGAAAGATTGAAAAAAATTCAAAAGAACCAACAAATAACATAGCAGATAACATATCATCAGTATCATAAGTTAATTCAAATACTATTTAATTCCATTCAGCTGCTATGAACATTTAAAGCATCATTAAATATGATCCTGCAAAAGTAGTAAAATCAGCATATTTACAATTACCCCATTTATATTCAAAATTATTAATATTACATTCAGAATTTGCATATGGATTATTATGATTACTTTATATTGTACCATATAAATACATACCAATACAAGAATATATGAAAAATATCATTTGTACAGGTAACATTAATCTTAAGATTAAAGGTACACAAATAATAATTTTGTATAATAAAGTTCTTACAACATCTAAAAATTGTAAACCTTCAAATAAGATATTTAATATCTTTAGAGATCGAAATGCTCTAAATAGTCTGAATACTTTTTATATTTTAGCTAGTCTCAATAATCTATTAGCTTTAATAGATTAAACAATATTTCCTGAAACTATATTAAATAATATATAATCAAATATTATTTGTAAGATAACCAAAGTTATATCAAAAATATTCCTAAATTTATATCTAATATAATAATATACCATCCTTCTTCAAAATAAGATTTGATACCTAAAGCTATAATTTTTATTAAACATTCTATAGAATATATAATTAAAAATAAAGTATCTAATAAATTGAAAATATCCAAGATATCTTAATCTTCAATAAAAAATGCCACTACTATTAAAATACAATTAGAAATTGTAATTATTAACATAGATATTCCAAATATCTAAATATATATATATAATAAATTTACATTTCCTTCCACAAATTTTAATAAACCTTTAGATATCAAATAATTTCTGAATGATTCCCAAAAATGAAGAGGTTTAATTTCTGGTAAAGATAATATTGAAGCATCTTAGAGTAAATGTAGAAACTTATGAAATTCATCAAATTGAACCTTATCACTATATTTTTTATAATTACATTACTTAAAATCTTAATCAATTTAATTGAATAATTAATCTATTTATGATTCATTTATTGTATTCTTATAGAAATGATGAATAAATATTCTGAATTAATCCCTAGTTAAATATCCTTAATCATGAAAATCTAAAGATATAAAACTTGCCATCATAGCAGTCTTTTATTTAATGATATCACTTATAGCAATTTCCATTCTATGTTTTCTAAATCCTTCATATACAACTGCTAATGGTATAGGAGCAAATAAGAAAATGAAAAGTAAAAGATATACAATAAAAAATAAACAATAATAAATTCCTTAAAGCATAGGTGGAATTAGAATATCAGGATAGAAATCAAGTGTTGCTACCATAAATAACATAGAAAAAAATTTAAAGAAATCACCATAATCTTAAGTTTTCAAATCAACATCATCTATTTTTCCTATAAAATTAATTCCAATAAATGAAAATAATGATATTATAATTATATACAACATGATTAATAATAATAGATCTTTACCTGCTTTCATAATTCCTTTTAAATTTCTTCTCAAATCTTTAGAATACATAGGCATTAACATGGTTCTACATATTTTACTAATTCTAAATAAAGTTGGATCATATGTATGCATTATGAAATCAACTAAACAAAAATAGTATACAATCATTTTAAATTATTTCTTTGGATTAAAATTAAATCTATTTTCCTTCTTTGTTAATAATAAAATAATTGTAATACTTGAATCTATACCCATAAATAACAAAATTATAAGTTCTACAATAAATAAATTTTGATTCTCCATATTATCTTAATCAGGAAATGAAGATTCAAAAAATGTTATTAATTGATAGATGATTGATAAAATAAATAAAAAACTTAACCAATATTGATTGTTCTCTAAATACCATAAAAGTTTCAAATATTTCTTATTCACTAAATCTATGTCATTACGTATTGCTCTTAAATAATAGGCATCATAAATATGTCTTTCAGCTTTTTCTATTCTGCTTTCAGGAGATAATTTCTTTACTATTTTTTATATTTCTTATGCCAAAACATCGTTTTTTTCTATCAATTTCTGTGTTATTTCAGTCATTGCAATTGATTATCTATAGATTGTGGATTATTTCTTATGTGTCTTTTTCATTTAATTATAAATATTATTCAATTAATATATACTTACATCTAATTATTCTACTTTCACATCCAATTTGAATCTTAAGAATCAGTTTTTTTCCAATTATACTAATATATAATTAAATTAAATGAACCCATATCACCATTACATTCTTACAGGTATCATTGAAGACTAAGACGATTTATCCTCAGTTAAATAGGAAGAATGTTCATAATTCTAATATTATGAAGAATAACCTTAATTTATTACTTATGAGAATTCTAATCTTTGTTAAATTGTTTCTTCAATACTTAACTTAAATGAAGAATATGTTGATTGGTTTGCTCGTAATAAACCTATTGAATTTGAATCAATGATGCTTAAAGCAAAACGCAAATTTTATAGAGACAAAGCTAAATTCCGTATGTAAATCCTATAACCTCATCTATATTCAAATCAATAACCCTAAGAACCAAAAAAAGCTAAAAGAGGTAGAAAACCTATCAAATGTGCTGAAAAACAATTTGTTGAAGATAATAGTGATCAGTATCACTTATACTTATTTTAGTGATAAAAAAACGATACAAATGATAAGAAATCGTATATCTGCATAGAATTCTAGAGATAGAAAAAAAGCTTATCTTAAAGAACTTGAATAGAGTAGTGCATTAACAAGTAGAGAAAATGATTTAATTCTAAAATAAATATAAGATCTATTAGTTACTAATGAAGAAATGGAAATATAAAATAATAATATTCTCAAAGTATAAAATATGTAATTTATTTTAGTGTATCAAAGTATTTAAATAACAATGTTTAGAATCTGATGAATAATTTGCTTAAGAAATACTAAAATAATTAGAATAATTCTAAAGTGATACTGAATCAAATACATCCAAAAAAGTTAAATTAAATTGAGAATAATTTATTTTTTTTTTTATCATTATTATAGATAATATTTTAAAATCATCTTCATATTTTATATGATTATAATAACATCAATAATCATCATAATAATGATAAAATTTCTTTAAATTGAGAAGATAATTAATTAATGAATTAAAATAAGTATGTTAATAATTAAATGATTGTTTTTTGATAAAATAAGATTTAATATTTAAAATATCAAATGAAACAAAACTCTGAAATTCTTTTGTGCAAATTGCACTAGTTTATCTAAGATAAATGGAATTGGGTGAATACAGGATATATTCATTTTAATTCAAAAGTTCTTAATTTGATTTAATAAATTAGAATGAAATGTTACTTTTAGAGAAAGACACAAGTATGGAAGTATTTGCAGTTTAAGTAAATTAATAATATGATTTCTTTTTTGATGGAGGTAAGAGTATTATTCATTTTATAGAAGAAGGAATTTAATTTCAATTTAATGAGTACTATGGACTTAGTTTCTAAAGTAGAGAAGGAGCTTAAATAGTTTGGAATAAAATTAAAAATATTTTGAATGAAGAAGATGATGATGAATCTATAGTTTTGACTCCTGTAAATGAGAATACTCTTGGAATTATATTAGAAACAATGAATAAATTAGTTTAAAGTGGTACATAAGCAAAATAAGTGCTTTCAAATTATTTACTTAATAATAAAGTAATTTAATTTAAAATGAATCTAGGATTATTTAGAAATGTTAAATAGTTTATTCAATAAATTAGAAAAAGATCACAATCAAGAATTATTATAAATTATGTGTTCAATAGTTAAGAATGTAAATAATTATTATAATTTAGATTGTGACTGTTTCTGAACATGAACTATTTTAAACAATATTGAATGATTAAAATTATTAATTTATCTTTGGTGCTTTAGAATGTATATTATTATTATATATAATTTATTAGATGATGAAGAAATGACTAAGAAAAACTTTGTTCCTCATAGATAATTTTTAGAGAAGAATGTTTCATTTTTACAAGTTGTCCAAATCAAGAGTAAAGAGCGATTGAAAACCATTCACTTCATATATCGACTGTAGTACTTGCGCGATTGTAGTTTGGCCTACTACATCGACGAGTGCCAGTTGATGTTTATTAAGATAGTTTTAACGTAATAAAAATCATGATAGATTATTAAGAGTTGTTATGTGGACCTCCTTAAATACATTGAGAATTCAAAGGAATTTCTAGTTGAATTGATTGATCAACTACGAAATTACAATTTCTTAGCCTTGAGATTCCTAAGTGAAATATGTTCACTTTTTAAAGAATTCCAAGATGTAAATATATACATACTATATATTAAGCTAAATAAAGCATTTATTTATTAGAAATTAGGTGAACATGGATTATATGAAATTGTTGAAGATTATATTGTAGATTCTCTATAAGATTTTCAAAAATAAAAAGCTAAATTCAAAAAATTGAAGTTAAAAATTTAAGTATTAATTTATATAATTTAAAATAGGATGATATTTATTAAAAAGTACCTACTATGATATTAGAATTAGTTATATCATGTTTATAACATTATCCTTACAATTTTAGATAATATATAATTAGTGAACATTAATAAGTACTAAAATATCCTTTATTTAATTTAATTGTTGATCAGGCATTTGAGAATGAATTATATCTAGAAATATTAAAACTATTAATTGATAACAGTTAAGATGATTAAAATGAAGTTTTAGATTGCTTTTTATAATTATTTTATCCAAAATTATCTCAATAGATATCTCATGAATCTAAGATTGAAATGAAAACATAATTTGTTGAAATATCTTTGGGATTATCCAGAAATTTAAAAGCTTCTGTAAAAGAAGTATTCATTTTAAATTAAATTACTTTGAAGATAGGATTTATCTTACAAGAAAGAAATAAAATTTTATAAACAAAGTGTTTATAATTTTTTAAAATAATGATTTTATAAAGAGATGAAGATATAAATAAGGAAATTATAATGGCATTACCAAATTTGATAACACCTCTTCTTGTTTATAAAGGATTAAGAGAAAATTTAATATATTCACAGTTATTGGAAATAATTAAGATTATATATGAAGGAGCAAATCAAAATATAATTAAATCTCTAGTATAACAATCTTCAATTATTTTAGGAATAAGAATTAAAGATATGGGAAAAACATTCAAATTATTTAAAAGTCCATGATATTATAAAAAACATAAAGAATAATTGTATGAAGAATCAATTCAGTACTTTAAATTCAGAAACTAAACCATAATAATAAATAAATTATAATGTAGTTGATAATGAAATAGATCTATTTAAATCTGTTTAAGGTCATAGTACAAATTTGCATAAATAATCATAAAAGAGATTAGTTGATTATGATGATGATGTTGAAATAATATCTAAAAAAACAAAAATAGATTGAGAAATATACATATATACAATATAAAATATAAGTTTATTATTAATTATAGGTTTCTTATTATATTGATATTAGATTAAATCATATATATAAATTTCTTAATAAAATAGTGAATTCAAAGAAAATAACATTTTTAGTTAATTTTTCCCAAAATATTAAAAAATAATAAAAATGGATTAAGTAGTTAAAAAGAAGCAAGAATAATTATTATAATGTCTTAAAAAGATATCAAGTAAACCTCAAACAGATGATGAAGATTAGAAATAACAACTACGTAAATTCCAATAAGAAGTGGAATAAAAATATAAATTGGCTCGTCATAACAATGAGTATCGATTTCCATTTGAATATTATGATGAAAGTAGTGACAGTTCATTAGAAGAACTATAAAAAGTAGGGACATATGATCTACGTAAATAATATTAAAAAAAATAAACTAACAGCAAACATTTACAATCATCTAAAGAATCCATCAAAGCTAAATCATTAATTAAGATCATGTCTGATAAATCTATGAAAGCTAATAGATAATCTACTAGATACAAAACAGAATAATATGATGAAAATTAAGTTAGTTACATAGATGCATTAAAAAAGAATAAATCAATAGAAAAATAAACAAATGAATAAATAATTTCATTTATTCGTAAATCTGTAGCAAAACGATCATAATATTCATAACATAATAATAATAATAATAATACATCAAGATAATATATAAATTTATCCTCAAATAATTAAAGCCATATTATGTCATAAAGTTTTAATGGATAAAAAAGCAGAACATAAAATTATTACCTCAATAAATTTACAAAATTGAAATAAGACATGTTTAAGTAATAAAATTAAACAAGTACATCATAGATGAATTAAGATTCTAAAATGTATCTTATCCTTAAATAATAGATCATTGAAATATTTCTTTGGTAGCAAGAGTCCAGAATAATCATGTACCATTAATTTAAAGAATAAACTTGCAGAAATGTGTAAAAGATAACCACTAAAAGTAATCAAATGAAATTTTATAAAATACTACTTTCTCTTTTATTAATAGATATATTAATTTCATTCTTATTTACTCTTTTATACTTATAATTTATCTTATAACTATTTATTTTACTTAATTAATTGTTCATTCTTAATTATATAATAATATTTATACTTTTTTCCCTAATTTAAGTATTTTTTCTTATGCTAATTTAAAGATTTCATAATTTCCTGGTTTAGCTTACAGAAATAATTCCTTTGAATATGTTTATTTATGTATTTTTGATATGATTTCATTTAAACTATTAATTAATTCTTAATATTATTAATCAATAGATAATCCTGTAACATAATTTTTAATTTCTTAAACAAAACTTTAAAATTCAACTTTCTCTTATTCTAATAATCGACTATATATTTAATAAAATAATATATACATATCCTATTATTAATTAATAAGATCTTAAGTCAACTTTTTCATATCATCTTAATTTTTATCAAGTAATTGTTAAGTAATTAAAAACTCTTGTTATTTATTGTCTATTTCTTTTTTCAATTATTCAATTTATATGTTTAATTGATTAATTTCATATCTTAATCCAGTTTGAACTAGATTTAATTATTAAATTTATTTTTCTAGATCTTCTTTTTTAGTTTTTTCTTATTGATAATATAATCTTAATTTCGAGAATTTTTATTAAGATAATTTTTGTTCTTCATCGAATTAATTCTGTTATAATTCTAATTGAGTTTTAAGTGTGAACACTTAAGCATGTAATTTTTCATTCTCTTAAATTTATAGATCCAATGATTATTCTGTTTAATTAATTTTAATTGTCAATTAATCTAATTAGGAATTATTAAACACTTTCCCTAAAAAGCTTTGTTTCTTAAATACAATAATATTTATACTTTAGTATCAGAAATGCTTTTTAATTTTTTCTCATATTCATCAACTTTAATTCCTAAAATTTCAACTTGTTCTTTTTCATTGGATAACTTTTTCTCAGTATATTCTAATTTTTCTTCTAATGTTTATACTAATTTATGTTCCTAATCTAATTTAGATTCTAAATCTTTATTTTTTTATTATTATTCAGCCAGTGCAGTTTTCAATTTTGTTATGTATTATTGCATAGCATTTACTTAATCCATTATTAATTTATTTATCACATTAAAAACGCAAATTATAATTATTAATATATATCTTTAAATACATCTAAAATGCACTTGTTAACCATTTAACTAAACTCAAATCAAAGTTTCTAGGTTGATTGTGAAATAGTAAGAAAAATAAATGGAATTAAATGAGAAATTATTAGACTTTAAACATATAAGGTGTAATTTAGAAAGAGAAAATCAAAAGTTAGAATATAATATTAAAATAGAATTACAAAGATCAAAGGTTCATTAGTTTATAATGTATTATTAGAAAAACTAAGTGATTCAATAATAATTAATTGAAGAATTAAGAAATCATAAAATATTATCACATAAAAGACTAAATGAATTATTTTTATTAATATATAAATGTTCATGAAAATGAAATAGTAAAAGTATATAAGCAATTATTGAATAAAATTATTATTATTATTATATAATCACCTCTTCACACTAATAAAAATAATTGGCTAAGAGGATAGAATATATAAAACTATTACTTAATTACATTTAAGAGTAGGAATAGAATATAACTTAATTAAATCGAGAGATGTATTATATAAATGATTAAATTTAATGTAATTTTATTAAAATTTATATGATGAAAATCCTTACTTTAATAGATTCTTCTAGGAACACTTTTTGTATTAGGGATTCAATATTTAATTAAATGATTTGCCTCATTTAAAAACCTAATTTAATTTAACAAACAAAGAGAATCTAAATTTGACTTGGAAATATAAATAAGACAATCAGAAATTTGTTTTTATGGCAAACAATAAGAATACAAATACAATTATAAAATCATAGTCACAAGATTAATAAGTAAATGAATATTTGATATTATAGTAAATTCAATACTAATTTCATTTAATCAATAGATCCAATAGATATAGTATTTTACTTGGTTTAAAATACAATTATGAAAAGGATCTATTAACAAAACATACATTTACTCCTTAAATTTAGATCAGTTAAAATTCAGGAAACAATTCAAATTTAGATGTTGGATTCAAATATAGTTATTTAAGTAAAAAAGATAATTTAAATGTTCGATTTAACATATTTTCATCTCTATTAAATAGATAAAATACAGAATATTAATTGATTGGTAATTTTATGAAACCATATAAAATATAAATTGGATTGTAAAATAACAGAATATGGGTTGGTTTTATATAAAAAGCTAAGATTTTAAATACATATAGTGTTGCACTTTATAATATTAATAATAAGAAATATGATGTGAATGCATATTTTCAAATAAATTCAATTGAAAATAGATTGAATAATAAATTAAAATTTTTAATAGGTGTTTCAACAGAAAAGGAAATATTAGGGAAAATTGATTTTTTGACAAAAGTAGGAATATTAGGATATTGTTTAAAATGGCAACACGTAAAAGGTATGAGTATGGGATATAATATTGAAATATGAATTAAATTAAAAAATATATATAAATTAATTAAAAATGGATTAATTGCTAGGGAAAATATTTTAATTGATAGCAATTGCTGCATTTCTTTATGGCACATTAACAACATTTGGACAACCATTATTAAGTGAACAATACTAGATGTTTTTCTTTCCAAGATGGTTTTTCAATTGGGCACCTGGTCTTGTAATAGGAAGTGTTTTAGGTTTAATATTAATGTATTTGAATAAATAGAGTAACATGAAAAAGAAATGAATTTAATAAATATATTTATTATTCATATATTCAACTAATATCTTATCCTTCAAATGCCATACCAATCAAATAACTTGAGCTAGCTGTACAAGCACCTACGAAAAGTGTTTCAGCAGCACATCTCCACCAAGTTGCATATGAGAAGAATGATTTGCTAACTCCTAATATTATTAAGAATAAAATAGTCATAGCAATAGATATATAAAACAACGTATTAGTTGTACCATCAGTCAATCCTGCAATAGCTGCAACAATAATTGGAATAACTATTATAATATTTATAGCATCTTATACTTGGGACTAATCCAAATAAAATAAAAGCAATGAAAGTCACTAAAGCATTCATTAATGGATTTTCTTCTGCACCTCCTAATTCTAACTCTTCTAACATCATGATATCTATAAATGCATCCTTATGTCTGCTTATAATATTCATTATTTTTTCTGCATCTTCTTATTCCATTCCTTTTTTCTTATATTTAAATATCCATCATACTTTATATAATTCAACCATCTCCTTTTTCTCTCCTTCCAAATTATTTTCAACTTCCCATTTTTCTCTTTCTCTCTCCTACTTAAAAAATTATTATTCTGATTTTGTAGACAAATAATCCCCTAAAGCCATTGATAATCCATCTCCTATCATATTGGCTATTCCTAAGGCTAAAACAGCTTGTACTCCAAAATTACCCTAGATGTTATAAAACAATTTACTCCAATAACAGCAGTAACAACAGAGAATGTTGTCATCATCCCATCCATACCACCAAAAACAGAACTTCTTAAATAGTTTCCCCCTGTTGAATGCTTCTCTGTATGAGAATCTATGGAATGTTCTATAATATCAAAATACCTTACTTTTTTAATGGGTCATTCTCATTCACTTTTACATCAGTATATAATTGTTCTGAAGGATTGTAATTATGGGCCTGCTTAGTCATCTCCACATTCTTGCCCTTATAAGCTTATCTAGCCAACTCCAAGTCTCTGTTCATTAAATATAATATTTAATTAAAATAAAGTAAATCATATCTTCACATAACCTTGACTCCTAATACACTGACTAATCTTAATGATATTGATTAATATAAAATTTAAATCTTTTCAAATTCATTATGGTACCATTTGATTTTATTATTAAATCTTTTGAAGATGATGTATTTTTATAAAATTAGAACAAATATTAAAAATTAATTATTTTTAATTTTATTTTTTTGAAATTCTAAAAATTTAATTATTAATAAATACTTATAAAATTTAATATATTTTAATATATTAATGTTGTCTTTAGCATATAAAAATTACAATTAATAGTAATTCTTTATTCTTAATATTCATTTATTTATCAATTCATTTTATATAAAATTAAAAATAAATGAACAAAAATTTTGCATTTTTTATATAGAGAAGTTATAAGTAATGAATTTATCTTGAATANTACCATCAGTCAATCCTGCAATAGCTGCAACAATAATTGGAATAACTATTATAATATTTATAGCATCTTATACTTGGGACTAATCCAAATAAAATAAAAGCAATGAAAGTCACTAAAGCATTCATTAATGGATTTTCTTCTGCACCTCCTAATTCTAACTCTTCTAACATCATGATATCTATAAATGCATCCTTATGTCTGCTTATAATATTCATTATTTTTTCTGCATCTTCTTATTCCATTCCTTTTTTCTTATATTTAAATATCCATCATACTTTATATAATTCAACCATCTCCTTTTTCTCTCCTTCCAAATTATTTTCAACTTCCCATTTTTCTCTTTCTCTCTCCTACTTAAAAAATTATTATTCTGATTTTGTAGACAAATAATCCCCTAAAGCCATTGATAATCCATCTCCTATCATATTGGCTATTCCTAAGGCTAAAACAGCTTGTACTCCAAAATTACCCTAGATGTTATAAAACAATTTACTCCAATAACAGCAGTAACAACAGAGAATGTTGTCATCATCCCATCCATACCACCAAAAACAGAACTTCTTAAATAGTTTCCCCCTGTTGAATGCTTCTCTGTATGAGAATCTATGGAATGTTCTATAATATCAAAATACCTTACTTTTTTAATGGGTCATTCTCATTCACTTTTACATCAGTATATAATTGTTCTGAAGGATTGTAATTATGGGCCTGCTTAGTCATCTCCACATTCTTGCCCTTATAAGCTTATCTAGCCAACTCCAAGTCTCTGTTCATTAAATATAATATTTAATTAAAATAAAGTAAATCATATCTTCACATAACCTTGACTCCTAATACACTGACTAATCTTAATGATATTGATTAATATAAAATTTAAATCTTTTCAAATTCATTATGGTACCATTTGATTTTATTATTAAATCTTTTGAAGATGATGTATTTTTATAAAATTAGAACAAATATTAAAAATTAATTATTTTTAATTTTATTTTTTTGAAATTCTAAAAATTTAATTATTAATAAATACTTATAAAATTTAATATATTTTAATATATTAATGTTGTCTTTAGCATATAAAAATTACAATTAATAGTAATTCTTTATTCTTAATATTCATTTATTTATCAATTCATTTTATATAAAATTAAAAATAAATGAACAAAAATTTTGCATTTTTTATATAGAGAAGTTATAAGTAATGAATTTATCTTGAATATTAAGTTTTATTTATAATGAATCTAAATCAGAAAATCATTTGATTTGACATATTTAACAAACTTATATAATAATGATTAACTATTATATCGATATTATTCATAAATTTAATGAATATATTAATCCATTTTTTTTAATATCATCTGAAATTGTATTTTAAAATATGTAATAAAAAATCAATAATGTAATATTTGAATACATATATGTAATCAAATTTAATAGATTTAAAAATGTGAAATTTGTATGATTATTATTATGTATAAATCATTCAGATAACTTTTGGTTGATGTATTCAATTAATCTATCTACGATATCAATTTCAGTTTATCTAATTATGATAAAATAGAGTACCTGCTGACTTTTTAATTGCTATATTCTTGATCTTCTAATTCATTAATTCTAGTAGCATCTTAAATATTTAATTAAGTAACTTCAACAATAGCATTAGAAATATTAATTAATCCATCTAATTCATTTAATCTTGATTAGATCTCTTTAAGTCTATTATTTGCAGTGGCTAATGAAACTTAGAGTGTTTATTTTTCATTTCTCAAATCATCACCCAATCTAGTAAGATTTTCAACTTAAGTTTTATGGTTAGCTTCTAATTAATCTTAACCTTCTTATAATGCAGTGATTAATCTAGCAACTAAACTCAAAACGTTATTTAATGTTTCTGGATTAACTTTAGTAGTCATTTCAGCTAATCCTTCAATGATTGGTTAGAACAATGTTAATGAACTTTTCTTAGTATGAGCTTCTAAGATTTCTTTGATTTTTTAGAAATTCTCCTTAGTTTAGATGAGATTACTCTTAGTGTCTTAACTAAATAGATAATATGAATTGGATACGTCAATTAAATTAATGATGCACCTTCTCCTCTTAAATTCATAAGTAATCTTTATGCTTCCTTACATGCAAGAATAGCATCACTATAATCTTAGTATTTAGCAGCGAAATCTGTATTCTCAGCATCTAATCTACTTTAAGCATCACCACTTCCTCTAGAATTACGATCTAAGGCTGCTTAATCTAAAAAATACTCAAAAAATTTATATTACCTTCTTTGACTCTTGTTTATAATGTACTTAATTCATTACTCAAACTTGATTATTCTTATCTTTAATTATCAAGATCTTATTAAGCTTATTCAAGTGTAGCTTATAGCTTAGCCAAATCAACTTGACTTCTTCTAGTAAAAGTGGCACTTTCTTAATCTTACAATTAAGTTAAGGCTATTAATTCATCCTTAATTTATTATAAGAGCTATTTTAATTCATTTAATGATCCTCCTGTTTTCATGTTAACACTTACTAAATTTATCATAGATGATCCAAAAGGATGATCTCCATATCCTGAAAGTTTTTCCTTGAGTTCAGAAACTGTAGTTGCCTAAAGACAGGCAATCAAAACAACAACCAACAATGCTGATTTCATTTATTATATTAATCAAAAAAATAAGTAAAAAAGAGAAAAACGAATATTATCTTAAACATAATTATTACTATACAAATCACTTTTTGAATCCTCTTCTTTCTTTCATTCTTTTAATTGCTTCTTCTTTTGTTAATTCTTCATCATCATCTTCATTATCATCATCCATATCTTCTCCTTCATAATCATCATCTTCAACATGTACATCTAAATAATATTCCAAAGAATATGGTAATATTTCATCATAAATTAATCTACAAATATCATAACACATATCCATTTTCTATTATTATTCTTCTTTCTTATCTTCTTCCAATTTTTCCCAATCTTTTACATCTAAATTCTTAAATAATTAAAACAATGTTTTTTATTCTACTTCCTTTACCTTCTTCTTCTATTTATTCTTCTTCTTAACAATCTTTACTGAAATGTTCTTACCTTCCTTCCAATTTATTTTTGTACTTTCAACTTTAAGAGGTTCTCCTTATTTATCATCTAATAAAAATTCAACTTTTAATTCTTCCTCTGGGAAATAATCATTTGCTTTAAATTAGAATATCAATCCTAATTTGTGTTATTCCTTATTTTCAAATCCTCTTATATTTTTTATTGCCTTTAATAATGGTTCATCTCTATCTCCAATTACTTCATTTTTTAATGTCTTTGAATTTAATAAAACTTTAGACCAATAATTTTCTATTGGTTCTTGATTATCCAATATAGGTTATTCTTAAGCATTTAAATATTCTTTTAAATCTTCTACTTCCTCTTCTTTGACTAATCTTTCACCTGAAATTATTTAATTTGAGGCTTCAATTAAAGGTTCAACTCTTTTCTTATAATCACCTTCCATCTAGTCTAATTCTTAATCCTATTAATGATCTAAGTTCTTTCTATCATATAAACACTATGACAAGGCAATTAATTAAATCTTTGTTTAGAGATCATATCCTTTAAGTTTCTCTTTAATTTGATCGTAATTAAATTCCATTTAAAATTAATATTATTTTAATATAAAATCAAAATTTTAGGTTTTTCTTACAATTCTCTTTAATAAATTTTTCTAAAATAAGAGAATTATCAGATAAATTATGTATTTCTTCAATATTTATGCTCTTCAATTTCTCTATAGAATAAAGACTTTCACTTAGTATGAATTTTGTAGAATACCCCAAGAACCTATTTTCATTCTCATAGTATACTTAAGTAAGTCTCCAGATTTAATCTAACTTAAATCATATTAATGTTATTCTAAGAATTTATTGTAATGATTTTCATATGATTCTAAAATACTTCCATAATTATATTTAATTTCATTTGTTTCTATCAATGTAACAATATCTTCTACATTATATTTCTCTTTTTCCTTTAAAATATTATTTATATATTTTAATGCCATCTTAAATTATAATATAAATATTTACTTAATTTTTTAATTAAAGCTTTTATAATATTGATGTTAAGTTACTCATCTTTTTCTTAATTCGTTCATCCAAAATTAAATTAATAGGATCTATAAATTCAATTAATTAATTCTATAAAGGATATAACAATAGATTTTTATCATTGTTGTAAATTGAATTAATATTTTCTAGAAATGATTATTGATAATTAATTATGAGAAATCGAAATAAAGATAATCTATAATCCAATATCTAAATCAAATTACTTGAAGATGAAGATAAATTTTCAGCTAATTATACTTTTGCAAAAATCCCTTTTAATATTTATTGTAACATAATGATTTTTGTTTCATAATTTTACTATTAAGTAGTATCTTCCTTTAAAAATTGTATAACATCATTATCTTAATTACATAAATGCTATTTAAAATAGTTATTTTAAAGTTTTTATATATTTTAATTAAAACTTGGTGATTTTATTAATTTTTATTAAGATTGATTATTCTATTTGATTTAATATGCTTTAACATATTATTATTAATTATTATTATAATTTAATTCAATTTTGTTTTCTTCTTTGTTTAATAAATAATCTTTTTCAAATTCATTCTATTTTATTAACTACTTCTATTACTATAATTTAATAATATAACCATTATTATTAGTTTTATTATCTTTCTCTTTAGAGGAATTTATTCTATATTTTCTAGATCTACATTAAGTTGAATAATTAATTTAACGTGAATTATTGGTTCTTTCAGGAGTTTAACTAATTCTTAAATTTATATTATCATTTGAAGTATCTCTTGTTTTGGTTTAATTATTCTCTTGAGATTTGTTTTATCTTTCTCTTGAAGACTAATCTTATATAAGTCATTTAAATACATTCAAAAGATTATTTATAATTAGATATTCTAAATTGATTCCCATTTTCAGGATTCTATTTTAAAGGAGGTTTTTAATTCAAATTTTAGTTTATTTTATTTTATTAATCTTATGGAATTTATTAAAGCTACTCATCTTATTAAATGTTTCTTAATTTAGATTAAGAATTGCTATTTTGTCTTTAGTCAATTACTCTTTTTGATTATGGTCTAGGTTTAAGTATTGTGATTTAATCAAAGATTTAAAATAACTATTCCCAATCAAATCTATCTTTCTCATGGTATTTAATACATCCATGTAATATATAATTTAATAATATAGAGTCTTATTCATTTCCTTAATTCTTGAATTCTCCTATTGAAAATTCCTTATCCAAAACAATTATTTTCTAAAATAATTAATCCAATGTTTAAACTTTATAATATGATTCTTAGAAAATAAGGTAATAAATTAATAATCCAAACTATATTTATATAAATATTTACACTATAAACATCTGTTTTGGATGAATATTAACCAGTCATTAATGCTTGAGGTGATACATATAATGGTGTACCAATAATTGTTTATAAAAAGAATTGATTATCAAAATTCAGAATCTTTCCAAATCCAAAATCACATATCTTATACATTAATTTTGTTCATTACTTTAATTTTATTATCTGTTCCAATTAATAAATTCTCTGGTTTGAGATCTCTATGGATTATATTATGAGAATATAAATCCCGATAGCCATTTATTATCTATTTAGCTATATCTATAATTTCAAATAGTGATAATAATTATTTCTATTGTTTATTTTTTGTTATATAATCACCCAAAGTTTATTGGCATCTCTCCATAAATATCAGTAACTAATTATTCTATTTAGAAATATCATATATTTTAATTAAATGAGGATTTTCGAATTCTATTAGTTTCTTTAATATTATAATTTCTCTCTCTAACAGCTTTTCATTTTCATTAGTAATTCTAATAATCTAATTTAAATACAATTTATACTTTAACACAAATCATTTGATTAGTGCTAATCTATTTAGCACCATAAACTTTACCATAACTCCCAGATCCTAAAAGTTCTGTAAAATACACACAATAATCTCCATAAATTTCTGAATTAGAGTATTACATAAAAATATTATTTTTATAAATTATTCAGTTGTATAAATAGATTTAATATAATTAAATATCAATTTTTAACGTAAGTATCCCAAAACATTCGACCTTGCTCATATCTAGAAATAGTTTATATTAATACCCAACTAATTGTGCTGAACATGCTACCATATAATAGATTGCACAACTATTGAACCCTTGCCAAAAGCCTTTGAAACCTGCTGTTTTATAAATTTCTTTAATGCACATAGAAATGCCACCATCAATACCTTTATACTTTCGATTTTATTTAGATTCAAGAATTTCATACTAGATTTTTGTTTTCACCATATCTTAAGGATAGGAAAAGCAAATGCACACTAAGCCTGCAGTTATACCAGCTATAAATTAATCGATTATAGTTAAATATCCTTTCTCACTTTGTAAATACTATTTAGTAGATTCAAATGTAATAAAAAAAGTTGTATATTAAGGGATGTCTCTGAATATTGTTGAATTGATTCCCTTAAAGACTGCAGCTATTCCTTCCTTATTTACAAACTCAAATATGCATCTCAAAACAGATTTACGCTCTTACTCTGAAATTTACATTTAAAAAACAATCTTAAATAATTCTGATGGACTAGTAGCAAAACTTTAAATAAATCCAGCATAAGCTCCACCAACACCCCCTATTTAATGAAATTAAATATACAATGCATTAATTAATAAGAATCTCTGTCAACTTAAAAATATCTCATGTATTATTCATAACATGCAAATAAAGTTACTGAAACCGGAAAACTAAATATAAGTGGTGAAATAACTCCTTTATAGAAAGCAAAAGGCTAATATTATTTATAATATAGATTATTACTCCTTCGTATTTGAATATTTTATAGGCTGTTTTAAGAATAGATGTGTTTTCAGAGAACATTTACATTCTCACTTTAATTGTGCTAATATGATATTTATTGTTACTCGAATGGATGTGCACTCAAAACAAAAGTAACACCTCCAATTGAGCCTGCAAATGTGTCCTGAAGAATGTCATTCCATTAATCCATTTACAATATAAAAAAAACTCTATATAATATTCTTATTTATGGTTTTAAATTAAATTATTAGTAATCAGCTACTCTAATAATTTATTTATTTTAATCATTACTAAAATTATTTGAGTATAAATATGCTGAAAATATTTAATAAGCTTAATAATTATGAATTTAATTTATAAAATTAATCAATTTCATGATTGTAGTTCTATCAGTAAATTATACAGCAACTACTACCTCTAGCTAAATATATATTATAATTATTTACCTTCTTCAGTTTATTTTTTTGGTTAATCTTGATTTCCAACTTCGATCGGTTTATTTTATTACTAAACTTATACATTTTCTTCCTCTTCTTATTGTATTTAATTATTTTATTATTGTTGTTATTAAGCAGGAGTCTATTATGGAGGGGGCTATTTTGTTTATTATTAAGGAGGAGGCTATTAAGCTTATTATTATGAAGGTGGTTATGAAGCTTATTATTAAGGAGGTGGTTATTAGGGAGGCTATTAAGGTGGTGGTTATTATTATTGTTATTATTATTATTATTATTATTATTATTATTATTATTATTATTATTATTATTATTATTTCTTTTATTATTCATCAATTTCTTATTATTTTTTCTTTTCAGCCTCTTATTTTAATTATTCTTTTTTAGCCTTTTCCTCTTATAGGTATTTAATTTATTCTGGAGTTTATTCTGGTACTTCCCAATCATCTTCCATAATTGGATCTAAAGTTTATGGTACTTCCTTTACATCCTTTAAAAGAGTCTAGATTTTTTCTGTTACAATTTATTCAATCTAAACATCTAATAAAATTGTTTCAGATTTTTTAATAACCTCTGCAAAATTTTTCTATAAATGTGCCAAACAAAGTATAACATCTTTTAATGCTTCTCCTCCACCAACAGAATCATAAAGTTCAATTTATTTACCTAAAGCATATTCTCTAATTTAATTAATTTTAGAAGTAAAGAATCCAGTTATTTTATCAATCATACCAGGTGGTTTAGGATTTTCTAATTCAAATTATATTTAAATGAACACTTTAGCAGATGATTTCTTTTTAGCTATTTCAATAGCTGCTTTTGTTATAACCTAACTTAAATCCTCTTATGTGTTGGCTGTATGATTTTCCATAATGATTTTATTTATAGAATTTACTTTATCCTCAAATTTCTTCTATTTATATTCTGAATAACAATAATCAATTGCACCATCAATTACTTTAAAAATACTACCAACCAAAGGTAAACTCTCACAAAGTGATGATCCTACTTCTAATGCTTTTTTTGCTAATGTAACTCCTGTGCTTACTTTGTTATCTATTTCAGCATGTTCTACATTTGTCTATAATATTCCTGTACTAGCAGCCCTATATGAATCAATATAATTAAGCAATGTCCAATAAAAAGCTTTTGCATATCTACCTTCTTCTGTATTTCTATTCTCATTCATCCAAACTTTAATTTTTCCTTAATCATAAACACCTGCAGCTCTTAAAGTATCTCTCATTTTATCAACTCTTTATTCTAAAGCTGCAGTTCTTTTAGCTTATTCTTTTTATTTCTTTTCAATTTCATCAATTTCTTTAGATTAATTATCAATCTTTTTCTTTAGTTATTCTATTTACTACTGCAATGCTTCATAATCTTTATCATCTCCTTCAGATTTCCCTTAATTAGTTTATATTTTTTCATATTATTTCTTAAGCATTTCAATTCTTTGTTTTTCTAAATCTTCATATTCTTTTGTAATATTTTTATGACCAGCCAATACATTAGGTCTTTTGAGCATTGCATCCATTTTAGCTTTAATTTCATCAGCAGCTTTTCCAAAATTCTCTTGTAATGAAACAATTTTCTTAAGTCCTTATTAAATAAAGTTAATATTAGCATCAGACAAGTTTCTTTTAGAAAAATCATCTTTCAACAATTCTTCAGATTTCTTTAAACTTGCTAAAGATTCTCCAGGTTTATCTAATAATAATTCTACTTATGCTTTATTTGCCCATGCTAATACAAATCTTGGTTCAGCAGCTATACTTTTTATAAATGCTTCTTCAGCTTCTTTGTATTTCTTTTAAATTTAATAGCAAGCTCCTAAACGATTAAAAGATACAGCTCTTTCAAAAGGATCTGGTGATTTAGTAACAATTTCACATAAACGAATTGTTTCTTTTATATGATCTTCTTATTTTCCATCCTTATTCTATTAAGCCAATTTAAATTCTATATCAGCCAAATTACTTATGGCAATCATATCATTTGGACTTAATGCTGTTACTCTTTCAAACATTAATTTTGCATCATCCAATTTCTAATTTTCCAAATAACAGATACCCAAATTATTGAGAGCACCCAAATTTTATGGACTTTACTTTATAATTTCTTCATATTAGGTAATAGCTTAAGGATATTTCTTTTATTTCAAATATGATTGAGCCAATCCTAACTATCCTTCTACACCTTTAATTTATGAAAAGATTTTTTCAGCATCTGAATATTTTAATTGATGAAGATAGATCTTACCTTTAGCTTCAAGAATAACTGGATCATTTAAACAATCTTTATGAACTTTATTCAAAAATTCTTCTGCTTCTTTATATTTGTTTTATGCTTCAAATATCCTTGATTGTAACGCATAAAGTTAAACCATTTTTGGATTTAGTAAAAGAGCTTATTTGATATCTGCTTCTGCACTCTTGTAATCATTTATATTATAAAAACAACTTGCTCTTTTTCTATAGATTTAACCATAATCTTAATTTTCTTATTTATCTTTTCTGTCGATAACATTTTAATATTATTTTATTGCTTCTTCAAACTTATTCATCTTCATTTCACAATCAGCCAAACCTGTATAGCATGCAGATAAAGTAGCCTATTATTTACTTTCTTTCTGTACAAGTACAGACAATTATAAATAATGAGCCTTTGCTTCTTCATACATACCTAATTAGAATTCAACATCAGCCAAGTATAATAATGCTTCTTCATTATCCTCTTATTTTAGTGCCCAACTTTTTAATAATTCTTCGTGAGCCTGCTTTGATAATTTTAAGTCCTTTTATGTTTATGACTTCAATAAATAATCGCCAAGTAAAGATTGCCCAATTAGTTTTCTGTAAAAATACTCATAATCTTGGTCTAAGGTGGCTTGCTCTGTTGCAATTTCAATAGCTTTCTTAAAATCTTAAGCCTCCAAGGCATCCTATGCTAAATCAAATGGATCACTCATTAATAAAATTATTAAAAAATAATATCAAATTTTTTCACTTATATAATTAAAATTTTGAAACTGTCTTTCTTTTAATTCAATAAAATTTAGCAGTTTCAAACCAAAAAATCTATAAAAGCAAACTAACTCATTTTATCTCTAAAATAACTATTTAAAGTTTCTTACTATATATTAATAATGGGAATATATATAATTGCCCAATATTTTTTTATTATCAAGTTGATTTTATTTTTATTACTGTTGATTTCAATTAATTTTGTTTAATCGTCAAACTCTATTTTTTCACTAATAAAGCATAATTCCCAATATTTTCATCATTTCTCACCATTAATTCCTTCTTTAGTTGAGCTATATAGACTTTTATAAATGTCATTTAAATGATCAAAGACATAAACTTTAGTTTATATATTAATGTAAATATGCTAAAATAATACTATGTATGTTTACAGATATTTTAAACAATCACAGTACAAATTTCATTCTATTATTTATGGAAATAATATAATTTGAATAATATCGAGCAAACCTAAAATATGATACTAATAGCTTAAAGGATTATATTTTACCTTAATTGTCTAGAATCAATTTTATATTTTTGAATATATTATAATTAATAATTATTTTAAAATCACTTTATTCATTTAGTTATGCATTATTAAATAAAGCTTGATTTATTATATGATTATATACATATTGTTTAGTTAGAAATAAGACGATATACAATTTAAAGTTACTCTCATAATTTTAAAAACTAACAAGCAATCTGCTCTTGAAGTATAATCAATGAAAGAGTTTTATTTCAAAATTAATTGTTATTAACACTTATGATAATATTTATTCTCTATAATATACTTTAAAATTCACATTTCAACATATTTTGTACTTTTTCAATTATATTAAAATTTTCTACGTATTTATTATCAAGTTTAATATGGATTACATTCCAAAATTAATAAGTTTCCAACAACCTTTTTTATGATATATCTTATTAAATTACTTTTGTTTATATAATTTGATATAACAGTAAAAAATTTCTAAAAATTTATACTTTATCCAAGTATTCTTTAATTACTATATTTTCTATAATTGTTGTCACATCTTTTCAATATTAAAATATTGTATAATAAAATTATATTGTTATCTTTATAATTTTGACTATTCTTGACCATGATTTTTATAATTATGATGTCCTTAAAAAGATTAATTAACTTTGATTAAGAAATCAATCAGGATTAAAAAAAATCTAATTTTTTTTATAAAGTTTATACCTAAACAAATTATTTTATCTGATTATCTTGAGACATTATATTATTATTTGTCATGATTATAAATGTTAAAAAAAAATTTTTTACATTCACAACTGATAATAAATATGAAAAACATAATTTATAATTTCAAATGATATTTTTATAGAAATTGATTACTAAAATTGAAGTATAAACTATATATGATGAAATTTTTTAGAGTTATTTAATTTATGTATTTTATTTCTTTTTTTATTTTTGGTGTTCTGGCAGAAATATTATAAAGTATTCCAAATGAAAATAACTATTTATTTCCAACAAAAGAATTAGAATGCTAAAATATTAAACTTATGCAAAATGAAAATTATTATCTAGAAATTAATAAAGTAGCCAACATATTTTATAGATTTTCAAATGATTTTTAAGAATTAGTAAATGATAAATGGAATTTAACATTTATTAATTTTATTTCATAAGTTGAATATGTGCCTGATTATTTTACAATTCTTTAAAGTGAATTTTTATTATATGATGAAGGGAAGTGCTTATGTTCTCTAGTTTAGAATTTAAGAAATTTAGATTACTCAATTTATTGTAAAGATGTAATGGTATAAAAAATTATTTGTATATTAGAATCAATTAAATGAAATATATGAGTTTTCATTTTTTATTTTTTATTAAGATGGCCGAAAATGTAATTAGTTTTTATTTTTGAATCAACTCTTTTATATTCTCTGTATAATTGAAGATCAAATGCAAATAATTACATTTGATTTGAAAGGAAATAAATAATAATAAAATTATACTATATCTTCATAATAATGTGAGGTGAAATTTTAAATTATTCAACGTTTTTCTTTGTTAATAACCTTTTATAAATGTAATAATTGGGAAATACTGATTTATGATTATTATATAGAAGATATAATAAGAATTACTGATTAAGAAATTTATTTAAAAGCACAATCTAATTCTAATAAGTATTTATAAGACCTTTTAGTATGTTAAGATAGTCTTTACCTAATTTTTGATTATGAATATTTTCAAATAAATATTTTACCTTTTCAATTCCCCAAAAAAGGTTTTGATTCTAATATTCTTATTGATAAAATTTAAAATCTTTAATTTTTGATATTATAGAGTTGCACATTAGAAAATCAAATAATCTCAGAATACACTATTCATTCTTTATAAACTGATTTTGAATAAAAAAATTTGTTAAAAATTATGAAATTAGGACCTAATTTAACTTTTTTAATCTATAGTGATTATTTAATTGTCAAACTTACAGAAGATATATCATAATAAATTCATATGGAGATTAATTCAGTTTGTTATTTGTAATAAAAACTCAATTATTTTTTTATTGTTGATAAATAAAATTAAGTAAACATTTTTGAGTTAAATTTATTTTAAAATTATTTTATTTATCAATAAAATATAAAATATGTTGGATTTTTTACTATTTAAGACTAAATAGTTAAGTTAATTAAATGTTTTGTTATAACTTAAAATTCAGATAAACATGATAAATTAAAAACCTAAATTGATATATTAAAATATTAAAATTTTATAATTTAAGTAGATGATAATTTTGATAAAATTGAAATTGAAAAATCCTAATTCATTTCAAATCGAAATTTACAATTGCATTTTATTTTTCCAAATATATTTTAACATAAAATTTAGCATTATTAAACAAATCGATTATGTAATACAAAAGCATTAAAATTTAATCATTCTAGAAAATTTTTAATATTTAAGATAAACTCAGAAAATTATCTTCTGTTTAATAAATAAGAATTTTTAGTAATTTATAATTGTAATTCTTAAAACTTTTCATATTTTAACATTAAAATAAATTTAAATGAAACTAAAATATTTTATTTTTAGAATGTTTAATAAGCATTAGTTTAAGAAAAAGAAGGAAGAATAATTACTTTTTAATTATATTATAAGACATAAGAATTTATACCATATTAAATACATTAATTTAAAGAATAGATTAGAATTTCATTATCATATAGAAATTCCTTGATAATTTAATTAAAGAATTCAAAATAACTTTTTTTTTAATATTTAGAAAAAAGTACATTCATAAATGAAACCTTCTACAATACTAGTTTTTTTAATAATTATAGTTATTTTTAGAAGAATATTCAAAATGCCATAAAAATTCTAAATTTTTATGATATATTTATATTCCAATATGAATCTTATTTGATAGTTTAAATAGAATAGTTAGTCACTTAAAGTATATTATTTTATATAAAATTAGCAATCAATTTAACAATGGAACTATTAGGTGGTTTCTAAAAGAGAAGTCAACCTCTCTAAATAATATTGATAGGAATGACTTAGGAGATGAACAGGATTGATAAATATTTAATTACTAAAACTAACTTTTATAAAATTGCTACCTTTTACTTCTAAGAATATATACCAATTCAACCTTTATAATATTAATTTCATGAAAACAATTTAATTATAACAACCCAATAATAAAATAAAGATTAATTTTATATCATGCTATTTTTCATAAATTAAGAAAGTAGTCTCGAATACTATGAAGTAATATCTACCCCTTATTAATATTTTTATGCAATTTCTGATTTCCTATATTATTACAATAAAAATTTAGAACTAATAGAGCACAATATAAAATATATCTTTTTAGATTATGGTGTAAAAGATCTTAATTAAATAATGTTTAATGTTTAATTTTAAATAGATATTAAAGATCCTAATTATAAAAATAATAGCATTTATAGTGAAAAATTAAATTTATTAGTGCTCAATTACTAAGAAAATTTAGAACTTATAAATAAAAGTAATCCAATAATAGTATTAAATAATAATTAAGCGATTATATATCCAAATTAATTTGTACATGGAATATTTTATGAATTTTAATTATAAAATACGACATCTTTTAATCTACTAAGTCCATTTAAAATTGTTTCTAAAAAAAGATGTCTTGATTTTTATTAATATTTTTGTGTAATCCAATTTGATCCATAATTTATTATATAAGACATAACAAAAGATATTGAATAAAATTAAACATTTTCAATAAGAATAACAGAAGATCTTAAAATTCATGCCTGTAATGAAGGAATAATAATCATATAATAAATTGACTTATAAAATATTAAAATATAATATTTTCATAACGAAATTGAAAAATTTATTTTTATTTAAGGATCACTCCAAGAAAGTTCAATAATATTATAAATATTAAAGGTTAAAACATTTGAATCAATAAACTATTATTTTGTCAATGAAGAAATAACATTTATATATTCTTGTGCTTCTAACCAAATTATACAATATAATTATTAATTTCACTAAACTGATACTGATAAGATCTGCTAAACATTAATTGAATTAAATATAATTAAAATTATATGCTTTTAAATTTAATAAGGAGTAAGTTTATAAATATCAAATTATACAATTCCTATTTTAGATATATATCAGTCAATAAACTTTAGTCATTTTTTTCCTAACTTTACACAAGAAGCTAAAATTTAAATATTAAATTTAACCTATACATTATAAGATATATTATATTTTAAGATTGTAGTTAATTATAAAAGATAATAGCTTAGATATGAATAAGTCTTATAATTTTATATTTAGATAACTTTGAAAAATTAGGAATATTAAATTAAATTAAATAATATAATTAGGCTTCCTAAATTTAATGTGAATTGTCATTCAATATTATTACAAAACAACTTATTATACTTTTGCCAATCATATATAATCTACTTATATAAACTTTAAGAAGAATTTTAAATTTTAGATTCTTATGCTATTCAATCATTTCCAGGTTAATCATATTCTATTTTCAATAATACTCATATAGCTATATACAATCCAGTAAACAAAGAACTCAACATATTTATTATTGATTTTTGGAGATTAATAAAAAATGATAATATTATTGTTGAGGATGAATAAAATGTAACATTTTTACTTTAAAACTATTTAACTCAGTTAGAACTTAAAGTAAATGTTATAAACTAAAGAAAACTTGAAAATTACTTTAACTTTATTAGAGTTACAATAATAATAATAAATAGTTTAATTATCCAAATATTCATTATTATTAAAAAGTAATAGAGAAAGTGATATATTATAAAATTATGCAAAATTAATATAAAGTTAAAATATATTTCACAAAAAAATAAATATAGATTAATATTTTAATATTATGGATTATTATTTATTAAATTATTTTAACATTTATATTATAGAGTATATAATTCTTAATTAATTATTTTTTTTATATTAATGCATTCATAAATAGACCCTCATTTATACTAAAATACAATCAAATAGCTGAATATAGAGAATAATGAATTGAAATAACAATTATAAAATCTAAAGTATTGATTAAATTATATTTCTTCTTAGATTAGAACTTGAAAAATAAGTTCAACTATCAAAAGAAGCATTTGAATGGAAAGAAAAATATGATAGATTACATAAATAAAATCATTCATTAGATCATGAAAGAAAATAATTATTAGATGAAATAAAGAAATTAAAAGATGAGATTAAGAATTTGGAGTAAATTATTTTAAATATTTAATAGAAATTCTGTGTAATAGTTACAAGAGAAAACAAAAGATTTAAAAGATTATGATTAGATAAAGGCTAATTCTATAAGTGTTTAATAAGATAACTTAGAATTAATAAGACAATTAGAAACATTTAATTAGAAAGCATCATTTGTAATAAAAGTATTATTTTAGATAAAATTAATAGCCAAAAACAATACTTGATAATGCTAAGTAATATTATTTGGTAATTCTTTAATGGGATAGAAATATATAAAATTTGCAATTAACATATAAAATAGAAAAAGATGGTTTGATACTTGAAGGTTATGGAGAGACAGGTGATAAAAAGATAGTTTATCAGCAGATTTATGATTTAGGGAAAAAAATACTAAAAGAAAAAGAGAGACCAATGATTTCATTGAAAGAATCTTATATGACTTTGACTTTTGAAGTTTGAGCTTTATAAATCAAATTAATTTTTTTAATTCTGGATGAATAGAGTAATATCCTTTGGGTTTGCCACATTTGAATCATTAGTTTAGAAATTGAGTAGTGTTGAAAATGCAACAAGTCTCTTCAAAGTATATTAAGAAAATAAAGATTAATTTAAACATGAACATGTTGTAATATCATTAAGAGTACTTGGAAGATTCAGTCGTTAGATTAATTCAGATAATAACTTTTCTGAAATAACAAGTAAATTGAATGATATTGTTGGTCAATTAACTGAATATGGTAATAAATATCTATAATTTAGATGTTGTGGATGTATTATTTTGGTTAAGAAAATTCAGATTAAATCGAATTCCAACAAATATAACTAATCAAACCCAAAATTAGTTATTTTAAAGAATTTAATAGATGTCTGACAATTAAATGTTTTCATTTAGAAACATGTGCAGTATATACTATGATTTATCAATATTAAATCAATATAGTGAGACATTGGTTAAAAGTATATCAGAATAAATGCTAACATCTAAATAATTGTCTCCATTCCTTATAAATTAACTTTTGAGTACTGTAGTCATAAAAATAAATCATTGCAATCTCTCTAAATATGATTAGGCAGTCTTAACTAATTCTATTAAAGCATTAGATGGTTTATTAGACAGTTTTGATATAGAATAAGTATAATATATATATTCAATATTATATAGAAATCTTAACTATTTAAGGTATGTGCTGAAGTACAATTTTAAAATCTTCCACCAAAATTTCAATTACCAGTTTAAATTAAAAAAATTAAAGATTCTTTATAAGATAAAATTGAACTATTATAAGAAGAATCAGTCATAAATATATTCAAAGCTTATGAATATCTTCCTAGTAAATTTGAAATTGATCTATTAAAATAATTAAGAGAAATGATAATGACTACTTTAGAATAAAATCCATAAAATTTATCTGATAAATTTATAATTTAAATTTCAGAAAGAATGATTAAAATGACTACTTAAAAAATATCTTAGGATGTTATTAAAAAAGTGCTTATGGAATTATGTAATAGAATTTAAAATAAGACTATTGATATTGCATTATTAAATTAATTGATACCAACTTTAATGAAATATAAAAAGATGGATGAAATACTATAAGCTTTATTAAAATTAGAAGATAAAAGTATTAAAGTTTTGAATTACTTGTTTATTAATGGAGTAAATATGAAAGAATATGTAGAAAAATTCATTTAAAATAAAGAATCTAAAAGAATTCCTTTAAATTAAGCTATTAATTATGCTGTATATGCAAATAGAGATGCTAAAGAACATTTAGATATTTTTGTTAAGGTATGTAGAGAATAAATTGAAAATTATCCATTATAAGCCTTAAAAACATTTAATGAAAATGAACTTAATTTTTAAATAAAATATCAATTATAAGAAGAAGCTTATTTAAAATTATTAGAACTTGTAAAATAATAAAAATTTGATTTTCTTAGAGTTTTTAGAGAATTAATAAATTGTTGTTGTAATAATAAATCAAGAACTGCTCTCCTCTAATTTTATGATCAATAATAAAATAAAGTAAATCCTAAATAAATGATGTAAAGACTTGTTTAAGATATTGATCCATTTGATTCTGAATCATTTTCTTCACTTTTATAATTATTATCTAGAGATCCTAAAAATATTCCAATTTAAAGATTTGTAGATTATATGACACTTAATTCACATAAATTTTTGGATCTTATTAAAAGTGATCAATTATAATGGGCTATTAAAATTTTAGTTTCTGCTTATTAAGCATAACCTGAATAAAAACTTTATCCAATAGTTAATTTTGCTTTCAGATTTGAAAATATAGGATATTTAAGTAGACATGTTAGTGCTGCACTTAAAAAAATCTCTGAATAATTCAAATAGAAAAATCTTAACTAACCTTTTCCTGATCCTTTATTTGTTAATTTGTTAATGAATCATAATTTATTAACACCAGAAGAAGCTGTAATATAATTAAATAATGATAAAACTCATTGGCATACTAAAGTTTAATTATGTGGAATTGCATTATAAGCTGAAAATATTCCATAAAATATTATTGAATTAAGAGATAAAATAAAAGAAAGTTGTTTCAAAGCTTTAGAGTAAGAAGTCAAATATTAACCAATTTTAGAATTGATTACATTAGGTGATTTTACAAATGAAGAATTTATTAATATCAAAACAAAACTCTAAACAATATAACCTTAATTATAAGCTAAATAATATTTTGATTTAATTATGTCTGCAAAAGATTATTCAATTTTAAAAGAATTATCAACTTCATTTAGTGAATTATCTTCAAAACTTGGATTTAATAGAATTATGAGAGCAGTAGAAAAATTTGCTAAATTTTAAATTTAATCCTAAATGGTTTATAATGTTTTACTTGAAACATATGGCTATTCATTTTATTTTATTTTTAATGAATAAAGAATCTAAATATTAGATATATTTGCTTAAGCTAAAATTAAATAAGCTGATCTCTTCAAAAGAACATTAGAAAAGATTAAATAATAATCTTCAGCTTATAAAAGTTATTATTATGAAATAATTGAAATATGTACTAGTTTAGGTTTTGTTGAATAAGAATTTGTAGATTTAATTAATTAAATAGTTGAAAAAACACAAATTTCAGGTTCAACTGCTCTTAAATTGTTGTAATATTATGTTTTAGCAGATTAACCAATTGAAGTTATTGACAAAGTTGCAGATAGCATAGTTGATGCTAAATATAAAGATAATTTTAAGACTGCTTTAACATATGAAATATTACTAAGAAAATATCCAAATTCTAAAGCGGTTAAAGTTCATGAAGCCTATCTTAATGAAGAAAAAATCTCAAAGGCTAGATATTAAATTGCTAATTCAAGTAATAAACAACATTTTCCTAATGAATTCTGTACACAATATTTTAATTTATTGGGAGTTGAATTCGAAACTAATAAAAATATTGATGGTATTAATGTTGAATTTTACTTACCTTCAATGTAATTATTTTATTTATATATTAAGTGAAACATCATTATTGATTGTAAGTCAAGCTACATTAAATTTTGATTAAACAACACTAAATGGATTTGGACTTTTATAAAAGAAATTGTTAGAATCAATTACAAAATAGGTTATTGTCATTAATTTTAAATAATTATTACAAATATAAACTCATGAAGACAGAGCAACATATTTAATGAATTTAGGTATTTAATATATTTATAATTAAGGCATACCAATCAAAGTAGATGTTACATAAGTAGATTATAGTTCCCTTAAAGTATATGACAAAAATGATAAAGAAAAACCTACTTTCTAATAATCAAAATCTAATTAAAGAAAATAATTTGGAAAATAGGATTATCTTTAAGATCATTTGCAAATAGATAAGGAATGAAAATTTAAAGTTTAATTATACATATTATCTTATAAAATATTCATTTATTTAATTATATATTATTATTAATTTTACATTTGATTACATATTAATATCTATTATTTATTCTATAAAAGTATTAACAAATATAAAGTCTTATTTAGTTTAGATTTATTAGATCTTTTAATATATATAATTAATATAAATATTAATAAATCATTAAAATTTGATATCGTATTTTCTCTATAATACCTATTATCCAATATGATCATCTAATTAAGTCAAACGTTATTGCAATTTGAATATTTCTTTTTCTAATTCTAAATTATCATTCCTAATATTTTCCAATTATACAATTTGATCCTGCATTTCGTGATTATATTCAACAACCTATTATTAAAGTAATTTTTTTAGTTATAGAATTTAAGGTTCAATATCATTTTGTATAATTTCACTTTAAGAGTTAATTATTTAATTGATATGAGAAAGATCATCTTGTAATAATTCACTTTCTTATTTATAAATTCCTGTTAACTCTTTCATTTTCAGAATGTATAAAGAATTAGTATGAGCAGAATCAAAACAAGTCAATGTATTAATTGGTCGAAGAGTTTCTCTTTTTGTAAAAACATCATTCTATTTCATATATAATAAGTTATATAATATAATTCTTTAATCAATTTATTTATTAAAAAAAATGAAAAATAGTTTATATTAAATAAGTTAATAAAACTTCAACATTCATATGAAACTAATCCAGAATCTGTATCTGATATTATTTTTGTAAGAGGTTCTATAAAAGTTGAAGCTAGTTTTGCTACTTAAGGATGTTAAAAAACATTTGTAAGCAAATGTCTAAGATTTTCATTATCATTTTCTACTCTTTTAACCTTTTTTTTTAATTCCTCAAATGCATCTTGCAATGGACCTATCTTTTCCAAAGCATCTCTCTTCTTTCTTTGTGATTCATTAGCAGAATTTCGATTTCTTCTGATACATTAACATTTCTTGCAATTGCAAATTTCTTCTCCATTGTATACACATTTATTTTTCAATTTTTCTATCATCTTTAAATAATAATTAGATGTATTTTTAACAGGAGCAGATTCTTTTTTAACATTCAATAAAGTTATATCAATCATATTACTCTCTAATTAAAGTAGTGTAGGTAATATGTATAAAATAGAACTATTCATTTAATTATGTATTTTTTTTGTTCTTATTGTAAATTCTGTCAAATCTATAACAATATTAGTATCATCAAAATATATTGTTGATGCTTTTTTCAAAAAATCTTAGGTTGCTGCCTTGAAATCACCCATTATTAATAGATACTAATATATAAAAATTATATCTATACTTCTTAAAATATTGAATCATTATGTAACTAGGCTGTTTATTTTACTATATTCTCAACAATATCAAAGATAAGATTAGATTTCATAAAAAAATTGTTCATCAAAACAATATAATGATTAAATTAAAGCAAAAACTAATCTTTTGTTAATTCTTTTTATTATTAACTTAAAAATTTAAAAATGAATGTACTCCAAACATCTTCTGTATTTTTAATTATCAATTAATGTATTTAATAAAAACTTAGTTATTAACTCACCTATTTATTTGTAGATATTTAGTATTAATAAAGAGTATTAAAAAATATATCAGAAAAATCATCCCTAAATAATAAAAATTAGGAGAAATATTTCATATTAACATATTTCTTATTTTCAAGTTAATCTAAATATTAAATGATATATATACTTTTCTCAAATTCAACTAAAGAAGATCTCAGTAATAGTGCAAGAGTCTTAAACAAAGAATTACTCATTGTTACATTCATGGGCTAATTTAAGAATTAGGATTTTAGAATTCCAATATAACTTCCTTCTTCCTTTATTTAATCCAATCCATGAATTATTAAATTACCTAATACATTCATAAATTATGGTAAATGAATTTCAAATTAATCTCGTATAATAACTGTTTCTCTTCTCAATACTTATTATTAGAAATATTAAGTTATTCTATTTTAAATATCAATCAAAGACCAAGTTTATCTACTTTAGACATATAATCATACTTTTAATCTGTTATTGAATCTGGTTGTTACAATATACTGAGCAGTTGCTGTTTTTTTATAATCTTAACATAATTTTAAATTAAATTACTTCTTGATTTTATCTTAATACTTGTTCTTCTTATTTGATTTTTTGTAATTCTTGTTGCTTAATTATAGCTTGAAAGTAAAGTTATTGTAGAGAATTCATAGTAATTTAAATTATTTTTTTGAATACAGAATTTGAGGAAAAACCTTTTATTTAGAGAATCATGCGTATTATTCACTATATATAGTTATTTACATTTAAAATAAAAATTGTTATTAATTGTGAAACTTAAATACTTCTTCATTATTATAAATAATTTGAATTATTCAAATAGTTATCTTACGCACTAAAATAATAGCTATTAATTATTATTATATTATCTATTAACTTATAGAAACATATAAGAATCAATTTATTTAACTATAAATATATAATAAATGATTCATAAATGAAATATATATCGGAAAATAAAAAATAATTTAATAAATTCTTGTAATTCCTATAAAATATTAACTCCCTTTATTTGAGATATAGAAATTATTATAATTTATTTATCGTCTCCATAATTCAATTATAAAGACTTTTTTTAAAAATTGTCTATTAAATGTCAAATACCTTGATTACAGATTGATTAATATAGAAATATTCATATATAATCACCTTTATTATTTAACAAAATGATCAGGTTGTAGAATTAAATTAATTACTTTATAAATTTATTTGGGAATTAAGTAAAATTTTAATATAACAAATAAAATATTGTTTCAAAAATTTTTAAAATATATTTGAAAAATAAACAAAGGAATTTTCTTTATTGAATATTTCATTATCCTATTTGGAAAAAATTATGGATTTAATAAAAAATAGAAATAAAATGTTAATTATATATTACTAATAAGAAATATTTTTCTAAATTAAGCTTATTTTTATTTTTTAAAATGTTAGTATACAGTAATTGAAAATGATAAAATAATAAAATTTTATTATCTCTTTAAATAATGAATTAAATATATTTTTACTATTACTATTAATTTATTATAACATCATTTTGAATTTTAATTTTGTCATAAAAAACAAGGGCAAAATTCTCATTTTATAATCAAAGGTTATTGTTTATTCAACATATTTCTCTAATTATTCCATCGAATTATTAAGTATATATATATCTTTTTGAGTAATTATTCTTCCCAAAGTATCCCAGTATTTGATTTAAAAGTACATATTTCTGTTTTGAAAGATGGTTTAGTTTGTAATAGAATTACTCAGAAAGGATGATATCTCTTTAGAAGAAGATGAAATTATAGAACAATTTGATCCCAAAGTCTTTTAGTATTTTAAGTAGATTTCCAGCTATTTGAATTGGTTAATCTTATTTTGTTATTACAAAATCATTAAATATTTTTACATTTTATAATTTATATGATAATCTAATATGAAGATTAGAATTGAATCATATGCTTGTCATATAATGTGAATAAATACTCTATAAAATTGACATAGTCGCCAAAAAGAAGGAGAAAGCTTGAGATCTATAAGATTAAGATGAATTTAATTTGAAGTTAATTTACAAATTTTAGAATTAAATTTTATTGACAATTATTGAAATGATTGTATATAAATATCAAAAATGTATAAATATTATAGATGATGATTTTTAAATTATATTGTTAGAATTCAGCAGATTTAATTTGCTAATATTTAGATTTATAGTCATTTGATCGTCATTAATAAAAATTTCTTAATTTTACTGATGTCTTCAATTAATTAAGAATCACAATTTAGAAAACATTCAGATGTCACTGCTATTTCTTAATACAATCCTAAAGATTAAGAATTGGATCAATATTTTGAAGACTTTGCACTTCCTGCCTTATAAAAATTCTAGTAAATATAAAATATATATGGTTAGAAGTAATATTTCAGATTAAGACTTCTTATTAAATGAAAAGATGCAAAATGCTAATAGTTATGAATAAGAATATGGAATTTGTATAAATGATAACTAAGTTAAAGAAAATCTTTAAACAGCTTGTTTCTAGCAACCGGAACAAAATAATAGAAATATTTAGAATAATAGTCATATGAATAAAAGAAATAGACGAATAACACATTATAATGTAATGAATTTGTATTAAACCATTTCAGGAATTTTTTGATAAAGATGTAGATGAGCATAATTTAAATAATTCACCTTGTAAATGTAGTAAATCACATTGTTTATTATTATATTGTACTTGTTTCCATAGAAATATTGAGTGTTCTGAATTATGTAAATGTTATGATTGTCATAACAAATAAGATTATTCTTAATTTAGAAAATAGGCTTTAGAGAAAGTTAAATTAAAATAATAGAGACTAAAACATGATGATGATTTATTTGATAAGGCTACTATTTGGGGATGTTAATGTAGAAAATCATAATGCAAAAAAAATTATTGTGAATGTTTCATTAGAAATAAAAAATGTTCATCTCTTTGTAAATGCAATAATTGTGAAAATAAAAAGAGAATACCTATTAATAAAAAAATAGTTAAATGTGAACATTGATAATACTGATTACTTTTCATATCAATTTATGAATTTGTATAAGTCATATAAAAAATAATTGAAATTAAGTTTTTTTATGAAAAGAAGAAATACATATACGAATAATAATTTCAATTTAAAAATTATGATAACCATCTAAATCCTTCAGCATAACCTACTTTGTTTGCCACACTACACATAAATACATCAACTGGTCTTCCATCAATTTCTTTTATATTTTTATTGTTTATTTGTTATTTAACATTTATTCCTAAAGCTGATCTTAATTCTTCTTCTGGCACAGCTCCTGGTTTATCTATTTTATTTCCTAAAATAACAATTGGAACCTAAATAAAATTAAGTATAATACCTTTGCTAATTCTGCTGTATTTAATATTTATTCAAGTTCATCTCTACTTTCCTTCAATCTTTATGAATCTGCTGAATCAACAAGATATATGATTCCATCAACTGTTGGGAAATAGTTCCTCCAAGTCTTTCTTACTGCTTAATGACCTCCTAAATCAAAGGCCTTAAATCTAACATTTCCTAAAACTAATTCTTCTGCATGTGGATGTAGTGTTGGATCATGTTGAACCATTCTATCATCTTTCAATCTTCTTAAAAGAGTTGTCTTTCCTGCATTATCTAGTCTAATAAAATATTAGAATTTTCTAATTACCCCAAAAATAATATTTTAGCATTCTTTTTATAGAGTCCTAAAGAACTCAAAAGACTTTTGAACATGTTAAGTATAAACATTTTTAATTAATAATATAATAAATATTGAAAGAAAAAACGAAATATAAATAGGATTTAAACAAATTTTTTATTGTTTAATAATCGAACACATCATTATCATAATTAGTATATAATTATTCATTAATTTCATTAATTATTTTTGTTTTTTAAAATTCTCTTAACTTTATTAATAAATTAATATATTTGGCAAGTGAACTCCGATAATAATTTCATAATCTATAATACCATTATTAAATGAGCAAACCATTTAGAAATAAGAATTTTCGAAACCTAATACAAGAAATTTAATTAATTTTAAAGTGAAATTTGTTAAATATTAAAAATCAAAGTAATTCCTTTTTGATGACTCTAAAATATTTTTAATCATCTAAAATCATCTTCATCAGTTTCCTCTTCTATAGATATTAAACTATCTTATTTAATATCTATTTTTTTATTTGATTTTCTGTGTTTTTTAATTTTTTATAGAATGAACTTAGAAATTGAGTCTAAATTCAATTCCACATCAGGATATATATTCTAATTAAGGATTTATTCTTTCATATAAGTTTTCTCGACCTCAGTGATGATTTAGAGATCATAAAAATTTTTGAGAGTTTAAAATGCCAATTTGTAATAGGTTTGCATTTTTATAAAAATGAATTTAATTTAATATATAAAGTTATCCTCATATAATCTAATTTAAATCATAACGCTTCAGATTATTATATTACCTTAACATTAAATTAAAGATTCCCATATTAAATTTATATAATGGTGTCTGATTTAATTTTGGAACTTATTTAATCATGGTGATTAACAATGACAGTGGGAATATTAATGTGCACTTAAGTATGATGATACTATATATTACTTTAATTTTATTTACAATAATTCATCAATTCATCGATACCAACAAATTGAGAACATCTAACATAATTTTATTCTTTTTCAATAGAATAATATTTAACTTCTACAAAATATTCACAACTTAATGCAATTAAAGTATTTAATATGATAAAATTACTTAAAAATATGTATATAGGTATTATAATATATGGTATTATATATCCATGCTTTGAATACATTGGTTCAACTATATTTCCCCAATCTATTATTATAATATTATATAATATATTACCATCCAATGTCATAATTTATATTAAAGTATAAAAAGAATTCCAAAATGATGAGAAATACAATTATTATTTTAATCCTATGTATGCAAAATAATTAGATGTCAAAATACTAGCTATAAACATTATAATTCCAAAGAGTTATGTAAATTAAGGCATAAGAAATGGTAACATGTCTATAGTACCTACAAAGATTCCTTTGACAGATGGAGTAGTTGCAATTTTAAGTAAATTGAGTAGACAACCAACTTCAAGGAATATTAATGAATAAATTAATGATAAAGGACTATTTATAAATAAATAATAATTTACCCAGCTATGAAATGTAATAACATCATAGTTTTATTTTTTCTTTCTAAATCATAAATTGGTCCCTTCTTCATTATTAATATAATAAAATGTATTGTATATAATCCATCATCTATCAATTCAATTATTAATTCACTTATACTATCACCATGATCAAAATGTTCAAGTATTGATATAAATATTCCACCAAAACTTATTATGTATACAATATATTGATAATAGTTACCAATTATACATTTATCAAATAAATTCTATTCTTTAACTAATTAAGATAATATTTATTATTAATTAATTTCATAATTAAATGGATCATCTAAATGATTACCTTTATTCTCAAATTATAATGTCTCTATCAATATACCCATCATTATATTTAAATAGAAATATGTCATAAGTAGAATATAAATACACAATATAAAATATCCAAATAAATCATCTGATTCTCTTCCTATCTAAGCCCAATCATCTAAACTTAATGCTTATATAAATGTTAGTACTGATCTACCAAATGTACCATAAAATATTTCAACTTTCTTGTTATCATAATAATAAGCAGTAGTTGAATATGCACATAAACATAAAATAAAAAACATAGTGATTGCTAAATTCATTATTTCAGACCAAACTAATTTAATTTCTCTTATCATTCTTTATGAAAATGGAAATGTTAAAATATTTATACTCATAATTATTTAAGTCATTCCTAATAAATTGTATTCAAAAAATAAATGACCAAAACTTAAAATCAAAGCTAAAATTCCAAAAACAAAATCACATATATTCTTTCTATTATTCATAACCATTAAAAGATAAATTCCAATAAAAATAATACTTTCATTATTTAACGTGAAAATGGAACAAATATAAAAAAAAAGCATTAATAAAGCTTTGCATTTATTTCCAAGTTAAACTGTTTTCTAATTTGAATACTCTTTACAATTATTTAATGATGGATATATTTAGACTTCTGTCAATTCTGTTTCTATTTGCTTATATTTTATTTATGAAAACATTAATGTAATTAATATATCTACCCAATTAATATTAGAACAACAATAATATTATTAAAAACAATTCAATAAGTACAATTTTTATTTAAGTATCTATGATCTTATGAATTTTATTCTAATCTATCTTATATTATTCTAACAAAAAAAGATACTAGGATTTTAGAATTAATTATAATTATTTATATATTAACTCAAATATTTACAAAAAATAAAAATTAATTATTTTAAGTTATATAATAGATAAAACAATTTTATTTATTTTAAATAAAGTATATACTTTGAACTTTTATAATCTTTATAAGACTAAAAGTTAATAAATTTGATTAATGATATATGTTTAATTTTTTCTTATTAAATACAAAAATGATATTATTCCAATAAAGTATATCTTTATGGAAATTAATATTAATTTAATTATAATATAGTAGTAATTGAAAATAAGACAACACAGAATCATTTCATTTATTTTAATCTTACTTTATTAAAAAAGGACTTAATTGATTGATTTCATTCATATTTTTATACAATCTCACTATTAAACCTAAAGATATTATATAAATATACAATCATCATTTAATATTACATAATCATGAGGACTTATCATTTTTAAAATTCTTCTAAAATTTGTACTCCTTTGCAATAAGATATATAATTCTGACATAACATCTACTTTGATAATTATATCAATAAATTCATTTTATTAAGAAAATGATTTACAAAGATGTATTTAGATTATATCTGCTTTTGTTTTAAAAAGATGAGTGAAAAAATTGATCATAAATTCATCTAAAGTATTTTCAATTGTGAAAATATCTTTAATTTCTTAACAAAATTCAATTTTCATTTATTTTTAATCATAAGCTTATGAATATAATTTTGCATATTTTTTAAAAATTAATAAAAATGATTAATTTGTAATTTTACTAGACTTTTTATTTTTAAACTTTGAAAATATATACATCAACTTAGTAATTGCTTAATAAATAGAATTTTAATCATGATTTAATGATTTATCTAAGATAAGAATTTGTTTCTTTAAGAAATTTCTAAAATGAATTTAAAATTTAGTCAAACCTTATTCATAATTAGCTAATTTTTATTATAAACTTTAAATCTCTTATCTTTTCTTATCAATTATCAATATATAAATTAGTTCTGTTATAAAACATTCTGAATATCGAATAAATATTTTTTATACATGATTATTATTGTTTGATTTTAGTTCTAAAATTTTATTAACTATTAAATCATCTTACTTCTTTTGCCTAGTCAACAAAAATGTTTCTAAAGTTTGTCCATGTATTGAATAATTTCTAAGGATAAAATTAAGAGCTTAATGATTCGTTGAGAATTATTTAAACTCTTGATGATTTTAAAGATTACTGAATTTTTATTAAAATTACACATTATCTTTATCATATGTACAAAGTACAAATGGACTATCAGTTAATAAAGGTATCAATTATTCTTAAAATATAATTATTTACAAAAATACCTTATTAGCTGTCTTAAGTAGTAAATAAAAATGACAATCGATATTGTTAATTTATCTTAAAAATAGCATATAGAAACATTAATCCAATTATTATAGAATAAAGTATAGTTTAATAAGATAATGATGGCTGATAATATTTTGATATTACTATCTTTATTATTATATTGCCTAATATTGATATTGAACTAAACTTAAAATCAGAAACTAGGATTATCATTATATTTAATAGCATTTGATTTTGACCATATACAAAGGCCTCTTATGGTTCAAATCCATCCTCAACGTATTATTGTTGTAGCATCAAAAAATGATTTATAATTAGCAAATAATAATCTACCCATTTTCTTTTGTTATTAAAAATTAAGAATTAAGCTAACATAACTATGATTGTTAAAGAGAGAAATATAAAAAACCATACCATTTCATTCTGAAAAATAAAAGTAATACTTCGAAATAAGCACATCAAGAAACTTACTAGATTCAAAGATTTGCATATAGGAAGTGTATGTAGATATCGAAAATCTTGATACTTTAATTCCAATTATTCACATCTAAATGTAAGAGTGTATTTATTCATTTATTTAATTATTTTTTTATCAATTAATAAATATTAATAATTTATCATTAATTATATATGAATAGACAAATATATTTAAAAAAATAAAAACTATGGAGTTAAAAATAGTAACTTAATTATTTTGAATAATATATTTGATTTAACCTAATATATCTTCTTTATTAAATTAAACTATGATTCAAAATTAAAAATATAATTGAAAAATTCTAATAATGAATAGATGAAGTTTTATTTTAAAAGTAAAATTAAAAGATGTTTAATATAAGTTAATCTTGTTTAATCATTTTTAATATTATACTTATTTTTGTGACTCAAATTATTGATTTAAATGAATTAAATTTAACAGTTTATAAGTTTTAAATTAATTATTAATCAAATAATAGAGCAAAAACAGTTTTCATTATTGCTATTTAGTAATCATATACAACTCTTCAATTTTGTTAAGAAATCGATTATGTCTTAATTAAATATCTTTTATTTATTTATTATATTTTTTTAAATTATCAAATGATTGATCATGTTAAAGTCTCAAAAATAAATAAATAATTTACATTTTTTATGTTGATACATGGGATTGCATTAATTTAGTATTGTTTTCTGTTTTTTCTGGACTCTTTTGATGAATTTTAGGTAATTTGAGAAAATAAGCATCTTTTTCTAAGGATTGATTTGTTGTTTAATTTTTATCTCTTTGAGTTATTGAAGGCTTATTCTTTAATCTCTTAAATTTTAATTTATTTAATGATTACAAGTGTTTCATTTGATTTGGATATCAATGGAAGTTAAATGAATGGTCTATTTTGATGAATTGTGATTTTCTATAATTATCTTTCTGAAAAACATATCATTTATTTAATTATATTTAATTATATTGTATAGTAATTTTATATAATCTGATAATCAATTGATTTAAACTTTATTTTATCATACGTTTAAACGAAACCGCAATAAAATATTTAATATATAATTATAAATGAGATATTAATATATTATATAATAAATAGTATTCTTTCTAAGATAAAGAAAATTATGGATTAAAATGAAAATCAATTGAATTTCATAATGTCCAAAATAAAAATAATAAATTTAATTATATCCAAATAATGTGAAATGCATCAAACTACTCCTTTTATATAAAATACGTATTCGGATGCACCTGATAAAGCATATACTAATTTTTTAGAGCCAATATTAGAATTAGTGGAATCGGAACTTACAGTTGCTGGATCTTCTGCATAGGTTCCAGCAGCTTTATTTACTATTTTTACTAATTTATTATTGAGATGAATTGTATATGTTGTGCCACTATAAATGTAAGTGACAGTCAAAGATAAACCGGTAAATGGTGTAGGTGCTGTTGTTGGTGTTGCTGGTTGTGAATCATCAATAATTTTAACGTAATAAACATCACTAAATGCAGTAGTTGGATCTATACCAAATTAAGTAGCTGGATAGGAAATCACTTAAACATATCCATTTTTTGTGTAAGATGTCCATGACAATGTTGTTGTATGTTCTTAACCATTAATAGTTAAGTACAATCTCGAAAAGGTGGTTTAAGCAAAATTTAAAATATAATAATTAGTCTGATAATGTTTGCTAAAGGTTCTGACTCTATATAAGAAAATGTCAGCCAATTACCAAAACTTAACTAATGTTGCACCTCTTAAGGTAGNTTTATTATATTTTTTTAAATTATCAAATGATTGATCATGTTAAAGTCTCAAAAATAAATAAATAATTTACATTTTTTATGTTGATACATGGGATTGCATTAATTTAGTATTGTTTTCTGTTTTTTCTGGACTCTTTTGATGAATTTTAGGTAATTTGAGAAAATAAGCATCTTTTTCTAAGGATTGATTTGTTGTTTAATTTTTATCTCTTTGAGTTATTGAAGGCTTATTCTTTAATCTCTTAAATTTTAATTTATTTAATGATTACAAGTGTTTCATTTGATTTGGATATCAATGGAAGTTAAATGAATGGTCTATTTTGATGAATTGTGATTTTCTATAATTATCTTTCTGAAAAACATATCATTTATTTAATTATATTTAATTATATTGTATAGTAATTTTATATAATCTGATAATCAATTGATTTAAACTTTATTTTATCATACGTTTAAACGAAACCGCAATAAAATATTTAATATATAATTATAAATGAGATATTAATATATTATATAATAAATAGTATTCTTTCTAAGATAAAGAAAATTATGGATTAAAATGAAAATCAATTGAATTTCATAATGTCCAAAATAAAAATAATAAATTTAATTATATCCAAATAATGTGAAATGCATCAAACTACTCCTTTTATATAAAATACGTATTCGGATGCACCTGATAAAGCATATACTAATTTTTTAGAGCCAATATTAGAATTAGTGGAATCGGAACTTACAGTTGCTGGATCTTCTGCATAGGTTCCAGCAGCTTTATTTACTATTTTTACTAATTTATTATTGAGATGAATTGTATATGTTGTGCCACTATAAATGTAAGTGACAGTCAAAGATAAACCGGTAAATGGTGTAGGTGCTGTTGTTGGTGTTGCTGGTTGTGAATCATCAATAATTTTAACGTAATAAACATCACTAAATGCAGTAGTTGGATCTATACCAAATTAAGTAGCTGGATAGGAAATCACTTAAACATATCCATTTTTTGTGTAAGATGTCCATGACAATGTTGTTGTATGTTCTTAACCATTAATAGTTAAGTACAATCTCGAAAAGGTGGTTTAAGCAAAATTTAAAATATAATAATTAGTCTGATAATGTTTGCTAAAGGTTCTGACTCTATATAAGAAAATGTCAGCCAATTACCAAAACTTAACTAATGTTGCACCTCTTAAGGTAGAATCTACAGTTGTATCATCCTAAACTAAATATAATTCTATACTCTAATATTTTAGATTGTTTGGAATAATGCTTTTTCAATATAATATGGATGAGTTGTAGTTTTAACAAGTTCCTCATCATAAATAACATATAAATCTAAGATGTCATTTAATTAAGCGTTTGTGGCCAATTGTATGTTGACTGTGAATACTTAATATAAATAGTCTGCTTGTGGAGTTTTGGTTTTTAAATCTGTCACTGTTATTCCTGTAAGTGAATGAGTAGCTAATCCAGTATTGGAAATAGGGAATCTAACATAGTTATAATCAATTTTATTATTGCTATTAGGAGTGCACACATTTTCATATTGTACATTTAAAGAAGAAATTGGTAAACAATTTGTTGGTGTTGCATAAACACCACCAGGACGACAAGCTCCAATTTCATTAATTTTATAGCATTCATCCGGCATGGTATAAGGAACACACGTTGTTGTCCATTTGCAATAGCCTGAAGTTTTACATAAAATTTCTGTTGGGAAATTAGTTGAATCACAAGTAAGTTGGCCTGGTGCAGTATAGCCTAGCCAGAATAATAGAAATGTAAGACAATATTTATACATTAATTTAATTACATCATCAAATGAATATTTAATAGACTCTTAAATGCTTAGACTAGATATATGATAATTTATTAGATTTTTATAGATTTTTATCAAAGAACAATGTATAAGTTACCAGTAATAAATGATATTGTAAAATAAAGATAATGAAAAATTAATTTTAACTGATGATTTGATTTTAATATTCAAGCACATGATCCATTCCATGTAAAACGTCCTAATCTACATCTTGTGTAATATCTACCAGAAGCTACTTATGTAGTAATTGCAGTTTCAGCAATTAAATAAGCTTAAGTAGTAGATTGACTTGAAATATTAATAGTGCAAGTCTTTGTAGATGTATCACAACCTGCTGAACCTTGAGAAGTGAATCCATTCATTTCAATCTTATCAAATGTATATAAATTAGCACTACTTGTAGGTTATGTACCTGTATATGACCATGTCCATTTTAGAGTATAAGATAGAGTTGCATCGCTACCATCTATATTTGAGGGTCTAATTATAATAATATCAGATAAGGATGATAGGATGCCAAATTATTCTGCAGGAATTACTAATAATTCCAAATATCCATTATCATTATAAGTACTCCAAGAGATTAAAGTAGTTTGATATTGAGAAATTAATGTAAGGGAGAGTCGATTGAAATGAGAAAAGCCAAAATTGATTAAATATTTACTAGAAATATAGAAAGGCTGGTATGATCTTAATTTTAAAAAGTATGCATCTGTCATTCTCCACAATAAAGTATAATAATCTTATCTTTTATTTGTACCAGTAAGAGATAAGGTAACATCATCTCTAATGACTTACATAGATTCATAGATTGCCTTCTCTAAATATAAGGGGTGTATCTGTGGATCGGCTAAATCATATTACATCTAAATATAGGCATTCATAATATTCATCAATTATAATGTGGAAGCTGTTAAAATATTTACTGTTAGTATCTCAAATTTGTATTTTGAAGTGTATTTGGCAGTCATTATTGTTGTCACAAGATAACCATCACTTGTTTGACTTGAAGATAATTAAGAAATATCTGGAGGAAATCTTACATAAGAATACATCATTGTGGTCTAATCATATTCCATACATTAATTCAGAAAGTTTGAATTAATAGAGGGTATCTCTGTACATTTATGATTCACGACCAAAAACCCATTTAAACTAGATCTACATGCTCTGATATCACTAACTTTATGACATTCAGCCAATTAGCAAGCTGATCCTGTCCAAAAGCAATACCCAGCAGCTGTACATGATGTCTCAATCATTCCTACACAATCTAAAGTTTAATTGAAAACACAATTGAGTGATGCAATCAATATAAGTAATTTTTTCAACATATGTGTATATAATTTTATATTAATGTTAATACTAATAAAAATCAACGATTTATATATATATCATAAGGATCATAACAATTATAATGCTTCAAAAATTTTCCTAATTTATTTCATGCAATTACTTTTTATAAAATGATTTATTCTTTCCTTGATTATTTTTTTACTCTATTACAGTTGTATTATGCATCTTTAATACTATCCTGAATGATACATTCCATATATCATTTGATTATTTATTTAGCATTTGAAAAGTTGAGTGAAAGAATTACTGAATAAGACAATTTTTGAGTTGCGACAGGAGTTCCTCTTCTTAAATTTATTAATTTAATTATTCTTAGTTGCTAGATTACTTTAATCTAAAGAGATCATTCATACCTAAGTTAAACAGCCCATTTATTCAAAGAGAAACTCCTAATAAAATATTGGAATTGGAATTAACACAATAACTCTGAATTTGATGATAAATTTAATATATACTCCATTCTTATCCTTAAATAAGGTTCTAAAAATAATAAAATCAGTTCTGTATCAAGAATGAATCATTTATTTTAAACTTATTTAAAACAATTCTTTTTTCTCTTAAATTCAAATCATGTTATACATTTGAAGAATATTTCAAATATTTTTGTCATTATAAATCATTTTATATATAAAGATTATAAACTTTGAAATATACTAAATTAATTATTTAAAGAATATATTTATAAGACTAAATTATAATATCAATTTATATATTATATGAATTATATATATAAAATAATAATGAACTAAAATTTTGCTAATAAAAATTCAGAACTTCACAGTGTTTTGTAAACTAAAAATACTCTTAACAAATACTATTATAGTTTAATAATTTGTCTATCAAATCTACATGTGTTAATATCATTCTTCTGCAACAATATCTCTCCAAACCCAATCTATCTAAAGACTCTCCTGTTGTTACACCATCTTATAGTAATTAAACATAATCATTCCATAAATGACCAACTACCTAATTGTTTCAATTAACATTTCAATACCTTTCCACAAGTAAAACATCTAATAGGAATAATCATGAATTAATTTTAATTATTTAAATAAAATATTGTTTTCAATACATCTTATTAAACTATCTTCATGCTTCTAAATATAATTAAATATCTTAAATGCAATTAGCATCATGAGTCTTTAAATTCTTTCTATCAATCTTAAATTTTCCATTCCATCCTTTCCTACTCTTTATAGACTTAATTTTTTTCCAAGATTGAGAACCACCAGTACTTTCACACAAAGCAATGATATTCCATTGAAATTATATTCATAATACCCTAATGGACACAACATACCATCATTTTATATTAATCCCAAAGTTATATCAATTTAACCTAATTAATAAATATTCATTACTAATGCCTACACCAGGCTTTTCTTATTAATATTAAAACTATCCTAATTGAATCATTAAGGCTCCATAAAAATTAGAGATCTTACTTACTCCATAAATTAAATTTTGTGGAGTTCCTTCCAAATCTACAAATTCATCAGTCTTTTAGTTGATATTTATTAAGGATTTTGATTCAACAACATTTTATGATCCAGCTATATAACTAAATATAATAATTTTATTTTTATACCAAATATTTATGTCTTTTAAAATATGTTCAGATCAATTATTCAAAGCAACATCAAAACTATTAACTTCTTATTTAATTATCTATAATTAAAACTTTAAATCCCCTTTTATGATTCTTTTTAAGTCCTGCTAAAAATATTTAAATTATTTGAGTCATCCAAAATTCTCTTTAATATTTATATTATTAATTTATACCTTCCAAAATTGATTGTTGTACTTTTTTAGCTTATTTCACAATTAACTTTTAATCTATCATCAATCACTGCTAACCATTAATATTATAAATGTTTGATTATTATAATTATATTCGAGATGATCAATATGTGATTTATGATTATTTATCTAAAATTAAAATCCTTAATAGAATATTTATCAAACCTTATTGAGTAATTTATAGTTCTTTAGGTTCAATTCCTATATTTCTTGGTACTTCATTATTAATGTGCAATGCTATTAGAGATAGATCGACTTAAGGAATTTATTCGAATTTTTATTCAAATTATACAAAAGCCAATCTTTTATGATGAGGAAACAGAAGATCAAAGATTACTTATCATATTTACAAAGTGAGAGCTTAATTCACTAAAAGTACACTCAGACTCAATTCTAAAATAAATAACATTTTATTAATGAATTTTATATGATAGTCATTATTATTCTAATTTTTAATAAATATTTCTATGATTTCATCTTTGAATTTAATGATAGCATGATAGAATAATATACTTTTTTATTCATGATTTAAATTCTCTAATAGAAATAACATAAAATAAGATGATTATCAACTTTAAAAATACTTCAAAATATACACCTAATTAATTTCACCATATGAAATGATTCATTTGCTCTAATAGAAATATAATAGATAAACAAATGAATCGTATTAATTTTTTTATTGTGATTTTTTGATTAATTATTAGTTAATAGAAGGATTTAAGGTAGAGAATGGACAATATTCATAAATATTTCGTTGAATTATTCCAACCCTCACATTTAGGGTTTTAAATATAATTTTCAAAATAAACTCAAATCGTAATTGCGGAACTCCATGGTCTTATAATTCCAAATAATCAAAATATTTCCATCTTTATTAAGATTTCCATAATTATATTAATCAATACAATTTATAGGTGGACATATTTAACTGAATTAACAATTATTCAATTATTTCAAAATATAAACATATTACCCATATTTTTAAATTAAAATGCCTTTCTTTTTATTGTAAATTGTTGGAAATAAGTCTTCGTCGTCTTAATTTTATTCACTTAATTGAATTTAAAGATCAGGTCTTTAATTGAATTATCCATTAACTTCAACAAACACTTATGAAATAGGCTTACTCCATTATTAACAGATAAGATAATTATTTATAAATACCATTCTACAAAAATAATCATTAGTAGATTAATTTACTATTTATTTGAATTGCCATTATGCATTATTATCTTTAACCCAAATCATTATATTTTTTTGAGAGTCTGATGAAGCCAGAATAGATTCTGATTCATTCATACAAAGACAATTAAGAATAGATTAATGCTTATTCAATGTTTATTTAATCTACATTAAATTCTATTAACCAAATTTGATAATATTGATTAAAGGATCCTTACCAAAACTTATAATTTATTAATTTTAACTATTAAATAATACTCCTATGACTCCTTAACGATGAACAGTTAAGGTTGTTGATTACCATTAATTAGGCTATACTTTTTTCCATAATCTAATATCTCCATCATCACTTCCAGATATAAAACATCTATCATCATTTGTATAAATTAAACAAGTTACTAATTTTGTATGTCCATATAAAATAAGAGGATCATTTTCAATTAATCCATTAATTATTTTCCATTATTTAATGTTTTCTCCACATCCTGAAATCATTATGGAATTTTAACTGTTAAATATAAGAGAGAAACAAATTTCTTTTTATTTAATAGTTTATTTTAATTCATATTTATTAATATTACTAGATGAACACTATGTGCTCTGATCATAAAAATCCATATACTCATATTAATTAGAATTTATTAAAGTTCCTTATTTATTATTCTATTACTTTGATCTTTATATTGATATTTAAATTTAAATGATTAAATTTTTTACCATAGCCAAACAATCATCTAATTTATTTTCTATAAATGCTTAACAACACAAAAAAACATCTTCTATGATATCATTCTCTTCTATTATATTTTGATTTATTTTTTCTTAAACTAGTTCTATTATTGAATTTATCAAATCATCCAGATGTTATAATTATGTTTTTATCTTGTTCTTAAAATTTAGAAGTTAAGTTTAAAATTAATCGCATAATTCAAAAATAATGGAACTCTATTGAGGCAAATTTTATTTCATACTCTTATTATTATTATTATTATTATTATTATTATTATCATTATCATTATTATTATAATTATCATTATTATTAATAAAAATATAATTAATTATAAAGACTATGGACTCTGTGAATATAATAATTGAATGTCCCTCAAAAAATAAAAGATATAATATAGAAATCACAAATGATGTCACTCCATCTTAATTAGAATAGGAATTTAAAGAGTAATTTTTCAATAATGATGAGAAACTCAAATTTTATTATTTGAATCAACCTTTAATTAATAACAAACCATTATTATAATAGAATGTTGTTAAAGGTTCATTAATAATAATTCGAGTAAGTTATCCACTTACATTGATGGTGCCTATCATGAATAAATGCTACTAAATAGATTTTGAAGAAACTTGGACAACAGAAGATTTGAGTCAAAAGATTTAAGAGCTTTTATAAATTAGATCAGAGGAGGTTTAATTCTAATGTGGATAATAAATTTTAAAACCCTAAATTCCATTGATGTAATAAGGAGTGGTGCCAAAATGTACTATAACAGCCAATATCTAATAAAGAGGAGGATAATAATGTTGATTAATATTAAATACAAATTATATCAAAATTAAATTACCACTAATTTAACTTAATGTTTCTAATTCTATCAAACTTACAAGTTATTTTAATAAAGAATTATTATTTTCTTTAAAGGTTCTTAAATTATATCATCAATAGAATTTTATTTTATTTTGTTTAATAATTATTGATATTGTTATATTACATAATAAATACTCAATTTTCATATAATCCTTGCCTGATTAAGAACTTTAAAAGATTTTAGAGAATTAGATTTGTAAATAAAATTGAATAGATATCAAGAATCTTTATTTTGCAATACAAATAATAATATATTTTAAGTTTATAATTACATATGATCATTATTATATTGTTTATTTGAAATGCTCAAATGTTTAACCAGAAAATCTGACCCTGTTTGTAAAGCTTAAAATTACAAATTAAGAAATCGAAAATATAAAGAAGAATACATAATAGCTGAAGGAGGATATGCATATATTTGGAAATGTGAGAACTTTGCTATAAAAAGAATATTCATTTAATCTTAAGAAGTCTATAAAATGGCTATGTAAGAAATAAGAATAATGGTATAAATATTATTTAACATAGACAAGATTACCAGAACATCCTAATATTGTAAGAATAATTGATTTTGGAGAAATAAAAATACAAAATAAAATGTTTATTTGTTTAGTAATGGAATTATGTTAAAACAACTTATTTAATGTTTTATAATAGGAAGTATTAAATGAAAGAAGAATAATAGAAATATTTAAATAAATTCTTGATGGATTGGAAGTATTGCATGCAGAATAGATTAGTCATAGAGATTTAAAACTTGAAAATATTCTTATATAAGGAGAAATCTTTAAATTATGTGATTTTGGATCAGCATCCAATGAAATCATTGATCTTAGTTAATTAAATAAAGCATAATTATAATAATAAGAAGAAGTGTTCTCTTAAACAACAACTATTACATATAGACCACCAGAAATGATAGATGTATTAACAAGATAGGTAATAGATACAAAAGTTGATATATGGTAATTGGGATGTATTTTGTATAGTATGTGTTTTCGTAAATCAGCATTTTCAGAATAGAACAAAATTGGAATTGCATAAGCGATATTTGAAATTCCATAATCTTAAATTTCAATTAGTACTGTGACATTAATTTAAAAAATGTTATAATAGGATCCAAAGAAAAGACCAACAATAAAAGAGATTAAGATATCATTATATGGTGGAACAGAAGATGATGAATGGGGAGAATTTTAATGATTATTAGCTCTGTATTACTGAAAAATATTATAAAATATAAATAAAACTTTGTAAAATTTATGAGTATCACAAAAATCAAAATATATCACAAGCTGTGTATTTACCATCTCTTGCTTAGAAACATGCTGTTCTTTTTAATATACCAGTCTATGGTGGTGGTTATAATTCTGCTTATTATTATGTTGTTTAATATTATTTGATTTCTTATGGTTTAGGTTATTAATAATTAGATTGGGGTATTTTTTTATTTTCTTTCTTTTGAAAATCATCTTCATAATTTTCAGTAGCCCCTAAAATTACAGGTCCTGAAGGTAATGCATTTGGATATGGAGGATGAAATTCCTATTTACTAAAATGATATTATTTATTTGATTTCCTTAATGATTAAGATTGTCTAAAACGAGTTGAATCTAAAGGTTCTTCAACAAAATTTTTTGATTCACTAGGATATCCATTAGATTACTATAAAAATTAACTCTTTCTTTCATATGGTTCTTCTTCAATAACTGGAAATTTAGAAAGTTGTCTCTCTTCTATATTTTATCTATAACTTTATTTTCCTTAATTTGATTATTGATTGCTTTATGGTTATGAAGCAAAATGGAAATCTTAGAAGGATATATGCTAAATCTCTCTAGATGACTCTGAATTCACATTCTAAAACTCCAATCTCTATGGTTTTTATATACTACTTTCATAACCAAAATTTTATGTTAATTAAGATGGTCTTTCTTCTGTTTATCTTGATTATATTAATTTATTTGATGCTTATTAAGTAGGTTAAACTACAGGTAAATTCAATTTAGAATCAAAATATTCCTATTTTAATGATTCTTATAAATTAAGAGTTTGTGAATCTTGTTATGATTTCTTAAATGGAGCTTAATATGTTTAATACTTTTATTGATTATATGGTTCTGATCTCTTAGATTTTTATGATTTAACACTTGGTTCATAGTTTTGAATTTAATATGATTATTACAATTCTTAAGGTTTCTCAATTTGAATTGTAGGTTATGGAGGCCAATACTATTTAATCTTAGGCATTGTTCCACCAAATTATACTTCTAATTAGCTTGGATCAAAATATTCTTGTAATTTGGAGAAATCTTTTTTTTACAGAAATTGTATTTTCTTGTTTGATCTTTCATCAATAAATTCTAAGAATATTAATGAATTCATTTACTGGAAACCAAACTCCAGGACATATTAAGACCCATTGATGGATTCAACAGATATAGTTTTTCTAAATTTCCTACATAATGGGCAGCAGCTGTTGAAATAATCTTCTTTAATATTTCTATAGGCAAGCTTAATAGACCTAATTCAGCTGTATCAATTAAAATTATCCAATTTTCAACGAATCCTTCATAAAAACAATATTGCTATGTAATCATAAAAACGGTGTTTAATGCTGCTAAGAATTCTTCACCTTTGATATTCTTTTAATCAATTAAACCCACTTAGAAAATCACTGATGGCCTAAATTTTTTATCTCTGCCTCCCATATAAATAATTCCTTTGTCCTAGAATTCAATCTCAAACAATTACCAAAATAGCTTATGATCCACTATTTAATTAGAATGTAGAAGGATTATTCAACCACTCTTCATGACTCTTTATTCCATTATAGGTTTCCTCTAAACCAAAACGAAATGAATACAAGAATCGATATAACAATGTGTCAGGATAATGACTATTATATTCACATAAATAAATACCTAGCTAATCCATTTAATTTTGTCTTCAATTAGCCTAACATTTATTATTCATATTAATCAAATGGCACTCCACCACCTCCATTACCATATATCTTTCTAATAGCTTATTTTCCTGTTCCTTCTTTTACATAAGTGGCTAAAAATTATAATTAATAGAAATACCAGAATGAGTTATTGCTCTAGCTTAATTTGGACTAATAGTTAGATAATCATACGTGGAACCAAATAATTTTTACATTTTTTTTTGTATTAATAAATTTGATTTATTTTTTGTTAAATTGATAATTAATAATGTTGTTTGAACGAGTATGGTTAATATTTAATTAATAAAGAGTGAGATTATCTTATGATATCTTCTATAATACAAAAGTTTTTTTATTATAAAATATATAGAAATAAAATAATTTAAATTATATTTTATTATAAAATGAAAACAGAATCAGATAATGAAATAGAAACATTATAAACTATGTGGAAAAATATTAAGTATTATGATATTTTAATAAATAGATAACGTATGGAATCTAAACATGATGATTCAGATATTTTGTAATAGCCTCCATAATAAATTACAATTAATAGCCCATATGCAGCTAAAAATTATTAAGTTTAAATTTAAGCTTTACAAGATGAATTGTTTTAAAAAAATACTAAATTAATAACTGCTTAATAGTAATTGAATTAAATTAATGATGAAAATTCATAATTATAGGATGAATTAGAGTAAGTGAAAATTGAAAATTCGTTAATGAAATAGAAATTGGAATTGATTGAATCATAAATAGATTCAATTTAAGCAGATAAAGAAAGTTTAAAATTAATAAGGTTGGAGAATGAATAGTTGAGAATTGATGTAAAAAAATTGCTTGAATTATTAAAAAATACAAAAGAATATAATAACATAGGATTTGATGAAAGTCAATCTTATATCAAAGGAAGTGTAAAGTTTGACACTAGAAAATCTAAAATAAATGAAGTGTATATAATTATATCATATTTTAATAGAAATTGGGTGCCCACTAAATGTATTGAATTGATGTAAGATTATGATAATAAAGAAGAAATTTTATTATAATTAAGTAATTAATTCCAAAATTGTTACTAAGATAAAATAATTAAATTAAAGTAATAATCTTAATAAGAAATTGAATAATTAAAAAGATAATTAGATAGTAGAACAACAGTTGATGGAATGCAATAATAAAAGTAAATAGAAAGGCTTAAAAAATAAAAAAATGGGAATGGTAAAGATAAAGTAGATATCTCTTAATTGTAAGATTGTTTTAATTTGATCAAATAAAAGGAATAATTGATTTTAGAACTTTAATAAAAGATACAAGATATGAATTAGTAAATGAATTCAGATGAAAATTATACTAGTATTAAAAAACAAGTATTTATTGAAGGGGCTTAATGGATATGTATTATATGATCTAATTATGTAAGTGGCTAAAATAATGGATGAAGTTGTTGCATATGAAATCAGTTTGAATGAATTGAATTATGATGTAGCAATTAAAATAGAAAGTCTAATGAGTTCAGAAGATATTGTTTAATAATAAATAATAAATAAAGTATATTATTGGATAACAGATACTTCAAGAGAATTAATTGACACATTTAAAGATAAGTTATAATCAATTATGAATACTACTAATAGTAGAATATAATAGTTATGAATATAAAATATATATATATAAAAAGACTCAATTAAACTTAATTTTCTATTTGTAAAACTAATTCAAAATAGTAGTAATAATTGTAATGATTATTGCATATAAAATTTCCTTAATTATATAGTAAATAAATTCTATAAGAGATTGTTCTAAAATAAAGTAGGAAATAAAAATGAGTATAGTCAAAGTTATTGATCCAACTATGACTCTATGATATGTGATTTTCTCATATTTCTCATTTAATTTCTTCAATTAAATTAACATCAATCCAGATAATAATAGGATTGAATTATTGAGTATAAATCTAAATTATTAGTAATAATAATGTACAAGTATGTTATTGAAAATACATATCCAAATATTTATAATAAATAGACATCGAAACCTATAGAAATCAATAAAGTATAAAGAAGTTAGTATTTGATGATTAGTGTAAATATATTATTATATATACAAATACTCCAATCATGGTCTTTGCAATTTTATTTACAATCCCAACAAAATTCAAATTTACAAACTTAACATGTCATATGTGAACAACCACCGTTTTTAGTAATTTTAACTTCACATCTAGGACATTAATATGTAGTAATAAATTCAGTAATTTCATTCAATAGAGTTTTAAATGAAATCTATTCATAATTTTCTAATCGAGTTTAACAGATTTCACAAATATCAACACAATTAGCCTTACAAGGTTTTAAATAATAGAATTCACAATTATTATTTGGACATTATTATACATCTATAGATTTTCTACAATAGCTTTTAAATAATTGTTCATGAATATCTTAAATGAAAGAATTTTAGATGGCTAATTGTTGGATAGAATCAAAATAAAGAGTTTACTTACACCCTCCTGGACAATCAATGTTTAAATGTGTACCATCAGATGTCCAAAATTCTTCTATTTTTATCTAATTAAAAATAATTCATATACTTTTGTATAATGTTTAATACATTATAGACACACTTTGCAATTACATTCCAACAATGATATTTCAGTCTATTCGTAACAAATTTGACACAAATTTTGAACTTGCATAAAAATTATTAATAATTTATTAAATTTTTTATACAAAATGAATTCGAATAAAATTTTGAAGAAACAAATAACGAATTTTAAATATTTTATTATATATATGAATTTTGATGTATATTGGGGTATTTTTTATTTATATGAATAATGAATAAGTGTAAATTCAATCTTAATTAGATGGTTTATTAAAAAATAAATTATATATTGATATGGATTAAGAAAAGACTAAGAAAACATAGAAAGATTATGATATAGAGGCAGCAGAAGAATTAAAATAGCTTAAACTTCCAGGAGATTTGGTTGGAAATGTTTCTGCAACATTATTAAAATCTGTTTAAAAAGTGTAGAATGAGGAAATTAAGTTACTCGCTTTATCAAAATTTCATTAAGCTTTATGCAAATTCACAGTTCAAAATGTTTCAGGGGTAAAAATAATGAGAATTTATATAGGAATTGCTTTAAAAGTTACCAAATGATAAATTGATGATCTTCTTTGATTATGTTAATTATTCATTCGAGTGTTTGAGCAAAGGCATGAAGATACCTGACACTAGCAATTCATATAATGCAACTTTCTTGTTAAATGTTTATAATAAGTTGGTAGAATTACGAGGATTACCAATTATTATAGAATCAATAAGTTAGAAGAAAACATTACCAACCCAAATTATTACAATTAAGTGACATATATATATAATAAAACCGGGCAAAAATTTAAATTAAAATATTATGTGGATCAAAGAAATCATTATAGAGGGCTTCAAGTCTTATGCATAAAGGACAGTAATAACAAATCTAGATCCAGAATTCAATGCCATAACTGGATTGAATGGATCAGGTAAATCTAATATTCTTGATGCAATTCTCTTCTGTCTGGGATTGAGTAAAGAATACGATACAGTATTAATATTCTATAAGTTATTAGCTACGTATTAAGAAATTATAAGAATTGATATATAAAAATGGTGCAGCAGGAATTACAAAAGCTGAAGTAACAATAGTGTTTGATAATCGCAATAAAGAATAGAGTCCTTTAGGATATTAAGATTGTGATAAGTTAACAGTAACTAGATAGATTACAGCTGATAAATCCAAATATTTTATTAATGGAAAATCTGAAACCTAAAAGAACTTCAAAAATATGTTTAGATCAGTTCAATTGAATATAGATAATCCTCATTTTTTAGTAGCATAAGGTAGAATAACAAAGATTATTAATCTTAAACCATAAGAACTAATTAGTATGTTAGAAGAAACAGCAGGAACATCATTATATAATGAGAAAAAAAGAGAAGCTTAGAAATTAATACAAAAGAAAGAAGAAAAGTTAAAATAAGTAAATGAAATTATAGAAGCAGAAATTTAACCTTAGATGTAAAAATTAACAGATGAAAAGAATATATTTTAATTATGGAGAGCATAAGAAGCATAAATCTTAGTTTTGAAAAAGGATCTTTTTAGTTATGATTACTATTAAAAGGCTAAGACTTTGAGAATGAAGAAAAATGATTTATAAATTATTAATGAATAAATTAGTAATCAAGAAGAGAAGATGAGATATGAAAATGCTGAAATATCTGCTATCTAAGAAAAAATACAAAGTTTGTAAGAATAAAATAGAAATAATAAATATGAGTAAATTACAGAAAAATACAAGGAAAAATAAAAATTAGTTAATACATTAGAAAAATAAGTCTAAAATACTAGAAGATAAAAAGAAACTATTGAAAGTGAGAAAATTAAATTAGAACATGCATTAAGAACATATTAAACAGATAAAGAAAGAACAGATTAGAAAATAGAAATAGCTGATAGATAATTAAAATAAGTATCAGATGAATTAAAAGAAAAGAAAGATTTATTAGATGAATAAATAGGATAATAAAATTAATCTGAAGATGGTAATATAGCATAAAATGGTAAATAGATGATTTAAAGATAAATTAATGATACCATCTCTCATATAGATTCCAATAGAAAAGATTTAGAATAAGTAACTGAAAGATTATAAAGAATAGATAATCATATGTTAAGTTCAAAGACTATTTATGAATAAATGTAAAAAGAAGCAACTAATTTAGATACTAAAATTGATCTATTAAAAAAAAGAATAGAATAAAGTGAAACAGAAATTCAAAAGTCATCAACCTTAGAATAATAATTATTAGATTTTAAATCAAATAGAGGAGATTTAGATTAATAATTATTAGAAATTAAGAAATAAATATCATAATCATAACCTTTTATATTTTAGTTGAATTTATCAAGGATGAAAGATTGGGATTAAAATAGAGTATATGGTAAATTGTTTAGTTTGTTTGAAGTAAAGGATGAATAATATATGAAAGCATTGGAATTTGGTGCAGGAGCAAAATTGTAGAATATAGTTGTTGATGATTCTACTACATCTACATATTTATTAAAGAATAATGTATTACAAACTCATTCCTATATTATACCAAATAAAGAAATTCAATAGAATGAAGCCAAAAAAGAATTTGTTTAAGCTGCAGCTTAAATTGCAAAAGAAAATGATGGATTTGCTAAACCAGCCATAGATTTAATTACATTTTCAGATAAAGTTGTTAATTCTATGAAATTTGTATTTGGTAATTTCATTATTGCTTCATCTATGGATATTGCAAGAAAGATTGCTTATCATCCTTCAAATGTTTAAAAATGTAAAGTTGTTACTAGAGATGGTGATATTGTTGATCCATCTGGTACTTTGACTGGTGGTTATACTAATGAGAAAGCATAATTATTACCTAAATTTAAATTATTTAATAGATGGAATCAAGAATATAAAGAAATTTAAGGATAAATTGATAAAATTGAATTATAAATTGAGAAAATTAAAAAAGATATTGAATTCAAAGAATAATTAAATAGAGATATTACACAAGATAAATATTAATTAGAATAATTGATGATTAAATAAAGAAAGAGTAATTAATTCAATTTTTAAACTGAATAAAATAAATATTTAAATGAAATTCAAGATTTATAAATTGAATAAGAAAGATTCAAAAAATAAATAAAAGAAGGTGAAGATAAATTAGTAGAATTGAAAAAAGAGTTATAATTAATACAATAAGGTAAAAATACAAAAGAATTAATATAAGCATAAATAGATAGAACAAAAAAAGAAATTAATAAATTAAAGTAATAAATAGATTAATAAAAGAAGGAATTAATTGAAAATCAAGTAGAAAGTTAAAATTATGAATAAGAAATTAATAAATGTATTAAGAAAATTAAAGAAGAAACTAATAATTTAGATAAAACTACTATTGCATTAGATTAATTAATAAATGAATTAAATTTAAATAAAGATTAGTTCTTAAAAATAACAGAGGAAAAGAATTTATATGAAAGTAAAAATGCTATTCATAATAATTAAATGACTAGATTGTTAGAATAATTATAAGAAAGGTAGAAATATTTGAATTCTACAGTTGAATAATTAAATGGACATTAAAATGAATTGAAGAAATTAGAAAGAGAATAACATGATCTTAAATAATAATTAAAATAATTAGAAGATCAATATGATTTTATTAGATAAGATAAAAATGAATTATCTTAAGATAGATTATCAGACAAATTTAGAGTATTAGAAACATTAGAATATGAAAAAACTAAATAATAATTTTAAAGATTGGAACATGATTAAGGTAAATTAGGAAAATAAGTTAATTTTAAAGTTGAAGCTATGACTGAATAAGTTGAAAAAGAATTTTAATCTTTAAAAGACAAAAAATTAATATTAGAAAATGATAAATCAATGCTTATATAAAATATGGGAGAATTAGATGATAAGAAAATTAAGACTATTGAAAAATGTTTTTTAGAAGTTAATAAGGATTTTTCATCTATATTTAGTTCATTATTACATAATGCTTAAGCTAAATTAGGTAGATTGGATGGATAATCAATAGAAGATGGAATAGAAATGAATGTATCATTTAGTCATCAATAGAAAAATCTATCAGAATTAAGTGGAGGTTAAAGATCTTTATTGGCATTATCATTTATACTTGCTCTATTAAAATACAAACCTGCTCCATTTTATATTTTAGATGAAGTAGATAGTGCATTAGATTTATCACATACAGAAAATATTGGTTAAATGTTATCATAGAATTTTAAGTAATCTTAATTTTTACTGATATCATTAAAAGAAGGAATGTATTAAAATGCTAATGTTTTGTATAAAGTTCAATTTGTAGATGGTGTAAGTAAAATAGATAGACATGAACTTAAAAAGAAGAAATAATAATAATAATAATTAAAATGATTGATATATATTAAAAATATATATTTATATAATATTATAGATGAAAAATAAAGGAAGTTTTATAATAAATAAGAAATCTTCAATTAAGAATAGTAAATTGTTTTTATTTGAGAATCTTTTGTTTGATGATGTTCCCTTTAGCTTCAAAATAAGCTTATTTTGAAATATTTAGAGAAATAAATTAATGATTTATATGTTATGAGCATATAATTGAATGAAAATATATAGAAATAAGAAATGATCAAAAATTAATAATTATAATTCAAAAAGAAATTAAGAATATTTAGAATGATCAAAAATTAGATCATAATATTATTAATTAATCTATACTATTATGTCAATTTATAAGTGAAAAATAAAAAATATATACTTGTTTATTTGAATATAGTTATTTAAGAGATTTAGAATATTTGCAAAATTAATAACTTTAAACATCTAATCGATTCGTCCCTATAGAAAATGAATTTTTATGATTAATAAATTATATATTAACTATGTTTTGGTAATAGAGGCCTGTTACTTATAATAACTAAAGGACTTTTGAGAGCAACTTCTATTTTGTATAGCAAGATGTCCCTCAATTCCCTAGTAATTTCATAAAGACAAGCAGGTAAACATTTAAAGAACCTAAATAAATAGATATAACTTGGTAACATTCCTCCCATTCTCTTTGTTACTTTAATTTACTAGATATGCTAACATTTACTTTCTATGTATTGCCATTATCCAATGCATACCAATATTATCAACTTTAAATCCGTTTAGTGCCATAGCTCCATTAGTATTTGTCTTAGGACTTTCAATGTGTAGAGAAGGATGGGAAGATTATGGTCGACATGTATCAGATAATGAGGTGAATTCTACAGAATGTTTTGTTTTAAAAGATAGAAGGGTTACAAAGTAAATATAACTGCTAAATTCATTATAGGACTACTTGGGCATAAATTTAAGTAGGTGATTATGTGTATGTAAGACAAGATGAAAGTTTCCCTGCAGATTTGATAGTCTTAGGTAGTGAGAAGGACAGTGGAGCATGTTATATAGAAACATCTTCATTGGATGGTGAAAAGAATCTGAAACCTAAAAGTGCCATATTGGATAGTTAACAAATGTATAAATCTTTGGATACATTTAATGATTAAATAATAAAGGTTGTAGCTGAATCTCCATCGTAATCATTATATGAATTTGATGCTTAATTATTTTTGCCAATCAATTCAGAATTCAAGAAATTCTAATTAAATGCAAAATAACTTTTACTTAGAGGAGCATAATTAAGAAATACAAATTGGATAATTGGTATAGTTGTGTACACAGGATAAGATAGTAAGATTATGAGTAATGCTGATGCTTCAAGAGTTAAGTCAAGTGAAATTGAGACAACAATGAATGTACTAATATTAGGGATATTATGTGTTTAAATTACTCTAAGTATAATATCATGTTCATTTTCATCTGTTTGGTTAACAAAATTTGGAGTAGACTCTTTTTATTTAGATTATACAAATGATTCACTTAATCCATCATTGCTTTCATTCTATGTATTTTTTAGTTATATACTATTATATAACACAATGATACCTATTTCATTAATAGTTTCATTAGAATTTGTAAAAGTGTTTTAATCATACTTTATGGAGATGGATGTGGAGATGTACGTTTAATAAAGAAACAAATTTTGTAAAGTTTAAACAACTACTATTAATGAAGAATTGGGTTAAGTTGAGTATATATTTTCAGATAAGACAGGAACATTGACTTGTAATTAAATGGAATTCAAATATTCTGTAATAGGTAATTTCCTTTATGGTAAGGAAAATCAATAATAAACAACAAAGACAGAAATTGCATTATAAAATTTTTTACCATTATAGAATAAATTATAAATTCATCCTATGGAAGGAATTTAAAGTCATTCTTTAACAAATTTTAATTTTTATGATGAAGAATTAATAAATATAATTGATGGTAAGAATAGTAAGACTACTGCTAGTGTAAATTTAGTTTTAAAGTCAAAAGATAATAAATCATAGATTACAATAAATAATTAGAAAGAATTAGTTGATTATTACTTTTTCTTATTGAGTTCAGCTCATGAATGCATAATATAATATGATTAAGATAAAAATACTTCTTATTAAGGACCATCTCCAGATGAAATAACTTTAGTTGATGCAGCAGCAAGAATGGGTTATAAATTTACAGGAGCTTCAGCAAGTGAATAGAATTTCATGATATTGAATTAACCAAGAAAAGTAAAATTATTAAAATCATTTGAATTTGATTCAAATAGAAAAAGAATGAGTGTAATTATTTAAGATGAAAAAGGAATAATAAAATTATTAATTAAAGGTGCAGATAGTATAATAAAAAGTAGATTAAGTAAAGAATAAAAGTTTTTAGATAAAACTATAGAGTGGCTTGAAGATTTTTCTAGAATTGGATTACGATGTTTATTAATGGCAACTAGAATTTTATCAGAAGATGAATATAAAAAATTTGATAATGAATATAATAATTTACCTGATGGTGAATAAAGAGCAATTGAATTGAATAGAATAACAGATGAATTAGAAAGAGATCTAACTTTAATAGGTGCCACAGCTGTAGAAGATAAATTATAAAGTTAAGTACCAGAAACTATAGCTGATTTACTTAAGGCTAATATTAAAGTTTGGATGCTTACAGGTGATAAATTAGAAACTGCTGAAAATATAGCTAAAAGTTGTAAATTAATATAAGGAGATTTTACAGTTATGAGATTGTCTGAATCAAATGAATAAGATTGTATGGACAAATTAAAAGATATTCAAGATACATATGATTTATGTATCAAGGAAAATAGAAAGAAAGTAATATATTCTTTAATTAATTTTAGTCAATTGTTATTGAAGGATAGTCATTAGATTTTATTTTAAATTCTGATTAGTTGGCATCTTCTTTTGTTTAAATGGCTAAAGATTGTGAATCTATTGTTTGTTGTAGAGTTACACCTAAATAAAAAGCTGATGTTGTTAGATTAATTAAAAATAGATTAAATAAGATAACTTTAGCTATAGGTGATGGTGCTAATGATGTTAATATGATTTAAGCTGCTCATATTGGTGTTGGTTTATATGGAAATGAAGGAATGAGAGCAGTTTAAAGTGCTGATTTTGCTTTAGGAGAATTTTAATGTTTATGGAGATTATTATTAGTTCATGGTCATTGGAATTACATTAGAATTTCTGAAATGATTTTATACTTCTTCTATAAGAACATGTTGTTCACAATTCCTTAATTTTTCTTTAGTTTTTTTTGTGCCTTTTCAGCTTAATCTTTTTATGATGATTGGTATATTACTTTATATAATTTGATTTTTACAGCACTACCATTGATTATTCGAGCAACATTTGATTAAGATATTAATTATAAATAATATCTAAATTATGATGCAAATCAACGTATTAAAAATGTTCAATTAAAATAAGAGAATTATTTAAAATAAAAATTTCCTTATCTTTATTATGTTGGATAAAAAAAGACTATATTTACTATTCCATCTTATATGATGTGGGCTTTTACTGGAATACTTCATGGAATGATAATATTCTTTTTCTTATTTTGGATAATGGATTATGAAGCTCTAAATATTGATGGTTATACTGGAGGTTTAGCACCTTATTCATTAACTGTTTATACAGCTATTATATTAGTAGCTGATCTTTAAATTATCATATAAACTAAATATTGGACACTATTCAATGTAGTAGCAGTTTCATTTCTCAGCTTATTTCTATATGGAGGATATGTTATCATATCTCATTATTGGCCTGGAGAGATGATGATGTACACACCTCTTACTATATTAAAAATGCCATCATTTTGGCTATGTCAATTTTTAATATTAGTAATTGTTGGTGCTTTAGAAGCATTTAGAGCTGAATTTAATAGGTAATACTTTTTAGAAACTGCTGATGAAATCTTAGTAAAAACTAAATAATTTACATGGACACTCAATGAATGGTTGAGTAAATAAAAAAAAGTAGCTAGATAAGATAGTTTTTGGGCTGAAATATATAAAGAAGATGAATAAGAATAAGTTATTCAATTTGAAGAAACAATCAAAGATGCCAATCAAATACCAAATCAATGAAATATATATATGAACCTAAAATGGTTTATTCATAGAATACTTATCATTTTTATTTTAATAATAAAATTAAATCGTAGATGATGGAATCCAAAAGCACTGGTACAAAGAGACTTATCTCTGTTGGATCTCTGTCAAACTTTGAAAGAGCTGAATTTATCTCATCTAAAACTGATACAAAGTAAAGATTAGGAGAACTCTTTATTTATGAACCTACTAAATTAGAGAGTAATTATGTATGTCTATATAATTTAAGTGTTTGGATTAAGATAATAAATTGTAAGTACAAGAATTCCTAGATTTGATCATCCTAAACCAATGTTTGAATTAGATTCTTAACCAGACAAAACTTTAACACATGTTGCATCTTAAACTGAGTGTTAAAAATGTAATCATAGTTTAACTAAGATTGTATAACCTAAAATAAATATGGAATCATTACATTTATCAGCTCCTTCATTATAACCTTATGAAAAATAAGAACCTAAAGTTATAGTTCCCAAATAATTATAAAGTCATATAGTGAGATAAAAAAAGAAGGATCTTCCACCTATCTTATAATATTCTTTCATTTAACCTCCACCTATTTTTACATAATCTGCCAAAGCTGTAAGAGAATAGAAATCTTTTGGTAAATTATCTTAAGGCAGAATATCCAAGAAATTTGATAATGAAATTGTTAAAGTAATTCAATAAGAACTTAGCTAATAATTGAATTAAATTGAGGATGAAATTTCAGATAAAGGATATAGTGTACCTATTAAATATGTATAAATTTATTTTTATATTTTATATAGTCAAATCTCAAAAGAACTAAATAGATGACATTAAGTAAAAAAATAAAATTAGAAAAATAATCATAAATTTTGAATGAAAAGAAGACAGAAACATAATTTTTTATGTAAAAAGAAAAAGAAAAAGAAATCAGAACTATTATATTTTTCAAATAACCAGAAAAGAGTCAGTCTTAAATTCGTCTCTAAAAAGAAGAAAATAGCAATATTATATTTGGTTATTCAAATAGAAAAGATGAATAATAAGCTTGATTCATATTTACTCTAAGTTTATCAAATCTATACTATAAAAAATAAATTTAATTAATATGAGTGCTCAATTTTATAACTAGAATAAAAATTCCTATCCTGAACTCTAAGATTTTGATCATGCAATGAGACATCTCTATTATACATAGAATCCTATCACAGATTAATTAATAAATAAATTTCATAGTAAATATGCTGTTAGAGAGTATATGTTAAGAAAATTCAATACATCAACAAACAATAGACAATAAATGAATAAATTAACTGAATCCAATCTCTTTCTAGAATATGAATTAAAAAAGATTAAACCTCCCTCTGAGAATCTTTATGCAGAAAGCAACAAAAGACAATAAGTGTACCCTATGACTGAAGCTGTTTAAAAAATATTAAATGATGAATATATTTATTATAATAATAAATATATTTGATAATCATTATATATTGAATAATATGTCTAAATAAGAATTGGGATAAGTAGAAAACTTTGAAGATTAATCAGAATTTGGTTAACAATTACAAAATATTTCTATTGCCATGATCTAATTTTAAAAAGAGGATGATAAAATAACAAATGATATGAAGAATAAAGAAATAGAGAATACTAATATTAATGAAGATTTATAATTATAAAATATAAGATTACAATAGCAAAATTAAAAATTGTATTAATAATTAAGTTAGACAGAAAATCAATTGAATTTGATTAATTAAAAAGTAGAAGAATTAAATCAAGAGAAAAATTAAAATAATACAATAATTAATGATCTAAAAAAGATAGTTGATTAATAACGAGATTTTATTAATTAAATTAATAATGATTAAGCTTATTTTGATTTGACTGAATCATTAGAAATCTCATTGCAAAAATTAAAAGAAATGGAAAAGAAAAATGAAAAATTAATTGAAGAAAATTTGTATTATAAGACAAAATATGAAGAAAGCTTAATTTCTATAAAAAATAGCAAAGAAGACACATTATATCAATAAGATAGAATAGATTAAATTAGTCATAATTATTAATAGTCAGAATAAGAATAATAAGAAAAAATAAAATGTTTAGAAAATCAAATTAAATAATTACAAAATTAATTAAAGAATAACTGATTGAGTTGAATATTGTTATGTATTAATAATAAGTTTTTAATGAAATCATTGTTGAAGATATATATATTAATTATAATTATATATATAAATTATTTGAGATTTAAAATAAAGGCAAATTAAATAATAACAATATATTCATTGTTATTTCTAACTTCTTGAAATTCCATAGTTTCTTTCTAAGTAATCTATAGTAGGAGTTGTAAGAAGAGCTTAACAAAAATAAGCTATTATTCTTGCTTACCATCCTGCATATAGTCCTGATATACCATAATTTTTGTATACAATCTTAAATCCTTCTAAAAGAGAGAGATTTTTAAAATTTTGATTTCCCTCCATCTAGACTAATGTTTTGATTGTATCAAAAGGATGAACTAATAATATTGATAATAATATACCAGCTAGGATATTTAAAATGCTACTAAGAGAGGAAGCAATTAAAGAATTAACTAATGAAAGTGGTTAGCCAGGATCAGCTTTTAATGCATAACGGACTTTATGATCCCAATATAAATAGTTAGTCCATGATACTACCTGTCTTGTTGTTTGAATTCTAAAACCAACATATATTGATTCAAATGTTATGTATTTGAAATAACCAAAGCCAGTAGACATTGAGGTCATTTTTAATGTCTTAAGTCTTTCAAAAGGAGTAATAATACAACTTTCAAACAATCCAATTGAAGCTCCTGTTATAATTTTATTAATGGATTAATTATGGATGTGTTCATTCAGTAGTTAAGGTATAAAAATCATCATAGGCCATCTATAATATTATTTGACCATGTTCCTCAAAAAACTTGGAGAAAAGCCATCATATAAGCCTATCATTCCTCTAGCTCCCTTTATATCTATGTAACTCTATAATTTAATCGATAATTTACCTATATATAAGTGATGCCTTGCTTTGATTGTTTATATGTCTTAATTCTATCAAGTACATGTTCTAAGGGCATAGTCAATGCCACTCGAAAGGCTCCAATCACCTAAGTTTCAATGAGTGCTTTAACATAATCTCCCATTCGTAGCGATAATATATTCTTTAAAAATATTTAAGAATAGATTGCATTAATTTAGCTTTTATATAAATTGAATAATAGCAAAATATTTTATAAATAAAAGTAATCATTACATATTATAAGTTATTCTTAAATAATCCTTCTTCTATTTGGATGATAATAATTCATTAATTAAGGAATTCTAATAAAAGTTATAATATAAAAATGAATATTTATAGAAAATCATTAATTAAAGAAAAACAATGAACAAATTGTAATCAATAATCTTTAGAATTTTTTTAAAATTACTAATTCTTAGTGATATTTGATTTTGGTGGAACCTTAGGTAATTAAACACATGTGCTTTTTGTTTAAGGTTTAGGAAATAATATTTATTATTTTTTTAATGTAGGAGTTTAAGAGGAAACTTTATTTGTAGGTGTTTATAATCTTGCAGTAGTGTTATTTTTAGTAGGAGTTTTAAGTCTTATTTAATTTTTAGGTTGAAAGGTTTCCATATTTTCTTTTAAATTGTTGGCATGTTCTTATTTAATTATGGTTTCTGGATGATGAAAATGAATTTATTAGAGTTTTTGATTAATATCTTTGGCCATCTAATGAATAAATATAAAGTAATACTTATTAAACAATAGACTTTTTATCAATTAAAAATTGTTAAAATATCTATTATAATTTAATGACTAATTCCTTTTCTTCATTCCAGAAAAGTAATCTCATTTCATAAATTAATTATACAAATTTCAATCTAACAATATAAACTGGATCATTTTATAATTACAATACTTATATTAAATTACATTGTTTGAAAAAGTTTCTGCTTCTTTTTCTACAAATTTATATACAAAAGTCAATTAATAATATTCTATATGTATAATTAGTATGATTTAGGTATTAAAGATATTGAGGAACTATTTTTTCATAATTCTCAGTTATTTAATCAATTAAATAGACAGATATCTTTTTTCTTATATGTTGAGATCCCATTGATAAATATGAAAAACATAAAGAATTGAATTCTGTCTTTATATTTAAATTATTAGCCAAACATTCTAAAATATTTAAAGTCTCTTCAACTTCATACCATAAACCTTTTGATTCATAATTTAAGATAGACTTTTTAAGAAAATCAAAGGTTTTTTATAATTAAATAACAAATTATTTATTTTTGATTCTATTTCCTTTGTTAATGATATCAAGAAGATAAGGAATAAAAAATATTTGATTTAATTCTAAATTTCCAAATAAAAGACCAAGTAATTGTTGATGTGTTTATTCATTTAATTGAGTATATAAGTCAGACAAATGTTTAAGAAAACTAAACTCTTTACTTGTATCAATTAAATTAGATATCTAATTAATTAAAAAATCATCATATTATTATCGAATCTTTGAATCAAATAAATATATATATTGATAGTATTCTTTTACTAATTCAATTTATATAGGTTAAGGTCTTATATAATCCATAAATGCTTATTAAATAGACTCTGTTTTAATTGTTGATAGACATTATACAATTAAAATTATAATTTTTGGATCATCATCTATATATTGTATTATATCTTAAAGAGTATCTTAAAATTTAAGATGACCTTCATAACCTTATTCTTCCATCTTTAACCAAGTATTAAGAAATAATTTACATCCATTAATTCTTACTTATTTATCAAAATCTGATATCAATGAAATTGTATTCTTTAACCAATCTTAATCTCTAATTAATATCATTAATAATTTATCATGTTTAAGTATAACTTAATCAATTATTCTACACATTCTTTCATTTTTTCTACCAATACATTATTTTACATGCTTTAATGATAAAGCTTATTGATTATTAGACATTAATGAATAACGCATTTCAATTATTTTCAATCCTTCATACCTAACACTATCCTCATTTAATATAAGTAAGTAGGGATCAAAATCAAATTCCATATATTTTGATAGAGTTAACATTAATTCACATATTTGATCACAAAATGGGGAATTGAAATAATTAGAACATAAATCTTAGAGTTATTTCAATAATTATTCTTTAATTTTGTTGACTATATTTTCCTAGAATAGTTTTCATANACAATACTTATATTAAATTACATTGTTTGAAAAAGTTTCTGCTTCTTTTTCTACAAATTTATATACAAAAGTCAATTAATAATATTCTATATGTATAATTAGTATGATTTAGGTATTAAAGATATTGAGGAACTATTTTTTCATAATTCTCAGTTATTTAATCAATTAAATAGACAGATATCTTTTTTCTTATATGTTGAGATCCCATTGATAAATATGAAAAACATAAAGAATTGAATTCTGTCTTTATATTTAAATTATTAGCCAAACATTCTAAAATATTTAAAGTCTCTTCAACTTCATACCATAAACCTTTTGATTCATAATTTAAGATAGACTTTTTAAGAAAATCAAAGGTTTTTTATAATTAAATAACAAATTATTTATTTTTGATTCTATTTCCTTTGTTAATGATATCAAGAAGATAAGGAATAAAAAATATTTGATTTAATTCTAAATTTCCAAATAAAAGACCAAGTAATTGTTGATGTGTTTATTCATTTAATTGAGTATATAAGTCAGACAAATGTTTAAGAAAACTAAACTCTTTACTTGTATCAATTAAATTAGATATCTAATTAATTAAAAAATCATCATATTATTATCGAATCTTTGAATCAAATAAATATATATATTGATAGTATTCTTTTACTAATTCAATTTATATAGGTTAAGGTCTTATATAATCCATAAATGCTTATTAAATAGACTCTGTTTTAATTGTTGATAGACATTATACAATTAAAATTATAATTTTTGGATCATCATCTATATATTGTATTATATCTTAAAGAGTATCTTAAAATTTAAGATGACCTTCATAACCTTATTCTTCCATCTTTAACCAAGTATTAAGAAATAATTTACATCCATTAATTCTTACTTATTTATCAAAATCTGATATCAATGAAATTGTATTCTTTAACCAATCTTAATCTCTAATTAATATCATTAATAATTTATCATGTTTAAGTATAACTTAATCAATTATTCTACACATTCTTTCATTTTTTCTACCAATACATTATTTTACATGCTTTAATGATAAAGCTTATTGATTATTAGACATTAATGAATAACGCATTTCAATTATTTTCAATCCTTCATACCTAACACTATCCTCATTTAATATAAGTAAGTAGGGATCAAAATCAAATTCCATATATTTTGATAGAGTTAACATTAATTCACATATTTGATCACAAAATGGGGAATTGAAATAATTAGAACATAAATCTTAGAGTTATTTCAATAATTATTCTTTAATTTTGTTGACTATATTTTCCTAGAATAGTTTTCATATAATTACATTGAGTAAAATAATAAGATTGCTTAATGCTTTGATTAATTCTTTAATTACATTTGGCTCTTCCGTCTTGATCTTATTCTATAAATAATAATAATAAAGATTTACAATCATTAATGCAACTAATTCTGGAACATAAAAGTCAAGCTCAGTAGCTTTGTTAATATTTTGACAAACAAAAAGCTTTTAAAATGTTTATCCATTATTCAGTAAGTAGATAGCCTTGTCAATAAAATTATTATATTCAGGAGTGCATAGTTTTTCAATTTCTTCATTACTTTTGACTTAAATACATAGTGAAATGTACTTGAATTAGTGCACCTTTCATTTATTGAATCCATTAATTTATTTATTAATTATAACGAATACAAGAAGTATGACTCTATTTTCTGAGTTTCTCATTATTGCTTATTAACCAGAAGAATATAAAGAGACTGAAATCATTGAATACTTCCATATAAATGGATCAAGTCTACCAGATTATCTTAGAAATGTTGGCATTGTAATTATCAATTTGAATTTCATTATAGATGTGTTTTACAAGTGTTTTTGATGTTAAATTAGAATAGGAATAGTAAAAGAAATAGGATGATATAAATAGCAAGAATTATTTACATCAGTTTGTGATTACAGATTAGAGTGGTTAATTACGTTATTGCACCTCTCTTGTTGTATTTGAGAGTTTAAAGAGTGATTTTTATACACCTTTTGCTTATGTAATTGTTTCTGAACAATCAAACTTAATTAGATAGAAATCATATATGAGAGCATTATATAATAGTATATTTGACAGAGTGACAGTATTTATAATTATTATATTATTTTTATAGAGATATAGAGATCGTGGATGGTAAATGGGATCATAGAAATTATCTAATTAATAATTATTTGAATTCTATTTGTCTGTCGGTATAACAAATTTAGATGGATTATACTTTGTACCAAAATAAATTATGAAGACACGATAAGAAGTAATAACAGATCTTATTATTAATAATCCAAATCATAAAAATAATCTATACAATAAGGATATCAGTTTCAATGCTTTATTTTCAAAATTATCAATCAAAAGTATAATTAAAGTTGTACAATCAATAATCCTTGAAAAACAGATTATTTTATTTACTACTTAAGTTTGGGACTTAGCCACTATAACTGAAGCATTCTTATAATTTATATATCCTCTCTAATGGAGATGCATTTATATACCATATTTACCAGCAGAAATACTTGATACTCTTCATGTTTCTGTGCCTTATATCATTGGAGTACATTGTAATCTAAAGGAGAGAGTATTAACATAATACGATTGCCTTGATAAGATCTTAGTTGATTTAGATTAAGATAGGGTCATAGGCTGTAATTTAGTATTTACAGATAATATATTATTTATAGATATTACCTTTTCCAGAATAACTTGTAGAAACCCTCATAAATTAGAGTTCCAAATTCTCATATTCAGATGATGTAATATAAACTTTTGTTAGTAGTCTGAATTGTTATAAGTTTAATGCTGCTTTCTTAAATTCCAATTGTAAATGATCAATAACATTGTGCCATACTTTATTTATTCTGACACCCTCCAGTAGAAGCCTAAAATAGAAGACATTTTTGATAAGGATCTTTATATTGAATAATTTACTCCCTTAGATTAAGAATTTTATAGAGAATTTGTTAACAAAACTATGGTAATATATATTTTTATAGAGTATATAGATGTTTCAACGTTTTATTGAAGAATCCTATTAATATTTACATTAAAAGTAATTCTTAAAACAAAATATTAAAGCAAATATATTTATTGATTTACTTTTATTGATCAATACATCAGGATATTTCAATATTTACAAATTATAAAATAAAGATTTTGAAGCTAAGTTATTCAGTCTAATAAACGAATCCAAATAATTAATTCCAGAATCAGAAAAATCAATTCATTCACTCTTCTCCTAATATTAAAAACAAACAAATGATTATCTAATTCCATAAAAAAAATTTCCAATTCTTAAAATTGACAAATCAAAAATTATTTAAATAGATGCCATTTAAAATAGTATTCATTAAAATTCTCTAATGTAAAGAAGCACTTAATCATAAAAAACTGATATCTGTAATGAAAATAAATAGGTTATTAATATACTCACAATTAAAGTCCATAAAATAAATCCAATTTCTAAATCATATATACAAAATGATGTTACTGCTTAAATTATTTTGAAATATCCAAAGAAATCTTTGTCAAAACTTAAAAAAACTTTAGCTGACTAATTACTAAAATTAGCCCCTGAAGTCAATGTTGAATAGAAACCAATTCAAACATCTTAAATGCTCAGTGTGAGATAAAGCAAGCGTATTTTTAACACTGAAGAAATGGGTTACGTAAGCATGTATAGGACTAAAACTTACAATATGTACTGAAATACTTATAATATTATAAAATATTTATAAAATTTATTCATTGAAATTCTTAATAAGAAACTCTATCTTTTCTTATTTATGTTATTTTTATTGAACAAAAATCTTTTATCATTTAAAATAATAATAATATATGTACTTTTATATATTTTTATTTTAAACATAATACTACATGATTTTATAAAAATAAGAACAACACTTAATTCTTTATATTTATCTACAAAGAATCAAGTAAATTTCAAAGTTAAATTTATAAAAATTGTAGTAATTAGATATATTCTAAAGAGTTTTATGAATTCTCAAATTAATATATTAATATTCAAGAATAGATGTCACTTCAATATAAATATTTTTAAGTTAAATTATTTAAAAGTATTTTATTAGTATTAATCTTGCTAAATTATTATCTAATTTAATAATTAGCAAATTTTAAACATTTCATCATCTAATAATCAATCACAAAGAACAAAATCCAAAATTTTAATTTAACTCTTAAATTAGTGGAAAATCTTATGAATTTAACATTGAAAGTAAGTTGGATTGTTCATGGTTTTAATAAATCTAATTTTAAATAAATAATAAAATCTACTATGGTTTCAATAAACTATCACATATATTCATCAAAATAGTTAAATATAGAAAGGATAATGATTTTAAAAATTTAATTTAAGTTATATTTCGGCAAATCTGTAGTATATTTGTAATTTATATGATTAATATATTTTATTATGTTTGGAGAACCTTAAATATTAAGCCCTGTTAAGAGATAGTTTATTATGCAACGAATTATAAACAATATGAATGAGATTTCAAAACCAGAATCGACATCACCAGTCAAAAGAAGAATAAGAATTTAATCAAATCGTATTGATTATAGGAAAAATATGAGTATGGTGGAAAATCATTCTAATAAGCAGATTACTGAGCCTAATAACACAGAAAATAAGAAATTGTTTCATATAAAAGCTAATCGTAAGATGTCTCAAGATCAGATGCATCCTAAATCTCCTCCCATGTTACCATCACTATTTGAAATTACCTTTTAGAATCCATTTTTAGGCCAATTTTCCTAAAGAAAATATTAACGCCCAACAGAATTTTAAGCCATAGTATACAAACGAAAATCATGACTAATTTAATTAATTATAATCAACACGATCCGCTCTCTTTTTCCCATTTTTAGTATTGATTCTCTAATACACTTGGTGAAGGTTTTACCTAGTTCATTGCCTCTACAAAATCTGTTTCAGTAACAGGCCCTGGTCTAACATCATCATAAGATGGTAAGTTTTATTATTTTTTCTATTTCGTTGTTCTAACATCAATTTATATATCTTCAATTTAACTAAGGAGTCTTCTTAAGGGTTTCATAGCTGCTTCTTTACAAACTAATTTGATATCACTGCCACTATAATTTTTAAGAGCTTCTGCAAATTATGGATAATTCAGATTTTCACTCATTTCTTATGGAATATATCTTCTAATCATAGACTCTCTTGATTCTTAATCAGGTAATGGAATGTAAATCTAATTAATTATTCTAAATAATACTCTTTTTTCTAAACGTCTTAACATAGCAATATCTAAATCCCATGGTAGATTAGATGCAGCCAATAAAAAGACTCTTTTCTTAGATTTTAATAAACCATCTAACTATATTAGTAATTCAGTTTTCATTCTTCTTCCTCCTTCGTGCTCATTACCAGCTGATCCTCTTTAACCCATAATTGAATCCATTTCATCTATAAATATTGTACTTGGTTCATAATGTCTAGCTAAATCAAAAAGAACACGAATCAATTTTTCGCTTTCCCCTCTCCACTTAGAAACTACTGATGAAGCTTAAACATTGAAAAATGTTGTTCGACATTCAGTAGCAACAGCCTTTGCTAGCATAGTCTTACCTGTTCCTGGAGGTCCAAATAATAGAACACCCTTCCATGGTTCCAAGATCCCTTAGAAAAAATGAGGATATTTAAGTGGAACTAATACTGCTTCCTTAAGCAACCTTTTGGCTTAATCTAATCCAGCAATATCAGAAAATCTCACATTTGGATTTTCAGAACAGATATCTCTTTGTAAATAAGCTGCTAATTGTTAAAATTCAGGAACATCTGAATAATCAGGTAATCCCTTTAAAACTCTTGGATCAAACCAGTCTTTTTGATTTGCTTCTTCATTATTTGATTATTTTTATTAAACTCCTGTTCCTTAAATTTCAAGTGAATCAGGTTCATTTTTTGCATCTTTATTATTATTATTATCCTTCTCCTTAGATGATTAAGTATTTTTCTTATTAGAAGCTGTGGCATTTTGATTATTTGAATTACTAGTGTTGGTACTACTACTTTTGCCAGAACTTGGAATTCGAGGTAATCCAGGAGTGTTTTGGCCATCAACCTTTTTTACTAGTTTAGGAGGTTTCATGAATTTCATTTCATAAAACTATTCGAATTCACATAGTATCATATATAAATCGATATTATCTGCAGCATCATATTGATTCAAAGTCAAATTTGATTCTGTCCCTAACTTTGTAGCTGATTCAATATAGCCAGAGTTCACAAGATAACGTTAAATTAGAATGATAACATTCCTTCTACGATCTTTAATCTTCTATTCTTCACTTAAGCGCGATTCTGAATCAATTTTGATTTTATTTAACATAATTAATGAGACAAGTACAAGGAATGAATCGAGTTCCAAGTGTTGAGAATTACGATCTATTCAATAAAATATATTAAAAATCTAAGTTAGCAAAAGCTTAGCAATCCTCTTAAGATTTACTTTATGATGGAGATCAGTATAGAATTTAGTAAAGTTAATAAATGTTGGTTGAGTATCTAAAAGATCTCAATGAGATGATTGAAGATGTAGTAAGATTAGTTGATTAACTACACTCACTTAATGAATTAGAAGTAAATAATCTTTTCTAACATTTGAAAAAACAATTAAGGAATTTGAAGTAAGTCATTTCATCAATAATGGATGTCATGTTAGGAAAGGGTAAGTCACCATTTTAAGCTTAAAAACCTTCACATGTCAATATAGTAATGGTTAACACTATTAGAACATATTTAGTTGAAGTGTATATTCCAAATTTATTGGAGACAGCCAAATATGCTTTAGATAATTTTGAAGGCTATAAAGGAACATTTTTAAAAGATATGAAAATAGCATCAACTTAATTAATTATGATAAATCTAATATTTGGTGCTTCAGTTGATATTGATAAAAATTCACTTTTCTCTCTGGATAAGAATCATAAAGATTGGAAAGAATTATATTTAATTTGTGAAAGAAAATCTTTAGGAGATGTTGAGAGAATAAATCAATCATTTGATAATTTTGCTAACACTATTTTAATTGGTCATGCAATTATGGGAAAAAGTAGTAAATTCAAGAATGAAATACTAAAAAAATTATAATTAGCCATCAATAGTATTTATTATCAAATTTTTGATGCAAAAAAAGAAGCCTTTACAAATATGAGTTAAATGAAAGCTTAAAATGCTATAGAAGTTATGAATATGATTGAAACACCAGCAATTAAAAAAATCATGGCTATGGCATATCCAAAAATTAAAGTTAACTGTAAAATATATATCGACCCTGTTGTCACTCCTATATCTATTTAATGGGTCAATTCATAATTAAAAAATGGATAATTAAATAAAATAACCACATAACAAATTAAATTAATAAATGAAGAATTGCACCTTGATCCTAATGCAAAATTTATTTTACATAAATTTGATCCATAAAAACTAAGAATTCGAATTTTATGTAATTCCTCAATAGATGATACAAGTAGTTCATGGTTCTCTAATTCTTAATAACATATTTTACATGATACAATTTTAGTACATATTCATGGAGGTGGATTCATAGCTCATTCTAGTTCAAGTCATTAATCTTATACTAGAGAATGGGCTATAAAGTTGGGGATTCCTATTTTCTCTATTGATTATTCATTGGCACCTAAATATCCTTATCCTTAAGGCCTAGATGATGTTTGGTAAGCCTATAATTGGATTTTAATTTATTGTTACAAACATTTTGGTATCTTTTTAAGTTAATTAATATCTTATAGATATCCAACCAAAAAGAATTATTGTAGCAGGTGACTCTGCAGGAGGTAATTTAGCTTGTGCTTTAACAGGGTTAGCGATTAAAATGGGTTAGAGAGTACCTGATGGATTATTTATGGCCTATCCTGCTTTAGATCTAAGATTTAATTTTACTCCTTCTTATTTACATGCTTTAACTGATAAAATAATTAGTCATACAATATTGGGAATTTGTGTTGAATCTTATGCTTCAAATCCATTAACATAATTAAGTAGTGATCCATTTATAAATCCAATGTTGTTATCAGATGAAATCCTTGCAAAATTTCCTCCTACAAGATTAATGTGTGGAACAAAGGATCCTTTACATGATAACACTTGGGCTTTTGCATCTAGACTTTTGTAAATTTTAATATATATCAATAGAAAAGTAAAAAAAAATGTTTAATTTATAATCTATGAATAAATTTGCCATGGGTTTTTATGTTACAAAACAATAAAAGGTATGTAAGAAATTTAAGTATGTATTGATGATGCAATAAAATACATACAAGAACTAATAAACTTATCTAAATCCTGAAATACTCATTAAATATAAATAAAAGATATCATTCATCAAGCATCATTATTAATTACATCTTCATCTAATAACTTAATCATAATTCTCAAATCTTTCTTCAATTAATTGAATTTGTTCTAATCATCCTAACTATCAATATAACTTTTGAATCTATTTTTTAAAAACATTTAAAGACCATTTCTGAATGGTAAATAATCTGCATTTTCAAAAAGATTTTTACTTTATTTAGCCATAATATCTATAGAGATGCTAAAAAAAATATTATTAAATATGTTACTTTTATAAAAAATTCTGGATTACGATACATAGAAATTGTGCTTAAATTTCCAATAATTCATCATAGTTAAACCATTTTAATAATAATAAATTAAGACTCTCTTTTTTTAATAGATTTGAACAAAATTTAGCAATATTTATTAATTTTCTTATACTATAATTTTCTAATAATTTAAATTTATCCCATAGCATATATTAAAAAGCTTATTTCATTCCCCTCTCTAAATTTATTAAATAATGAGCTAATTCTTAATAATATGGATTATATGTTTTCTCATTACCACACATTTCAACTATTACTAAACATACATCTTGTTTTTTCTTTTTTAAATAACCTAATTTATCTAAATTTTAAGCAGCCTCAAACAAATCATCTGCTCCCATTATTATGACAAATGCAGTTTTACGAGTTTCAGTTACCATTTTTTAATCAATTGCTAATTATTCTAATTTTTCCAATTTTATATTTCTTTTTTATTATTTAAATTCTTAAAATAATTAACTCTATTCTTCATTACTGACTATAGGTTTCCACCAATTATTACTCAAAAACTAAGATTCATAACTAAAATCAAAGCCTTAACAAAATATTCTATGTATTAATTTTTATGTTCTTTATTTATGCCAATTTAATATAAATTCTAATCTTTCAGATTAACTTATAATTTTTTTATTCAATCTCAAATCATCTAAGGTCATAAGTAAAAATTTTGTTCTTGATTCGCTTACATTTTAAAAAGCTTACTTTATATCTTCTATGATCAATTTCAAAATTGCTGGATTATCTTATCTAATTTTCTTTCCACAATATTAAATAATTATTAATAAATTTTCAACATTATCTGCAGTCTAAGTTTTCAATAAATATTTTATAAATTCCTTAATGAATTGCAATGATATTGATTCAAATAGATACCAATGACAAAATATTAATGTTATATTTTTAACTTCATGATTAGCAGGAGAAGATCTTAATTTAAGAATTACTTGCTTAATTAACTCTCCAAAAAATAGATTGTCATATACCTAATGAAAATAACAAGATGATGCTATAATACAACTCAATAAATAAGGTAGTAATTCAATAGGTTTTATTGTTGATTAAACAATTTATTATCCAAATACTAATCCAACAATCTATTTAGGATGCTAATTAAAAATTTTATCAATTTCATCTACAATATTGTTAATATTTGCTTCTGAAATTTTATTTAAATTTCTATTTAATAGTTTCTTAATCTCCAGTAACTAAGTCTCATCATATTAAATTTCTTAAGGTGGTTAAATTTCTTATACTAATTATTCTTTTTAAACTTTATTTATCTTTTACTCATTAATTGGTTAGTCTTGCTTTTATTAAATCTTCTTTTATAAATTTTCATTTTATTCTTCATATTCTTCTTCTTCTTATTCATCTGACTATTAATTTTCTTCTTCTACTATTTCTTCTTCATCTGGTTGAATTTCATCATCATCAATATCATCATCATCATCTACATTCTATTCTTCATCTTCAATCAAATCATCATCATCTTCATTCTATTCTTCATCTTCAAACATATCAACATCATCTTCATTCTATTCTTCATCATCTTCTCTGTCATCTTCATCTTCATCTTCTTCTTCTTCTTCTTCTATTTCTTCTTATGATTCATCTTTAATTTAATCATCAGATTAATCTTCCAAATTTTACTCTACGCTTACATCCTCATTCGATTCATTTTCATTTTTTTTTTAAAAAGCTAAATAATTTTTAGGCGCATCCTTTTCCTTAATAGTTTAATCAATATGATCTAAGAAATCAAATAAATCCTCTTCTAAACCATCTTCCAAAATTTATGCTTTTGGTAATCTATTCTATTTCAATTTTAATTTTTTAGTTAATCTCTCTATTTCCTTTTCTTCCTATTCTATTTCCCTTTATAATTATAATTTTTTCTTTTCATCTATTTCGTTTTTATTAGAATTTAGTTTCTATTTTACTAATTTTTATTATTATTATTATTTATGTTGATTATTGGTTGATTAATTTTTAATTTCTTAATTTTATTTCTTTTCTTTTTCTTATGGCTAGTTTTAGTTAACATTTTAAACACCTTAGTTTTTCCAATTTCTCTATTAATTAATTTACATATGTTTCTATTTTTTTATCATCTTTTTTTCCTTCCTCAACTTCTTACGATTAAAAACATTGAACTCTGGTTTTATTTATTAGAATCTTTCGTGATGATCATCCTATTAAAGGTTTTCATTTTTCTTCACCATAATTAAATTAATTGATTAAAATGCCAATAACTAAGCGAAAGAAGACTTAAGTTTTAACAAAAACTAAAAAGAAAACTCCAGAAAAAAAAGAGTTACTTGTTAAGAAACTTAAATAAAGCCTTAAAAAATATTAAAGAGCTATCATATTCCAATATAAAAATCTGACCACAAATCCATTAAAAGAAATCCAACAAGCATGGAAGAGTGATTCCAAACTCTTTATTGGAAAAAACAAAGTCATGCAAGTAGGCTTAGGCAGAAATGAAGAATAAAGTGCTACAAAAAATTCCTACCTTCTCTCTCCAGTAATTAAATTTTATATTTGCAGTTTCTTAAAGGTGAAACAGGACTGCTTCTAACCAATAAGACTCTCCAAGAGATCTAAGAATACTGTGATACTTATAAAATTCCTGAATTTGCAAGAGCTGGTCATATATCTGATCAAACTATAGTACTTAAAGAAGGAATTGACACCTTAAAAGGTTTTAGTCATTCTTTAGAACCATATTTGAGAAAATTAGGACTTAATACTTAATTAATAAATCAGCAAATTGTATTAAATGAAAAGTTTATTCTTGCTTAAGAGGGTAAACCTTTAACAGTGGAATAATGTAAATTATTGGTATTTATAATTAATTAAATTTAGCGATTAATGAATTAAAAACTAGCCTATCTTGAAATAGCTCCCCTTTGTGTTTTAGAAAAGAATGGTACATTCAAAAAATTGTGAATATTATTAATATAATTCTTCACGAATAATTGGTAATTCTATTTCTAAGATCGATTGACCAAAAACTAATTATGCCTTTCCCATTTTGTAATTTACTGGATAAGCTAGGATAAATTCCAATTAATATTGGGTGCTTCACATTATGATCTGTTGCTTCTCTTCTAATTGATTTCTTATAATTTATTATCGGATAATTTAATCTTTATTAATTATCTTTAACAATTTTTTCACCTTGGATCAATCAACCATCCCCAAAAAAGATCTCTGTTCCAATTATATACTTATATAATACATTCATCTAAATCTTTTCCTTTATATTTTTCAATAAAATATTCCTTTTCTTAATGATTTCTATTTGTAATATAGATTTTAATTTTTAGAGCATGATATTTAATGCTTTACATTTTTAATCTAGCTTTTGTTTCTTTTATAAATTTCATCCGGCCTTTATCTATGATTCCTTGTAAGTCTATTTCATACAGAAACCTAAGTTGTTTGAGCAATTTTTTTTCAACTCTTTTTTTATTATACTACTGATTAATCTTGATCACTTTATACAAGCTTTACTTAAACATAAAGTATGCATTTCTTATTTTTTATCATCAGACAAAAATCATTTGATGTAAAAAACTCACCTAATTAGAATTATTTTTAATATTATAGAAAAAGCTCTATTCATCTTTAGGCTGTATTAAAAAAAGGCTAAAAAGTATTTTGATTTTTCTTTATTATTTTTATTTTTGTTTACTATTAATCATCTAAATTTCTTTTATCAGAGGCACAACGTTATAAATTTAAACTTTCCTTTAATTAATGATGTACCATTCAAAAGGTTTAAAACTATCTATTATTAAGAAGACAATTAAATTCAACCTAAGAAATAATTATTTTATTGAAATCAAAATTAATGTAATAAAAAGTTTCTAAAAAATTTGCCTCTCAATTCTGCATTTATTAAATTTCTTACCTATATTCTTAACCATTTCCAAATAAATGCCTTTAAGAAAATAGTTATGAATATATTATATAAACAATAATTTCTTTAAAGAAATTGAAATATGTAAAATAAATAAAATTTTATAGGTTTTGTTAAAGAATAACTTAAAGGAGTTAAAGTTAAACAAACTAAAATTGAAAAACATGATTTTATGAAAACATTAAAGATGATAGAAGATTAGTTATTATAATCAATTAAAATAGATAAGAAGGCAAGTTGTGGAGAAATATAGCTTAAAAAAACAAATCGAGAAGTAGAATTGAAATAATAAAAACAAATAATCTAGCTTTAATAAAAGCTTTCATAAGCATAAAAAGACTGCTAAGATCTTAAAGAATAAAATCATCAAATATATACAGAAATGAAAAAATAAAAATAAATAATAAAATCTTTAGAAAGAGAAAAGTAATAGTATTAAAAAGACAAAGTAATTTGGGATAAAAAACTTTAAAATTAAGAAGAGTTGTATTCAACAAATTTAAGAATGACTGATGATGTTAAAAAGGTTTTAAATATGATAAATGAGGATATAGATAGAGAAGCTGTGGTTAAAGCTAAGAAAATGAAATGAAGCATATTATTATTATTTTTTTAATTGATTGGAAAAGTATTTTGCATAACAGCAATCCCTTAAAAAATAAATGACCTTTATAATAATACATATCATATTTCTTTCTCTTTAAGTTTTTATTATTACTCATTATAATCAACAATACTTATGAAATATATGTTAACAATACAATTATGCTTTTAATTTGTTCAAATTAAAACTTCTAATATTTAAAAAATAACTGTATAAATTTTTATATGAGACTCTTTTTAATATTTTTAATTTGTAAATAGTGTTCAACCTTTTAGTTATCCATAATAAATCAATAATAGTTAAAACAATAATAATATTCATAAGAATTAAATTTAGATATTTATAACTTTATATGATACTAATCAATCTCTAATGGCATTGATTCCAAATCTTCTCTTTAAGACCTTTCTAATGAGTTCTCTAGCCATCTCTTATTAGATACCAATGTCTAATTAATTAGTAAATCCAATGCATGAAACATTGACTTCACTAATCCAATATTTATCTTTTCCATTTTCATCAGTGTCAAGAATAAAGTCACATGTCCAATCTAAAATGGTTTCAACATCTCCAAGATTGTCAGTCAAATATTAAAGACATGATGTAAAGAATTTAATGAGTTCTGGCCATGCTTCTGGTGATTCATATTTGTAGGTTGCTCCAGAGAAAAGTGTTGCTGAAAAAGCATCTTATTTATCAGCTGGTTTCTTATGAATAACAAACAATGGTTTTGTTCCCATTAAAAAGATTCTGACTTCACCTTCCTTGATTCTTGGTAAGAATCTCATATCAATGAGGAAGTTTTCTTCAACTCTATAATATTTTTCACACAATTTAAAGAAGCTTTCAAGTGTGTGATGTTCAACATGATTGTCTACTGCTTCAGTGCATTTGATCTTAGTATCTAATGGTAAAGCTTATCCCTTAACAACTTAGACTCCCTCGGCAACTTAAATTCTCCAGATTCCTTCTCCTGTGGATCCTCTATTTTATTTAAGAACTCTTTCTCCATTAGTCAAAGAAGTTGGGAAATTCTTGACTAACTCATCCCATTTGAAATAAGCAACTGTGTCAGCTGGTGAAAGTGGAGTTTTATTGAGGTCTACAAGACTCAATTTGGAATCATATTTCATAAGAGTGTCTGGGTGTGGTGTACCAACTACTCCAGCAGCACACATTTCTCTCAAGGCTTGATTGAAGACAGCCTCACCATTTGGAAGATTTCCTGTATTGATTCTTGGAATGTAAGCATCACAGTTTTCAATCACATACTTTGTGATGGCTTCCTTCCATTCATCTCTAAAGAAGATGACTTCAGCAGTCCATCCTAATTCTTTGAAGGCTTCAACAATTGGCATTGTGTCCTTTCTATGACCATTCCAAGTCTTATCTGAACCTCCTTCAGCTTCAAAAATAGCCACTCTTCTGTGTAGTTTTCTTACTTAAGCCATTATACAAAAAGATATTTTTATATTTAAGATATTAAGCAAATATAATGCAAATTTATATACCCCTAATAATTATATATTATAATAAAATGCACGTGCATAAATTTATATTAATTGCTTATTATTACATAATATTACTAACAATTTTCTAGAAGTATCTAGAAATTAAATATTGGAATAATTAATAATAATTCAAATATTGCATGTAGAATCTAACATTTATAAAGCTTTTAATTAGCTTTTGAAGGATAGACTGAACAAATTATGATTATATTTATTTATAACTCATTAAGTTCCTTTCTTTTTGTAGACCTTTCTAATAAGCTCTTGTGCCATTTCTTGTTAGATACCAATATCTAATTAATTAGTAAATCCAATGCATGAAACATTGACTTCACTAATCCAATATTTATCTTTTCCATTTTCATCAGTGTCAAGAATAAAGTCACATGTCCAATCTAAAATGGTTTCAACATCTCCAAGATTGTCAGTCAAATATTAAAGACATGATGTAAAGAATTTAATGAGTTCTGGCCATGCTTCTGGTGATTCATATTTGTAGGTTGCTCCAGAGAAAAGTGTTGCTGAAAAAGCATCTTATTTATCAGCTGGTTTCTTATGAATAACAAACAATGGTTTTGTTCCCATTAAAAAGATTCTGACTTCACCTTCCTTGATTCTTGGTAAGAATCTCATATCAATGAGGAAGTTTTCTTCAACTCTATAATATTTTTCACACAATTTAAAGAAGCTTTCAAGTGTGTGATGTTCAACATGATTGTCTACTGCTTCAGTGCATTTGATCTTAGTATCTAATGGTAAAGCTTATCCCTTAACAACTTAGACTCCCTCGGCAACTTAAATTCTCCAGATTCCTTCTCCTGTGGATCCTCTATTTTATTTAAGAACTCTTTCTCCATTAGTCAAAGAAGTTGGGAAATTCTTGACTAACTCATCCCATTTGAAATAAGCAACTGTGTCAGCTGGTGAAAGTGGAGTTTTATTGAGGTCTACAAGACTCAATTTGGAATCATATTTCATAAGAGTGTCTGGGTGTGGTGTACCAACTACTCCAGCAGCACACATTTCTCTCAAGGCTTGATTGAAGACAGCCTCACCATTTGGAAGATTTCCTGTATTGATTCTTGGAATGTAAGCATCACAGTTTTCAATCACATACTTTGTGATGGCTTCCTTCCATTCATCTCTAAAGAAGATGACTTCAGCAGTCCATCCTAATTCTTTGAAGGCTTCAACAATTGGCATTGTGTCCTTTCTATGACCATTCCAAGTCTTATCTGAACCTCCTTCAGCTTCAAAAATAGCCACTCTTCTGTGTAGTTTTCTTACTTAAGCCATTATACAAAAAGATATTTTTATATTTAAGATATTAAGCAAATATAATGCAAATTTATATACCCCTAATAATTATATATTATAATAAAATGCACGTGCATAAATTTATATTAATTGCTTATTATTACATAATATTACTAACAATTTTCTAGAAGTATCTAGAAATTAAATATTGGAATAATTAATAATAATTCAAATATTGCATGTAGAATCTAACATTTATAAAGCTTTTAATTAGCTTTTGAAGGATAGACTGAACAAATTATGATTATATTTATTTATAACTCATTAAGTTCCTTTCTTTTTGTAGACCTTTCTAATAAGCTCTTGTGCCATTTCTTGTTAGATACCAATATCTAATTAATTAGTAAATCCAATGCATGAAACATTGACTTCACTAATCCAATATTTATCTTTTCCATTTTCATCAGTGTCAAGAATAAAGTCACATGTCCAATCTAAAATGGTTTCAACATCTCCAAGATTGTCAGTCAAATATTAAAGACATGATGTAAAGAATTTAATGAGTTCTGGCCATGCTTCTGGTGATTCATATTTGTAGGTTGCTCCAGAGAAAAGTGTTGCTGAAAAAGCATCTTATTTATCAGCTGGTTTCTTATGAATAACAAACAATGGTTTTGTTCCCATTAAAAAGATTCTGACTTCACCTTCCTTGATTCTTGGTAAGAATCTCATATCAATGAGGAAGTTTTCTTCAACTCTATAATATTTTTCACACAATTTAAAGAAGCTTTCAAGTGTGTGATGTTCAACATGATTGTCTACTGCTTCAGTGCATTTGATCTTAGTATCTAATGGTAAAGCTTATCCCTTAACAACTTAGACTCCCTCGGCAACTTAAATTCTCCAGATTCCTTCTCCTGTGGATCCTCTATTTTATTTAAGAACTCTTTCTCCATTAGTCAAAGAAGTTGGGAAATTCTTGACTAACTCATCCCATTTGAAATAAGCAACTGTGTCAGCTGGTGAAAGTGGAGTTTTATTGAGGTCTACAAGACTCAATTTGGAATCATATTTCATAAGAGTGTCTGGGTGTGGTGTACCAACTACTCCAGCAGCACACATTTCTCTCAAGGCTTGATTGAAGACAGCCTCACCATTTGGAAGATTTCCTGTATTGATTCTTGGAATGTAAGCATCACAGTTTTCAATCACATACTTTGTGATGGCTTCCTTCCATTCATCTCTAAAGAAGATGACTTCAGCAGTCCATCCTAATTCTTTGAAGGCTTCAACAATTGGCATTGTGTCCTTTCTATGACCATTCCAAGTCTTATCTGAACCTCCTTCAGCTTCAAAAATAGCCACTCTTCTGTGTAGTTTTCTTACTTAAGCCATTATACAAAAAGATATTTTTATATTTAAGATATTAAGCAAATATAATGCAAATTTATATACCCCTAATAATTATATATTATAATAAAATGCACGTGCATAAATTTATATTAATTGCTTATTATTACATAATATTACTAACAATTTTCTAGAAGTATCTAGAAATTAAATATTGGAATAATTAATAATAATTCAAATATTGCATGTAGAATCTAACATTTATAAAGCTTTTAATTAGCTTTTGAAGGATAGACTGAACAAATTATGATTATATTTATTTATAACTCATTAAGTTCCTTTCTTTTTGTAGACCTTTCTAATAAGCTCTTGTGCCATTTCTTGTTAGATACCAATATCTAATTAATTAGTAAATCCAATGCATGAAACATTGACTTCACTAATCCAATATTTATCTTTTCCATTTTCATCAGTGTCAAGAATAAAGTCACATGTCCAATCTAAAATGGTTTCAACATCTCCAAGATTGTCAGTCAAATATTAAAGACATGATGTAAAGAATTTAATGAGTTCTGGCCATGCTTCTGGTGATTCATATTTGTAGGTTGCTCCAGAGAAAAGTGTTGCTGAAAAAGCATCTTATTTATCAGCTGGTTTCTTATGAATAACAAACAATGGTTTTGTTCCCATTAAAAAGATTCTGACTTCACCTTCCTTGATTCTTGGTAAGAATCTCATATCAATGAGGAAGTTTTCTTCAACTCTATAATATTTTTCACACAATTTAAAGAAGCTTTCAAGTGTGTGATGTTCAACATGATTGTCTACTGCTTCAGTGCATTTGATCTTAGTATCTAATGGTAAAGCTTATCCCTTAACAACTTAGACTCCCTCGGCAACTTAAATTCTCCAGATTCCTTCTCCTGTGGATCCTCTATTTTATTTAAGAACTCTTTCTCCATTAGTCAAAGAAGTTGGGAAATTCTTGACTAACTCATCCCATTTGAAATAAGCAACTGTGTCAGCTGGTGAAAGTGGAGTTTTATTGAGGTCTACAAGACTCAATTTGGAATCATATTTCATAAGAGTGTCTGGGTGTGGTGTACCAACTACTCCAGCAGCACACATTTCTCTCAAGGCTTGATTGAAGACAGCCTCACCATTTGGAAGATTTCCTGTATTGATTCTTGGAATGTAAGCATCACAGTTTTCAATCACATACTTTGTGATGGCTTCCTTCCATTCATCTCTAAAGAAGATGACTTCAGCAGTCCATCCTAATTCTTTGAAGGCTTCAACAATTGGCATTGTGTCCTTTCTATGACCATTCCAAGTCTTATCTGAACCTCCTTCAGCTTCAAAAATAGCCACTCTTCTGTGTAGTTTTCTTACTTAAGCCATTATACAAAAAGATATTTTTATATTTAAGATATTAAGCAAATATAATGCAAATTTATATACCCCTAATAATTATATATTATAATAAAATGCACGTGCATAAATTTATATTAATTGCTTATTATTACATAATATTACTAACAATTTTCTAGAAGTATCTAGAAATTAAATATTGGAATAATTAATAATAATTCAAATATTGCATGTAGAATCTAACATTTATAAAGCTTTTAATTAGCTTTTGAAGGATAGACTGAACAAATTATGATTATATTTATTTATAACTCATTAAGTTCCTTTCTTTTTGTAGACCTTTCTAATAAGCTCTTGTGCCATTTCTTGTTAGATACCAATATCTAATTAATTAGTAAATCCAATGCATGAAACATTGACTTCACTAATCCAATATTTATCTTTTCCATTTTCATCAGTGTCAAGAATAAAGTCACATGTCCAATCTAAAATGGTTTCAACATCTCCAAGATTGTCAGTCAAATATTAAAGACATGATGTAAAGAATTTAATGAGTTCTGGCCATGCTTCTGGTGATTCATATTTGTAGGTTGCTCCAGAGAAAAGTGTTGCTGAAAAAGCATCTTATTTATCAGCTGGTTTCTTATGAATAACAAACAATGGTTTTGTTCCCATTAAAAAGATTCTGACTTCACCTTCCTTGATTCTTGGTAAGAATCTCATATCAATGAGGAAGTTTTCTTCAACTCTATAATATTTTTCACACAATTTAAAGAAGCTTTCAAGTGTGTGATGTTCAACATGATTGTCTACTGCTTCAGTGCATTTGATCTTAGTATCTAATGGTAAAGCTTATCCCTTAACAACTTAGACTCCCTCGGCAACTTAAATTCTCCAGATTCCTTCTCCTGTGGATCCTCTATTTTATTTAAGAACTCTTTCTCCATTAGTCAAAGAAGTTGGGAAATTCTTGACTAACTCATCCCATTTGAAATAAGCAACTGTGTCAGCTGGTGAAAGTGGAGTTTTATTGAGGTCTACAAGACTCAATTTGGAATCATATTTCATAAGAGTGTCTGGGTGTGGTGTACCAACTACTCCAGCAGCACACATTTCTCTCAAGGCTTGATTGAAGACAGCCTCACCATTTGGAAGATTTCCTGTATTGATTCTTGGAATGTAAGCATCACAGTTTTCAATCACATACTTTGTGATGGCTTCCTTCCATTCATCTCTAAAGAAGATGACTTCAGCAGTCCATCCTAATTCTTTGAAGGCTTCAACAATTGGCATTGTGTCCTTTCTATGACCATTCCAAGTCTTATCTGAACCTCCTTCAGCTTCAAAAATAGCCACTCTCTTATGAATTTTGTTCTAAGCCATTATTATATAAGATATTTTATATTTAACTTTTTCTCTTAATCAAGAAGGAGATTTAAGCTCCTTATTATATTAAATTTATTTTGCACGTGTATTAAATTATTTAAAATATCATTTTATCATTTAGCACAAAAATATCTTCTTTATTTAATTTTGTTAATAAAGAGCAGAATTAATTATAAAAATGATAATTATAAAATTCTTTAAATTTATTTTAGTTGCTTCTAAGTTATATTAAATTATTAAATGACTTCCTTCTTTCTATCCTCACTTAGAATCTTTAAATTAGGTTGATTTCAAAATATTCTAAATTCTTTTGAATTGCGATTATTTAGTTCTATTCATTTTATACTTTAGTTGTTTTATTTTAAAATAATAAAGTTTCGATAATCTTATTTATTTTAATCGCTTTGTAGGTGATTTATATTTTTACATGCTGTTTAAATTATTTGACATTTATATATATATATAAATAAGTTAATTCATAGTAATTACATTCATTCTCCCAAGTCTAATCTATTAACTTCATGTAATTCTTCAAAAAGTTCTTCAGAGTATTTATGCTTCAGATCTAGTTTCTTGTTTTTTTAACTTTTGTCTTCTACAGATTAGCTCTTTGATATATAAATATTATACTTTTTTGATTTAGGGTGGTAATTTTTAGGATGCTTCATTAATAACTGCAATTTATTGATCGGGAATATCATTAAAGAACTTAACAATCTTTTATATTATTGATTTTTTCTTTTTAAGTGGAGTACTTTGCATGGTGTCTATTTTTAATAATAGGTATTATAATATTAACTCACTTTCAATATATATTGTAAGATTTAAAATGTTGCTGTAATGACGCATTTATTTTTTTGTAATTAGAATTAATTTATTGTATTATTATTTAGTTAAGTGAAAGAGTATTTCTTAATTTAGGTTTCGAATATGTCAGGATATTATGAAACTTCATAAATTAATTGTTACAATAAGATAAATTTTTGAGATTTTTAAGAAAAATATATTAGTTATCTAATTGTTTAAAACTTGAAGGCATATGCATCAATAATAATTTTTAGTTGCTTGCCACAAAACATGTTAGTCTAATTTTATTCGAACACATCATACATCAAAAATCAATGTCAAAATTAGAATGGAATTTAATGATTGGTTACCTTACTGATAGTAGGTTATTGAAAATTATGTTAAATTTGGATTTGACAATAAAGATGGCTACTATTTTACAGAAAGAATTTGGAAAGCTTAAGAATTTTATATTATTTTATCAATTTATATCTTGATAATTCATAATATATAATGCTCAAAAAGTAAAGTATTTATGATATGATTAAAATACAGGTTAGAATATCTCGAAATTAAGTAAGGTATAATTTCTTCAGCTTGAATATGAAGACCTCCCAAATTTAAAAATGCTTTTTACTGCCGTTATGGTTCAAATTAGTTATTATGATTGCTTCAAAGATCGTTTATAACTTTAAGATTAGAAATTTTGTAGAATATTGATAATGAAAGAAAATTAAATAAATAACTTTAGGAAATCAAAGTGAGGGATTTACAAGGAACCCTTAATTTTAGAAGATTTATTGAAAGTTTCCAATTCCTTTTATTAGTTACTAATTTAACTTAAATATGATAAGATTATTATAATTAAATTTTGTATGAGGTAGTAACCTTTTAGATAATTTGATGAAGAATATTTAGTTGATAATAGTGGAGATAAAATGCAAGCATTTGAGTAATACAAAACTGATTATTAACAAAGCAAGACATTAATTTATAATTATATATCTTTTATCGCCTGAAGGGTATTATGGAATAGAGTTTTATTAAAAATTCTTCAAAAATTAAATTGATGATAATAAACTTTTTAAACCTACCAAATCCAACAAATATCAACTATGGACCAGAATATGGGATTTTTTATTTTTTCCTTTAATTTGATCTAAGTTAAAACTATATAAATAGTCTGAAGTTTGAGTAAAATATAAAATAAAAAAAACTATATGTCAATTTTTGATTAGTGTTCATTAAATTACTTCAATATATGCTATCTAAAATATTTGTCTCCACAAAAATAAAATAATCAAGATCAATAATTTTGTTATATTCATTGAAAAATATAAAATGTTTAGGTAAAAATAATATCTAGCTTATAGATTATTATGCTGAGAAAACATAATTGGGTTTATCCTATTATATTTAAGCTATATTTTAATGAATTTCAATCCTAACCAAATATTAAAAGTAAATCCCAAAATATATAGCCAAAGTTAATCTTCTAAATAGAGATAATAACATTCTCCATTAATATATTTGCGTCAGTTACTAGATAAGTGTCATATCATAATTATATTATTCTGTTTATGATTTGGATGCTTAAACATTTACAAAACATAATTTTCTTTCAGATTCTAAAAGAAATTAAATTCTACTCCGCAAACATAACGAATGAATAAACGAAATAAAAATTAAATATTTCATTGTTTTAATGATTAGAACTATTTTTAATAGTTTTCCCACTCTTTTCTAATAGTTTCTCTTAACTATTTTCTTTTTTGGTTGATTTCATTAATATTTCTTTTTAGAATCAGTAATTCTGTTATGATTTCTTTGTCAGAGTGTGAAGATTCACATTTTTATGTTTTGAAATTTATATCACAAAAAAAGTTTTTTGTTTCTTCATCATCCTCTTCCTCCTCTTCCAACTATTCCAATTATTAATTAACTTTCTTTTTTAATTTTCGCTATTATCTTTTTTTTCTTTATTTTTCTTTCTTCACTTCAATTTATTTTTCTTCTTACTCTATGTATGCTATAAGCATTTATTATTATTTCTCATATTCGATTTGTTGAATTCTATTCTCTATTTTTTAAATGATTATTTATTTAAGCTATAATATTTTGGATTAATTTTACAATTCTAATAAAATTTATTTTTAAATGATACTTCTAAATAAATTGATCCCTACCATTTAAAATTTATTCTAAAATCAAAGAGCTTATAGCTCTTAATATTTTCGATTTAAAATTATCTTAAATTTAAATATCTAATACTGTTGTACCAAATTTTAAAATTTTATCGAAGAGAATATACTATGCATACTGAAATAAGAAAATACATCATAATTAATTATTATTTAATTATCTCTTTATCGAATAAATTCATTGAAATTGATATTATCCTAAGGATCTATTATTTCATTTATGTGCATTATAATCTCTTTTTCATTATTAATTGTCTCATTTACTTGCATTTATTTAAGAAAGTAATTTACTTGAGCCTTAAAAACATCAGCACGTATTATAATTTAGAATTCTCCTTTAAATAAAAACTTTGGAAAATCCATTAAGCTTAATCTATTTTATCCAAGTAAATTAAGTGAAGATTTCTATTTTTTATTACTAAATAAATCATTTCTTTTTGATCCAATTAAATTTGAAGTATGAATCTCACATTAGATTCTATATTGTTTTAAATCACTTTATAAAAACAAGAATTTTTCTTATCTACTCAAAAATGTTTGATATAATTCTTTATATTAACTTATAAGATCCTTGGCACAATTCTAACAAACAATTAGTTCTCTACAAGTTGACATAAATTCACTATCTGTAAAATTTGAATTCCTCTCAAATTCTTTCTCGTTTATTANGTATTTATGATATGATTAAAATACAGGTTAGAATATCTCGAAATTAAGTAAGGTATAATTTCTTCAGCTTGAATATGAAGACCTCCCAAATTTAAAAATGCTTTTTACTGCCGTTATGGTTCAAATTAGTTATTATGATTGCTTCAAAGATCGTTTATAACTTTAAGATTAGAAATTTTGTAGAATATTGATAATGAAAGAAAATTAAATAAATAACTTTAGGAAATCAAAGTGAGGGATTTACAAGGAACCCTTAATTTTAGAAGATTTATTGAAAGTTTCCAATTCCTTTTATTAGTTACTAATTTAACTTAAATATGATAAGATTATTATAATTAAATTTTGTATGAGGTAGTAACCTTTTAGATAATTTGATGAAGAATATTTAGTTGATAATAGTGGAGATAAAATGCAAGCATTTGAGTAATACAAAACTGATTATTAACAAAGCAAGACATTAATTTATAATTATATATCTTTTATCGCCTGAAGGGTATTATGGAATAGAGTTTTATTAAAAATTCTTCAAAAATTAAATTGATGATAATAAACTTTTTAAACCTACCAAATCCAACAAATATCAACTATGGACCAGAATATGGGATTTTTTATTTTTTCCTTTAATTTGATCTAAGTTAAAACTATATAAATAGTCTGAAGTTTGAGTAAAATATAAAATAAAAAAAACTATATGTCAATTTTTGATTAGTGTTCATTAAATTACTTCAATATATGCTATCTAAAATATTTGTCTCCACAAAAATAAAATAATCAAGATCAATAATTTTGTTATATTCATTGAAAAATATAAAATGTTTAGGTAAAAATAATATCTAGCTTATAGATTATTATGCTGAGAAAACATAATTGGGTTTATCCTATTATATTTAAGCTATATTTTAATGAATTTCAATCCTAACCAAATATTAAAAGTAAATCCCAAAATATATAGCCAAAGTTAATCTTCTAAATAGAGATAATAACATTCTCCATTAATATATTTGCGTCAGTTACTAGATAAGTGTCATATCATAATTATATTATTCTGTTTATGATTTGGATGCTTAAACATTTACAAAACATAATTTTCTTTCAGATTCTAAAAGAAATTAAATTCTACTCCGCAAACATAACGAATGAATAAACGAAATAAAAATTAAATATTTCATTGTTTTAATGATTAGAACTATTTTTAATAGTTTTCCCACTCTTTTCTAATAGTTTCTCTTAACTATTTTCTTTTTTGGTTGATTTCATTAATATTTCTTTTTAGAATCAGTAATTCTGTTATGATTTCTTTGTCAGAGTGTGAAGATTCACATTTTTATGTTTTGAAATTTATATCACAAAAAAAGTTTTTTGTTTCTTCATCATCCTCTTCCTCCTCTTCCAACTATTCCAATTATTAATTAACTTTCTTTTTTAATTTTCGCTATTATCTTTTTTTTCTTTATTTTTCTTTCTTCACTTCAATTTATTTTTCTTCTTACTCTATGTATGCTATAAGCATTTATTATTATTTCTCATATTCGATTTGTTGAATTCTATTCTCTATTTTTTAAATGATTATTTATTTAAGCTATAATATTTTGGATTAATTTTACAATTCTAATAAAATTTATTTTTAAATGATACTTCTAAATAAATTGATCCCTACCATTTAAAATTTATTCTAAAATCAAAGAGCTTATAGCTCTTAATATTTTCGATTTAAAATTATCTTAAATTTAAATATCTAATACTGTTGTACCAAATTTTAAAATTTTATCGAAGAGAATATACTATGCATACTGAAATAAGAAAATACATCATAATTAATTATTATTTAATTATCTCTTTATCGAATAAATTCATTGAAATTGATATTATCCTAAGGATCTATTATTTCATTTATGTGCATTATAATCTCTTTTTCATTATTAATTGTCTCATTTACTTGCATTTATTTAAGAAAGTAATTTACTTGAGCCTTAAAAACATCAGCACGTATTATAATTTAGAATTCTCCTTTAAATAAAAACTTTGGAAAATCCATTAAGCTTAATCTATTTTATCCAAGTAAATTAAGTGAAGATTTCTATTTTTTATTACTAAATAAATCATTTCTTTTTGATCCAATTAAATTTGAAGTATGAATCTCACATTAGATTCTATATTGTTTTAAATCACTTTATAAAAACAAGAATTTTTCTTATCTACTCAAAAATGTTTGATATAATTCTTTATATTAACTTATAAGATCCTTGGCACAATTCTAACAAACAATTAGTTCTCTACAAGTTGACATAAATTCACTATCTGTAAAATTTGAATTCCTCTCAAATTCTTTCTCGTTTATTAAATTTTATTCAATATGATTGTATTTTATAGTTGATGTATTTTCTAAAGAATTTATAGTTCCTTTGACAAATTGAACTTATTTCTTTTAATTTACTTTCATAAATATATATATTAAATATTGAGTAGATTATAATGAATCATAACCTTATTTATAATTGCAAATATGATTAGAAAACAAATTGATTCTGAAAATTTATGAAGCCAAAATGAAATATTAGTTATATTGATCAATCAGATTATTATAGATCTTCCCTTTTAATTTTTTATTCTTCAATTAATTAATCTATTTCATTTTTTTCAAACCATTTTATTCTTTTTCCTTCATTCCATTCTCCAACTTTAACTTCTTTATTTTATAAATAGTATATTCCAATCCCATGTTACCTGCCTTTTATAAACTTATATTTACATACCTTGAATCCAAGTTCCAATATATTTTCTTCCATCAGCCCATTCAAAAACTCCTTTACCATGTTTTTTATCTTCTTCATATTCCTATTTTAGAATTAACTTATTACTCCAGTATATTTCCTTCCATCTTGCCAAATTATCTATCCTTTTCCATGCATTTTATTCTTCTTCCATTATCCTTTATAAACTCTTTTATCAGGCCAAATGTAAGTACCTTCACCATGTATGTCATTTTATAAAAACTCACCTATAAATANACAATTCTAATAAAATTTATTTTTAAATGATACTTCTAAATAAATTGATCCCTACCATTTAAAATTTATTCTAAAATCAAAGAGCTTATAGCTCTTAATATTTTCGATTTAAAATTATCTTAAATTTAAATATCTAATACTGTTGTACCAAATTTTAAAATTTTATCGAAGAGAATATACTATGCATACTGAAATAAGAAAATACATCATAATTAATTATTATTTAATTATCTCTTTATCGAATAAATTCATTGAAATTGATATTATCCTAAGGATCTATTATTTCATTTATGTGCATTATAATCTCTTTTTCATTATTAATTGTCTCATTTACTTGCATTTATTTAAGAAAGTAATTTACTTGAGCCTTAAAAACATCAGCACGTATTATAATTTAGAATTCTCCTTTAAATAAAAACTTTGGAAAATCCATTAAGCTTAATCTATTTTATCCAAGTAAATTAAGTGAAGATTTCTATTTTTTATTACTAAATAAATCATTTCTTTTTGATCCAATTAAATTTGAAGTATGAATCTCACATTAGATTCTATATTGTTTTAAATCACTTTATAAAAACAAGAATTTTTCTTATCTACTCAAAAATGTTTGATATAATTCTTTATATTAACTTATAAGATCCTTGGCACAATTCTAACAAACAATTAGTTCTCTACAAGTTGACATAAATTCACTATCTGTAAAATTTGAATTCCTCTCAAATTCTTTCTCGTTTATTAAATTTTATTCAATATGATTGTATTTTATAGTTGATGTATTTTCTAAAGAATTTATAGTTCCTTTGACAAATTGAACTTATTTCTTTTAATTTACTTTCATAAATATATATATTAAATATTGAGTAGATTATAATGAATCATAACCTTATTTATAATTGCAAATATGATTAGAAAACAAATTGATTCTGAAAATTTATGAAGCCAAAATGAAATATTAGTTATATTGATCAATCAGATTATTATAGATCTTCCCTTTTAATTTTTTATTCTTCAATTAATTAATCTATTTCATTTTTTTCAAACCATTTTATTCTTTTTCCTTCATTCCATTCTCCAACTTTAACTTCTTTATTTTATAAATAGTATATTCCAATCCCATGTTACCTGCCTTTTATAAACTTATATTTACATACCTTGAATCCAAGTTCCAATATATTTTCTTCCATCAGCCCATTCAAAAACTCCTTTACCATGTTTTTTATCTTCTTCATATTCCTATTTTAGAATTAACTTATTACTCCAGTATATTTCCTTCCATCTTGCCAAATTATCTATCCTTTTCCATGCATTTTATTCTTCTTCCATTATCCTTTATAAACTCTTTTATCAGGCCAAATGTAAGTACCTTCACCATGTATGTCATTTTATAAAAACTCACCTATAAATAATTAAATCTACTAATTTACCATCATATCTTGATCCATCTGCAAAATTTAAAATTCCTTTTCCATGTTTTTTACCTTCAAAATATTAACCTTCATATTTAGCTCCATCTGGCCAATTTTCAACTCCTCTTCCATGTTATTTATCATTTTCCCACTTAAAATATATAAATAGATATACTTCTCCTTCATATTTTGCACCATTAACATGAATATAAGTACCTTTTCCATTAGCTTTATCATTTTTCCATTCTCCATCATAAACATCACCATCAGCATGAGTCAATTTCCCCTAAAATTATAAATTTAAATACCCTTCCCGATGACTTATCTTCCACCCATTCACCTTCGTAAATAGAACCATCAGGCCATTTTTATTTACCAAAACCATCCCTCATTCCGTTCTTCCATTCTCCTTCATATACAGCCCCTGATTCTAATTAAATAGGAGGTAGCTTTTTTCTTTCATTGCAGTTCATTGTACTTTTAATTAAATCATTCCCTTCTTAGTTATTTGCGACATTCATGCTAACTGAATGATTTGCTGATATATTTAACTATTTATCCTATTCTTATGATTTTTTTGAGTTCTCATCAACATTTTTAGCAGGTGTTTCTTTAACGGCTTCTTTTTTTGGCTCTTTTTTAGTTTCTTTTTTCTATTTTTATTATTCTTAATCCACAACAAATCTCTCATGATCTTTTGCTTAAATTTTTTATTCTTGTTATGTAATATCATTTTCAGAATTATCATGTTTAGGTTTTAGTTTATCTCTTCCTAATTTTAATTCAGTAGTATCACTCTCCTATTTAGCACAGCATGATTAACAATTAGCAGCACCCATAATATTTATTTAAATATTAAATATTAATATAGAAGAACAAAAATTTCAGCATTCGATTATAGATATCAAATTGATTAAAGAAAATAAGTTAATCATAATAATATTTTCCTTTTAGTATAAATTAAAATGTTTAAATTTCATTAATTATTCATCACTAAATTTTGCTCTTATAGAAATGTATTTATACCAAAAGAGAAATTAGAATGTAGATTTAGCAAAAGTTCTGGACCAGGAGGATAACATGTTAATAAAACAAATTCTAAAGCAGAAATAAGATTTAATTTATAAACTGCTGATTGGTTAAATGAAGAATAGAAAAAAAAATTCATAAGACTTTATCCTAATTATGTAAATAAAGAAGGAGAAATTATATTAACAAGTTAATTTACTAGAGAATAATCTAAAAATTTAGAAGATGCAATTGATAAATTAAGAGAAATGATTTTTGAATGTAGTAAACCAGATAAAAATTAATTTACAATACCTCCTCCCAGTTAAAATAAAATTAAATAAAGAATTTAATGCAAAAGATAGAGATCAGATGTTAAAAAAACAAGAAATATTAAATGAAATATGTAGCTTTTATTTGTGTAAATTAAATTAGAATTATCTAAACACAAATAATATTTATCACAGAACTGATGCCATCCTTTCTATAAGTTTTGTATCACAAAGTGCACTTTTTAAATATAAATCATGTAACTTACTCATTAAAATAGCATTCTATCTTAAATCATCAAATCTAAATGTTATAACCTAGATTTAAATAATTAATTAATTACAATTTCCAATAATTTATAGAATTCTCTAGATCCAATCCTTGTAATTAAATAACTATAAGCAATTTCATATATTTCTTAAGTTGTTATTTCTCTAACTTCTTTTAATCTCTATAAAACTGATTAAATATCATTAATACTTTTTCTTTCAATATCAACATAAAACTCTTAATTATCATTTTCTGTAATATAATAGGATTTAATTATTTCAGCTAATTCTATTGATGTAAATTCATGTTTCAAAGATGAAATTTTATTCATCATTATTTTAAATAATTTCCTATTTTTTTTATAAAATAAAATTACTTTGATCCTCTATATGAAAGTAGAAAACTTTTAATAATTAATTTTAATTCTTATAACTCATATTTATCAAAATTTTCTAAAATCTTACTTTCTAATTTCTAATTAAATATTTCACTACCAAATTCAAAACCAAATCCTTAACTTATTAAACAAGTTTATTCAAAATTCAAAGTATCAAATTATTTCAATATATATTATTCTATTCCAATAAAATAATTTTTAAATTATTAACTTTTAACAATATCAGAAGTGTCTTATTTTTCACAGAGTTATCCCATAACAAGAACTCCTTAAGTTATTGTATTCATAGGTAATTTTTGATAGATTTATTAATCTTATGAATTTTACAACATAATTCCTACTAATCCTCGAATAAATTATTTAGTTCTAATAATTAATCATAATGTTTGTTACCCTCTTTAAACTCTCCAATAACACATCAAAGTTTAAATAACACATTAATATTATTAATTTATATCTTATATTTTATTGATTTAATCTTAAATTTAATTCTCACATTAATCCCAAAATTAATCTGATCCTTCTTTTTAATTGCTTAAATGTGATAATATTTCTAAAAGCTACTCTAAATTTAATTTTGACATTCTATTCAAAATTGATATTTCTAATTAACCCCAAATCTCATGTTCTGAAGGTAAACATAAAATATCTAATAATTTTGTAATTTTAACTAAATTTTCAACATTGCTTATAATTCTTATCTGTTTTGATAAAATAGCTTAAAATTCTTAAAATTCATATCTTATCAAATCATCTTCTGTAATTCTATCTGCAAATTAAATAAAAGCATTAACACATGTCATTAAATTTTGCTCAGTTAATTACACTTTAAGTGTTCCTAAGAAATTAAACATTTCTTCTGGATGTTTAAATTCACTAGAATATTAGATATTGATGTTATCAATAAAAACTTTTGCAAAATCCACTTTTCCATAATTAACTTCATGTTCTCTTGCTTATCTTATAGTTTATGTGCGAACTTCTTTTTCATTTTTTATTTTCATTTTTTCATATTCTTCTCTCTTTTTCCTTAAATCAACTAAATATTCCTCCTTTCCCTTCCATTCTTTACTTATTAAGAATATTATATATACCACTAGTTTTATTTTAATTCTTTTCATCATTTTTTCCTGAATTTTCTTAATTTTATTCTTTCCTCCAGAATATATTATAGGCAGGTCTTAATAAGGCCTTACGGTAATACTTAATAATATTCATCAAATATAATTAAAAAAAATAATAAATATATATTCTAAATATTTTTATAATGATTGCTTATTTTCCAAATTAGTTAATTTATTGGAAAAAGATATTATGTAATTTTTGAAGCAATTGTTATCATATATAAAATATCAAATTACTAATGATTAAGAATAATCATTAATATATACCGTTCATTTTGGATTTCAAAGTTTTTAAATTCCTAAAGCCCTAATTTAATTGAATCAATTATACAAAGCTATAATCTTTTCCTACTTTAATATAAATAAATTATAACTATTAATTCATTGATTCAGAAATTGATCAAACATAATTAACATATATTTTAATTTCTTATAATAAATTAAAACAATTACTATTTTATATTCAAATTCGTTTTTAAATCTGATTATAAAGTTTTCCTTTAACAATTAAGAAAATAAAACTAAAAAATCGTTGAATATTTAGAAAGTTTATTTTTAATTCGTTGATTTAATTATTATAAATTAATTTGATATAACTAAATAAAGATTATTTTCTACAATTCAGTAAATTAATATTTTGGAATATAATTTTATGAAAATATTCATATCAATAGAAATTAATAAATTTATCAAATTTCCAAAATGCCAACTTTTAAATTTGAGTAATAAATAAATGAAATTGATTTTATTCAGATTCATATTAAATATGAAAATAAATTTAAAGTAAATATACTGATTTAATAACTTGTTATAAAATGAATTAGTAACAATAAAAATAATAGAAAATGACAGATTTTGAAATTATATTAGAATTTCAAAATGATTTAGCATATTATATTCATTATAATAATTAAACTTTGAAAATTTAATAAAATTATGTTATTTAAAAGAATGAAATAAATATATTTATTATATTATAATATTTCAAATAAATAAAATATTTAACTAAAATTAATATTGAATTTTGATTATTGATTTCATATTTAGCATTTTAACTTTTATTTTGTTTTCTAAAGTATGATATTAGAGTTCTCCTTATTTTAATAATTATTAAATAAGAAGTAGTATTTAAAATTATGAAATTAAATTTTGTTAATTAAAGTGTGGTTATATTAAAATCTTGAATCATTATAAATTTTTGTATTGTAATTTAAATTTATCAAACCTTTAATTCATTCTTCCTAAAAAATATTAATAATGTACTTTTAATATCAAATAATTACTTTTATAATAACTAGGTTTCTTTAATTTTAAATAATTATTAACATATATTTTTAGAGAAGAGAAATTTATCTAAAATAAAAATATTCTCTGATATTTATTAATAATGTTTAAATAAAGATATAATTTACAAATTGACATAAGATGATAAGATTAAGTTTATTCATAAAAATTATGGATCATTATTTTTTTGAGATCTAAGGATTTACCCAAGAGAGATGTGGTTTCTAATTTATTAACTTTGAAACTAGCCTTCCTATAGCAACAGCAGGTTCCTTCTAATTAAATTGACAATGAATGATGTTAAGGTTAAATTTCACTTAATTGTTTCTATTTTTTTTTTTTTTAATGCCTTCAGTTTTAATTTAAGCTGTTTCTAGGAAAGAATTACTAGTTTATGATAAAATCTTATTAGAAAAGTCATCCGTACATTGAGTATCATCCACATCCAGATTCTTATAAGATTCCAATGGCTGCATAAAAACAGGTTTAGGTCCAATTAGTTGATTTTAATTAAATTAGAGCATATTTTAATTTCTTATTAATATGAACCAAAAATAATTACAACATGGATGGTGATATTTTAAGAATTAATGCTGAATCATATAATTTAACATAGGTAAAAAAGGATTTTTTTTGTAAATTTTAATACATTAATATCTTCTTATATTTGATAATATATAATTCAAAATCATGATTGTTTTTTTAAATGATAATATAATATTTATGCTTTCTGATGCAAATGTATATCATAAAACTGTACTTGAAATAGAAATGAAAAAATAATAGATTGAGATCTTTTTAAAATTAATTTAACTATAATATAATCATTTAAAAATTCAAAAATTTAACAATTAAATAAGTCTATTTAAAGTTTTCTGATATTCTTCCCAATCTCCACTAATATAATGAGACTTTAATAAGTAAAGACCATCACAATTTTGTATCTGTCTAATTGAAATTTCAAATTTGAGAGATAAATTAGCTGAACATACATAATCAAATTGATCATTTTACTGATTAGCTAATAAATGATAAATTATACCTACAGTATTTTTATCTAAATTTACGTTATTATCTTCAATAACTCAGCAGCAAATATTGTAGGGTCTCTATGAGTTGTACATTGTAAATTAAAGGCTCCTTTGTGAATTTTAGGCTATGGATTTTTAACTGGATTTGGTTAAGAATATTCTGATATAGCACTTATGGCACGTTCTCTATTAATAACCTAACATTTAATTAATTAAATAGAACTTTTGGTTTAGCTTTATCTAATGAAAAAGAATCTTCAGTTTTTCTATTAGTTTATAATGGTGTATTTCCATTTGTGCCAACACTAGAAATAGAATTGTTAACAGCTTAATATATTGGTTTAAGCATTGGAGGAATAATGGGCCTAATTTATGCTCTTTTTATTATTTCTCTTTTTAATTAGATATTAAATTATTTTGGTGAATCTGGTTTAGTTATCTATTTGAAAGTTTGAGGTGAAGGTGATTACTATCTATTATTAGTTTAAGTCATGATCCGATGTTAAGGAGAATGGCCATTACTTGTATTTTATTTTTATCTTGAAGTGTTATTATTGCTTGTATTTAAAGAATCTAAATTTTATGAATTAAGAACATGTGATTAAGTAATTGAATCTTCTAAATCTTTTTTAAAATAATTAAATGATCTATTTTTTTTATTTTTTTATATTTAGAGATAATATAGTGTAGTTATATTATTGTGTCTATTTTTTTTAACAAGTTTTCTACATAATTAAGGATCAATTGAATATAGATTTTTTAATTATTCAACTATTATTTCATCAACTTATATATTATCACTACCTATATTTCCAAAATTGTCTTCTAATTTAATTGTCTTAGCCCATTTATGTCCTTTTATTTATGGTATTGTAAATCTCTTTTTTGGATCTGTATTTAATATATTTTTTAAGAGATCTTTTGCTTCAGGAGATAACCATTTAGGAAATAGAAGTTCTCCAGCTATAATCTTTTTATATAATTAATTAGTATTCTAATCTTCAAATGGTAAATATCCACAAAGCATAGCATATAATACTATACCACAACTCCAAATATCAATTAAATATCCAGAATATTTCATACCTTAAATCATTTCAGGTGCAGCATAACATGGACTTCCACATGCAGTCTTTAATAATTCATTTGGTTTATAAGTATTAGATAAACCAAAGTCAACAATTTTAATATTTTGATTCTGATCAAAAAGCAAGTTTTCTGGTTTTAAATCTCTATGAACAATGCCAATTTTATGCATATATTCAACTCCTGACAAAATTTGAAGTAAGAATTTACATGCTATCTTTTCTGAAACTCTATGATTTTTTACAATATATTCAAATAATTCACCACCACTTGCGTATTCCATTATTAAATATATATCCTTATCTGTATCAATTATCTCGTAAATTTATATTATATGAGGATGTCTCAACTTCTTTAAGATTTCAATTTCTTTCGCTATTCTATATACATCACTTTCATCTTCAAACTTAGCTTTTTCTAAGATTTTAATAGCTACCTAATAGTAATTAAAATGAAAGTACCTTTTCTCCAGTTTATAAATGAGTTCCCATTTTAACTTTACCAAAAGTACCTTCACCTAATGTATTTCCTATAGCATAGTTACCAAGAGTTGATTCTTACATTTACTGTTATAATTAATATTTAATTGAATGGGTGTTTAATAAAGTGACAATAATGAAAATCCTCCTTTTTTATCTAATATGAAATTGATATTAGATAAGGGAAACTATAAGGTTTATGAGAATAATAATAATCAAAAATTTGATTACAAAGAATTTAAATCAAGCTAAACTTCATTTAAGAATGAGTTAGAGGTTGCTTAAGAAATTTAAAACCAAAATTTTTAAGGGATTGCTAAAATAGAATAGATTCTAGTATAATAATGTGAAAAATGGTTAATTAAGTATTTTACTTTATGCATTTTGACTGAACATCCAACTTATTCTCTTAAAGATTATTTATAAAAAAAGGAAAAAATATTATCAAATCAATAGATAATAGAACTATTGATGTCAATTACTGGAGCATAGAATATATTAGGAATGAAAAAATAATATCTGGGATTAGATAATATATATACTAGTGATGGAAATATTTGGAAACTTAAACCATTTTTTGAATCTGAATCCTCATATGAAAAATTAATGAAATATAAGACAGAGAGAATAATAGATTTTGAATTAGATAGTTATCCTGCTCCAGAAGAATTTGAAGGTAAAGTGTGTGACACCGATAGAGTACAAATTTTTGGTCTTGGTATGATTATTTTAGAATTGATAACAAGTATTAAGGATTTTATTTTGTAGAACAGAAAAGCAAAGATATCTATATAGAATATAAGATGAATGAATCTCTTCTTTAGTAAAGAATTTAATAGATTTCTAATTTAAAATAGTAATTCTCTGGCAATTTTATTGATATAATAATAGAAATGGTTGATACAGATTTAGTTAGAAGACCCAATTTTTAATAATTAATTAAAAAATTGAAGTCTCCTTCATCTAAAATAGTCTGTATATAGACTAAACTTGATATTGTATAAGATATACCAAAATTAAATCTATTAGATTCTGTTAGTTATTTTGGATAAAATGTTATAAATCAAAATGATGAATAAATATTAAGTAATGCTTTAGAATAAGCTTAAATATCACTTTCTAATAGTATTAAGAAAATGAGATAAGAATGGTAGAGCATTCATAATGCATAAACTATTTAGGAATAAAATGGATAAAAATATTATGGTCAAATTGTAAATAATCTCTATGAAGGAAAAGGTACATATTAAATATATTAATATATATAGGTCGTCTCTATTCTAAAACAGGGGATTTAATATATGAAGGGGAATTTAAATAAGGATATTTTCATAATTTGGGAATTTAGTATTTCTAAAATTCAATTTCTTTGAAAAAAAGTTATGATTTTTAGGATTGTAAGGATATTATGAAATATGCTAAATAATATGAGGGTTCTTTTAATTTTGGAAAGTAATAATATTATATTATTCTATTAAGGAAACATGGAGATGGTAAATTAATATTAACAAATGATGAATATTTTTGTGGGGAATTTTAAAATGATTAAATAAATGGTGGTGGTCAATTTGTTAGAGGATAAAATGAAAAAATTATAGGAATTTGGAATAATGGTATATTAAAATCAACTCCTGGATTTTAAAAAGAATTAATATCTTTTAGATCTCCTGATTTTTTAAATTAATCATAAATTCCAGAAGAAATTTAAAAATAACCATCAAATTTGATAAATTCTGATCTAATGGCTATTCATTAGAGACATTTTGAAGAAGGTAAAATTTAAACGATTGATTCTAATTTAATAAACAAAATCTAAAATTGCAGGAATTAATTATTAACTTAAATTAATAATCATTAATAATATTTTGGTCTTCCATAATAATAAAATAGAAAAGATCATAAAATTTATTATGATGAAGCCCAAACAATATTAAAGTATGAAGGACAACTTTTTACTGGTTAAATGCATGGAAGAGGTACTTTATATTTTGAAAATGGAAAAATTCAATATTAAGGAGATTTTGTAAATGGAAAATATGAAGGGTTTGGATTTTTAATAAATGATAAACAAGAGACTTAAATTGCTATTAATTATAAAGATTTAAGAGATATTAATAAAAAAGGATTGTGGAAAAAATATTAAGGCACTTTCTAAAAAGGAGAGTAAGTATTTATAATTAATATTATAGAAAACAAGGTCAAGGAATTTGGTATTTGACTGATGATAGTGAATTAATAGGGTTTTTTGATAAAGATTAGATACATGGAGATGGTAGTATAAAAAGACAATCAAAAGAAGATGTTTATGCAATATGGTAATATGGTATACTTTAAAAAGAATTAATTGGTAAATTATGAAATCATATCTATGATGTAATATTTGAACAAAATTTAAAAAATAATACAACATATGTTTTATCATTCTGTCATACTCTCCTTATTTAAACATACTCTTTTAGGTTCAAATTCTGATGAAAGCAATGTAGAAGCTTTACGTTTATCCTATATAAGTTCTTCTTTTGTAATTGATTTACAAATGATAGATTCCATTTCTTATGAATTAGTACTAAAATTCTCCTCTTATTCTTGATTTTGTTCTTATTCTTATTGATTATGTGGCTCGTTATTTTCTTATAACTCTTAAGCATTTTCATTTTCTTCCTCTTAAGAAAGTGCTTCATCAGAAACTTCACTTAACTCTTCTTCTTTAAAGATAAAATTATATGCTTTTTTAAGCCATCCATCAAATTTTCTATTTAATTTAGTTGTTGCGTTTCCCATTGTATTTAAAAATTTATTAACTGAATTATAATATTTATATATATATATATTATAATTATAAATAATTATATTTTCCTAAAAATATAATATTTACGAATTTCTATTCAAATAACTGATTTCTCCCATTTTTCAAAGTCTTTGTATCTGACAATAAAATCATTTTGATTTCTTTTTGACAATGAAATACTCTTATCTATTAATTTTTATATTTACAGTAAGTAGTGATTTGGCATCATCTCCAGCATTTTCGAATAGTTGACAAAATTCATCAAAATCTAATTGTATGCCATGTTCACCTAAAATTTAATCTAAATCGAAATTTAATTCAAATTCTTTTCGTATAGTTTCGATTATTGTAGATTTTAATACAAATCCAGATTTATCAAGTTAACCTCCTAAAGCACAAAAGGCATCAACTAGTTTATTTTGATTTAATACTATATTCTTAGGTAATTGTTTCTTCTTCATTCAACTGTTATTGATATTACTTCAATTTACAATAAAGATCACAAATTTGTTTTAAGTCAAGAAATTTTGCATTCATAATCTTCAATTCTTCATTAAACTTATTAATAAGCTTATCATTATCCAATAATTTAAGATCTTAATAGTAATTTTAATAATTACCTCTAAGTACATCATCTACTTCATGCTTCCCTACATACCCAGTTCCTTTAGGATCAAATTTTTTAACCTATATAATTATTTCATTCATTTCATCTTAGCTTAAATTAAACATGCTTTTTGCTTATGAAACTAGGTCTTAGTATTCAGCATTCAGTGTTGGTTTTCTTTTCATTAAGTTTTGATTCAAATAAAAATTAAAACTAAATGATAATTATATGATAAATAATAAATTCAATTAACTAAAATGCCATTCCTATTAATATTAATATTAATTAAAGAATTTAGAAGAAAAAATAGACTTTTTTGATAACATTATTTATATTGTTTATTTATAATGTATATATATATATTCATTAATTTTTAGATATCTCTATTTCAAATGTATTTATATTTTAGAGAAAAATGAGAAAATTTTTATAAATAATAAATGAGATGAAGTTGACAGCTCTTAATGAAGTGTAGCAAAATAGTTAAAATTTATTAATAAATGTACGGTATTATATTTGTAAACAAATCAATTAATGTTAAGCTTAGTTCTTCTCCAATGTCTACGTTTTGAATTATACCTAGTAATATATTATTTTGATTTGATACCTGATTGTGTTATCAGTTCTATATCTAAACCAATTTGGAAGAGGTCTATTTTGCTTATTAGCTTTAATCAATCTCTTCTTCATTCTCAATGATTTATGAGCTCCCTAAATAAACATAAGTTAAAGTCAATACCATTTTAAATCTTTTTTTTAATTTATTTAATATTTATTCCTCATATATTTCTTAATCATTTCTAAATTCTCATCTATTTATAGAGTCTCTAATTAATTAGACAAAAAGTAACCATTAAAATTTTTGAAATAAAACAATAATAATCTAAACAGAGCAATTATTAATAGAAATCAAAAATCATCAAACATATGTTAAAGTTCACGAGGTAATTATTTTGGAGCATCAGTAGAATCAGGATACTTTTCAAACCAAAAAACATCATCCTCTGATCTTAAGTAAGGGACCCAAGGAGGAGGAATTTATCTATTTTCTACACGTGTCCAATCAACACCTCTATACCATTTATGTTTCTTAATTGACTCTCCATTCTAATTATATATGAATATATATATATACATCATTAAATCCTAATCTATTTTAAATATCTGGATTTAATAGCTTTCTTATTAAATCTTTTACTTTATTATCAAAAAATTTAGGAAATTCTATGAGTCCAGATAAGATTTTCTTATAAATTCCAATAGGTTCATTATCATAGAATGGTGGATATCTATTTATGTATTAATATAATTACCCTGATAACATTTCAAATAGTAAAATACCATAAGCCCATAAATCTACTGATTTTCCATAACCAACTTTGGAACCTTTAATAATTTCTGGAGCCAAATATTCAGGAGTACCACATAAAGTATATGTTTTACCATTTCCTATTTTTTTAGCAAAACCAAAATCTGTAATTTTAACATGTCCATCTTTAGCTATTAATAAATTTTCTGGTTTAAGATCTCTATACACTATTTACATTTTATGCATATATATAATTGCAGTCAATATTTCAGTTGCATAAAATAAACAAACATCATTAGCAAATCTACCTTCCTTTCTTAATCTACTAAATAATTCACCTCCTTATATATATTCAAATAACATATAGATATAGAATTAATCTTGAAAGGATGTTTTCATTTTTACAATAAATGGATGTTCTATAAATGTTAAAATGTCTTTTTCTGATTTTATATGTTCAACTTAATTGAGTCTAACAACTTCTGTTTTTTTTAAAATTTTGAGTGCATAAACTTTATTTTCAGGATCTCCTTTAATCTTAGCTTATCTAACTCTACCAAAAGTTCCAGTCCCTAATTTATAATAATATAATAATAAATACCTAATGTAGAAAGAATTTCAAAATCTTATATTCTAAGTTCTTTAAAGTTAATTTTAATATTCTTGAGCATTTTAAGTTTCATGCTTAATTAGTTTTGATTTTGAATCTATTATTTTTTTTTAACCAAACCTTGTTTAGTTAATATAGAATCTAATTCAGGGTCAATTTCAGATTCACAATAACTTGATTCTAAATTTCTGTCATGAATATCAACACCCATAAGTTCTTACTTTTTTAAATAATCAAGTCTCTATTTAAGATCAGCAAAAAATTCACTATCAGACATCTACATTTTTAAAGATTATTATTAATAAAAATAATTATATACTATATAAATTACACTATTGATAAATTGGAAACCCAATTATCTATATTAATATATTGAAAATAAAGAGAATAATTTTGTATGAATTAAATATTTAATTGTACTTTGAGTATACAAAATAATAACTAAATCATCTAAATCTTCTAAGTGAAATTCTATTTCTTCTTGCATAATTAGCTCTTCTTGATGGTCTTGTTTAATTATTACGATGACCTTTAACTCTAAGACCTCTACTCTTTCTACCAGCTGATGTTAATCCTTATATTATTAAATATATATATAAAACCTCTTAATTCTCTATGTTTATGAACTGGCTTAGTAATCCAATTGATTCTTGAATCACCTCTAATAGCTGGATGGAATGGATCAACAGTTATAATTTCATAGTATTTATATGTGCCATCTTAAGCAACCCAATAAGAATTTAAGACTCTCAAAGCTCCAATTTTTCTTCCAACTCTTTCTTCTGCAACAGATCTAAGATTTCTTGTTGGTTTTAATTAATTAACTCCTTAACTCTTAGGTTTTCCTTTAACAAGTCCTTTTCTAATGAGTAATTTTCTACCACCTCTTCTTACTCTTACTCTATAAATGACATAGCCTAAATAATTATTCATAATGAATTACCTTATTTGGCTTTATAACCCAATCTTCTAGCTTTATCTGGTCTACTTGGTCTAGTGGCTCTATGAATTACAGGTAATTATCTATATTCCCATGTTCTAATTCTCATGATAAAGCTTAAAACATCTGATTGTTTCTTTTTCCAAAGTTCTTATAAATATTTGTATGCTCCCATTTGAAAGTGAAAAAAAAGATTTTTATTTATGAATAATTTTCAAATCCCTATAAAGAAGCCACAATATATAAATTAAATCATATTTTTAATTTTTATAACATTTCTTAATTTGCTGTTAGTAATAATTAAATTCTTTCATCCAAAGATTATTCTTCTTAAGGTTCATTCAATTCTTGACAACTATACTTTCCACTATATACTAAAAATCTTTAATTTTTTTCCATTTCTTGTTCAATCCAAGATGACAATTAAGTAGAGTGTTATTCTCTTTATTAAAATATCTCTGGTATTATATAAGATTCTTCAGCCAATTTTAAACAATATTACATATATACCTATAATTCTGGTTGAAAATATTCAAGATAATGATTATATGTTATTAATAACCTATCATCTTAAGTTGGACAGAATTCAAAATTATTAATTAAACCAAATTAAGTTATTATTTTAATAGTGCAAGGAGGAGGATATTTAAATGTAATAACAGTTCTATCTACAAATTTAGCTTTCACTGTTCCATTCTTTAATAAAATAAATTCTCCAACTTCTCTTAAATCAACCTTCCTTAATTCTTCAAAATTTCCTTATTCAACTTTATAATATTCAATAGGTTTTTATTTCTCTTATAATTATGTGATAATCAAATTCATATTTTATTTATACTTTGTATTTATTAATTTACAATATACATCAAAGGCACTTAAATTATATTTATCATTCTAATTATATTTATAAATAATTTACATAAATAGATTATTCCCATTTCTATTATCCATATTCCCAAAATATTCCATCTCTAATTAAAAGTTAATCATTTATTAATCCTATTCCTCCATCTACTTAAAACCAAAATTATGCTTAATTTGTAAACATAAATATAGGTCTTCCTAAATTTATCTAACTAATTTTATTCATTATTGGTGACACATTATCATTTATTTATATTGTTTTAATAGGTTAATCTATTAAGATTTTAGTGACTAATTAATCTTTTATTTTATAACAATTATATGTTTCATAAAAATATTCTTACATTTCTTCTTATTCATTTAATATATATTCAATCAATTCTGTTGGAAATTAAATATCTAAATATTACACTATTTTATATATAATATAAAATAAATACATTTATCGTTATTTAAGAAATCTTTTACTAAAACAAAGAAAGGAGCTATCCATTATATTGGAAAGTTAATCAAACTATATTATTTATTCAATATTCTATATGTATATCCTATTCCACAATCTATACTAGTAGCTGTTGATTTAGTAGCTCCAAGATTATATTTCTTAATAAAACTATTTACAAAATTATTTTCATTTTCAATCTCCTTAACTACAGCTACTGTTTGATTACAAGAATAGTATTATAAAGATATTTAAAATGTTTAAAGATTCAATTTCATTTAAGCATAACCATCTATAGACTTTAATATAGCATAACCATTCTCAATTTAATATTCAAGTGGCCAAATCTATTATTATTATTATTATTATGTATTACAATAGTTTAAATTTTCTTCATCTTAACTGCCTCTTCATATATTATTTAATCTGAATTTAGATATGTATACTTTGATGCCACTTATAATACTTCTTTAACTTTATCTTAAATGTTGTCATATTTTCTACAATTCTCAATTTTGATTCTACTTCTCTCTCCTTTGCTATTAAAATAACTTAATAATCCAGTATTTGAATATATTAATGCTGATTAATCCTTAAATACAGCATGAATTGAATCATCAAATTATATGAATTCTTTTATAAATTCAAACATAAATTATCAATAATTTATTTTCGTTAGAATATTTGATAATTGAGTATAAAAATAAAATGTAAAAAAAGAACACCCATGGCAGGGATTGAACCTGCAGCCTACAGCTTAGAAGGCTGTCGCGCTACCAATTGCGCCACATGGGCATCTGTACTAAATATATATAGCTTTATTATTAGAATACATAGAAAAGTATAGATATATTTAATAATTTATTCATCTTAAAAATATTTAAACTATTGTTTAGAAAGTATCATACATGTTAATTATTTCACTCATAAACTAATTATAATAAGTGGCTTCAATTTTTGCCTTTAATAAATTATATTTATAATAAATACTTCATCACCACATAAAAAACATTTCTTTTAATATCCTTTATTACATGTGCCACAATAAGTATGAGCACAAGGAATTATAGTTACAGCATCATTTACTAATTTTCCACAATATTTACAAAGCAACGCTTAATGAAGATGAATCTATATGTTAAATCTCTCTTACTGTTTATTATTACAAAAGTTTAGCTTTTTATTCAAATTATTTAAATTTATCTTAAATTAAACTATTCTACTCTTATGTTCTCCATAACTATTATTCTGCTCTATGTAATTATTCCTTTAATTCCATTTCTAATGAATTCATTTACTTTTTAATATTCAAAACATCATTTTCTTATTTTTCTTCTTATAAACTTTCATAAGCCAATTTAAGTGATAAGAATTTTCTTTCAAGTTACTCCATCAATTTTTATTATTCTTAATTTTTCTCTTATAATTCCTAACATTCTTTCTCCTCAATTTATACAATTAAATCATTATACTTTTTCATGATATTTTTATTCCCAATTACAAGGTATATCAAATTGCTAAATTGGATTAACCAATGAATTAAATAATTTCTTTTAGACAAGTTTCTTAAAAACTGGCATCTATTTAAAACTTGGCTAAGTTTTTTGTCTCTTTGTTTAAACACTTTATCCTTATTATTTAATTCCAACATCTTCTGTAGTCTTATACGATCTAATGTCAAACTTAAATGTTGTTTTAGATAATATTTTTGGAGTACTTTAATCAAGTGCCGGAAATCTTTAAGAAAACATTATATAAATTTATATTATAAGTAATTTATATTTTAAGTAATTATAAAAAATAATCATTTCTAAAATTCAATCATTCTCAAAATCAGAATATTCCCATTTTCCAAGTTAAACTGAAGATTTCTTTTTAAAATTTATCTATTATATATTATTTTTATTAATAATCGTTCTCTATTGAATATCTTATATAAAACTAGTTTTAAATTTCCTAATTTTTACAGGTTTTTCTTAAGGTGATGAAGAAATTGTTTTCAATCTATCAATTATTTTACACTTTTCAACATTTAATCCAAAAGTATATGCTGCAGGTCTCACTAAACATATCTTTTTACACTTTTAAAATGATGAATTTACTCTTGATTAAGGTGGTCTATATGTTTAGATTTCTTAATTCTTAATTTAATATTATGGAGATTAAGAACTAATTTCAGTTTAAATTGTTTTAAATTAACTTGATTCAGGTATTTTACATGTAATACTTCTGTTTCTTATTTAGGACATCCTTTCTAATATTTTATTTTTAAAATCTACTCTTTTATAAATCATTTATTAATTTTAATCTTTTAAAGGAAGAGTTTTGCATTTTAAATTGAATGATTTACTAAACTATGTTTATGTTTATTTTTATTGTATTGATTTTGTGGTATTATTCAAATTCTACATTTATAAATTTGCTGGAGAACGTGTCGGCAAATAACTTGGATGATAATAGTCTCTTTCAGTTATGTGATATAAGGTGAATTAGGATTTTTTTCTATTCTCTTTCACATATTACTAAGCCAGCAAATATTTTAGATTAAATTTTTTAGCAGGACTACTCTCTTCTGTGAAACTAATTGTAAATGGTCTTTTTGAATGTCCTTTATCATCTGCTCTATTTATCGACAAAAATAGTCTACCCGTTAAGATCTATTGTCTTTTTCATGTATATAGATTAGTAATAAAATTATATATAAATATTATTTAAATTTAAACCTTTCATAACAATTCTTAATCATAATGATATTGAATATATTTATATTCAATTAAAATTAGAAAAACATTAACTTCTAATTCTTCTTCTATAAATACTTTAAAATAAATTTTAAAATCAATTATCAAATCAAATTCTCTCCTATATTATAAATATGAAATTAAAAATCATCATAATTTATACTTATATAAGATTGAATTTCTATTATATATGAATAATATTCAGATTTAATTTTTACTAAATTTATATCATATTAACATAACTCAAAATGAATTACTATTATAACAACAAAAGAATTTTAACTAATAGATATATATATATAATTTGAATAGATTAATTATTCATTTAACAATCTTCTAAAAATCATTGATGAAACCTTCAACAGTAGATTTTGCATTTTAAATACATTAATCTTATTGGGTTGTCTTTATGCATTATTCAAATGTAATTCCCATAAAGAGCATTTTAAAATCAAAAGCTTTCATTTATTTGTCAACATTTTTGCTTTTTTGATACATACCTTTTGAAAATTATGAATTAATTATACATTATGCATATTTCTCTACATTTTTTCCATTTTAACTCATACATTACTCATGATATTGCTTAGGAATATTTTAGACTACTTCTTCAAATCCTCTTTGAACAACATCTAATGTTTTTTATAATTATTGATGAACAGGGCTTGCTCCACTCATACCAGAAATAAAATTTAATTAAAAATAATATCACTCATTATTTTTTCAATGTTAATTCTAGACTCTTTAAAAAGTCTTATTAGATCTAAATAATACTATTTATAGCTGATTATTAACACTAACTTTTTTCATTTATATTTAAACATTCAGCAATTTCATTTTTTAGATAATTAATTTTAAACTCCATTTTCTTCTCTTCCTTTTATTAACTTTTTTGGAAATTCATCATGCCTTTGATATTTATAAATTATTTTACACTTCACAAATTCAAATCTATTACCCTTATTCTCTTTAAAACATATATTTTCTTAATTTTGATATTTTTCAACAATTTAACCCAAGAAATTTGCAGTTGTAAAATCAATAACTTCATTTCTAATTTCCTATAATAATTTATTTGTCTCATCTTCATTTCTATTCATGTTTAATCAATAATTCTAAATATAAATAATTAAAAATTATGTTATTGAACAAGAATACTCAATTAAGAATGATAAGATGTTTTATATTTTTAAGAATTATATATATAATATTTATATGATCAAATTAATAGACCTAGAAGGATGGTCAGATTATTCAATATCTCCATATATAAATTAATTAAAATAACTCTCGGAATCACCTGAAATTACACCAACAAAACGAGAGAAATTAAATAGGCTCCCTTCAATCTAATAAAAAAAACTGGAATGTTATGAAATACAGAATTATAAATCAATTTATTTTGCAAATAGAAAATAATTAGGATATCAAGTTGTTAGTGAAGAAAGGAAATCTTAAAAATTAAAAAAATAATATACTAGAGTACATTAATAATAATATTAATTTCATGAATTGTCTTCATTTGTAGAATCTCCTAAGAAATCAAAAAAAATGAAAGAATTATAGGATTGTTTATTTTAGAGAAGATCATATAGATTGTAGATAAAGAATAAAATGTTAAATTTAACTTAGAAATCACCTCTCCATAATATATCATAACTATTACGAAAACTAAACAGTGAAGTCATAAATAAGAATGAATTAGTATAAATTTTGGATAAATGAAATTTTGTTCATCAATTAAATCTGCATACAGGACACAGTTTACTTTTTTTTTGCCATTATTATAAACAAATTTTATGAAAGACATGACAACATTATAGAATTCCTTTTTGATCATTAAGTTAAATATCCATAAGACATATCGAGCATTCTTAAGGTTTATAGGATTATTATTTATCAATAATCTATTTTTTAAGACATTCACGATAATGTTCTTACTAGAACTTTTTGAATATTTTATCTTTACAGTATTCACATTAACCATCTTCTTTATCTACAAGAGCAAATGCTTTACAAATAGTTAGATGATTTAATATTAATTATTTTTGTTATTTTTCTCCACAATATCTACAAATAATAATTTCATTATTATTCTTACAAGTTTCCATATGTTTAGCCAAAACACATTAAGGATATTAATCTTGGCAATTATTGCATACCATTAATTAATATTAATTGTTTCCTAATTTAAAATCCATAATTTATAATAATAATGAATTTTACAAATGATTATTATTTCATAATTTCATATATAAAAAACCATAGATCATTTTTCTTTAAAAGGATTGATTTGATTTATTTATTATAAAATAATATTAAAAATTATGAACTTTATATAATGTACTTAAATATCATATTATTGAATCAAAATAGAACAAATTGTTTTCTGACATTACCAATAATTTCATTTGGGATAACTTTCAAAACATTGAATCTCACTGTTTTTGATAATGGTCTATCATTTCTAAACTAAATACCTGCATTATCCACATACAACAATATCACCTTCCTTAACTGGACCAAAAGCAGGTGAAATATGGACTGGAACATTTCTATGTCTCTTTTCATATCTATTATATTTTGCAACATAATGTAAATAATCTCTTCTAATAATAATTGTTCTGGTCATTTTGGTTGAGATTACAATACCTCTTTAATAATACTATTGTTAAATATGTACTTTAAAATTGCTCCTCTGACACTAACATTTCCAGTAAATGGGCATTTTTTATCAATATAATGTCCTTCAATAGCTTCCTTTGGTACTTTGAATCCAAGTCCAACTTCTTTCCAATATCTAACTCCTTTAGATGTTTTCTTGGCTAAAAGCTTTTTTGAATTTTAAAAGATGCCCTCTTGCTTTTAAAAGGCTCTTTATGTTTAGAGGTCTGCCATAATGTATATTTTAAAAATTAAAGATATAAATTTTTATGCTTTCATAACTAAATGTTTCAAACTTAGTTCATTTCATAACAATATTTATTCTTGTAAAAAATTTTGATTCCTTTTTTTAACTTGATTATCCTTTAATATATAGCCATAATAAATTTAAAATATAAGAATTTGTTTGACATAATTTTACCCAATGATTTTTACAATATTTATGTTAGATCATTAAAATTTGGTTATTTTTCTATAATATATCCTAATCCTTAATTATTGAAGAATAATTAATCATATCAAAGTAATCATTGCAAATTAGTTCAAATTCCTTCTTTGCATTATTTTAGATTCAAAAAAGATAAATTTAATATTTTCTAATCTATGTTCTCTTAATAGTTGTTAATGGTAAATTTGGGGAAATTCTTTTGAAAGTAAAGAATATACACATTTACTATAACATCAAAAAATAATAAAAGATACATAAAGGTAATATTTATTAACTAACTTAACAAAGATAATTATTAGTTAAATTGACATTAAAAATAATCATAACAATTATGTTAAATTTTTAGAATACCTCATATTTGACTTAGTGATAATTAGAAGTAATTAATGAATCTTTTAAAAACATCAATTATCTCATTAAATTTTTTAGTTATTAATAAATTAAGAAATTAGTTATAAATTAAATAACTAATAATTGATATATCAATTAGATCTATTAAAGTATTAATTCACTAAGATATTAAGTTTTTCTTATGATGTTAATATTCTCTATCTTATAATTACTATTTAATAATTACTATTATTATATATATATAAGATAATCAATATGATGTGAACATATATTTAATTGCTATAATTGTTGTTGGTTAAAGAAAACATAAATAATAAATAGAAAATAAAAATTCAATCAAATTTATAAGTTGTTTATTCTTATTCTATTTTATTATTATTAAAATCAAAATTATCAATAAAATCAGTATTATATTACTCATAAATTTTAATATTTTGAACTCAAAAGGAGATGTTTATTTGCAACAGATTATGATGTTGGTCGATTTCTATCTATAAAATTTTATTAAATTTATTGTGGATGCAGCTAGGCTGATATTCTTATTTATGTACTATGAGATTGTTTATGAGATGAAGCTTATAACCATTTTTTATTCACACTTAAATTTGAATCATTTTGATTTAAATAATGTTATAGTCTTGCAGGAGAATATTAGCTAGAAATGCTTCTGTATCTCTGTGGAGGAGTATAGATAACACTTTTATTATCATCAAATTAACATCTATGTTATTTTGGAAAATTGTTTTATGATGTCTAATTTTGCTTTTTAAGTTATTTTTTTTATTTTTCATTCTATTTCTTGACTAATAACTAAAAGGAACATTAAGCTAAATTATAATTTATTGATTTGCTCAATTATGAATGCATCATACTTTGATTTTAAGTGATTTGTGATGTTGATTTTTATTCTTGATTGATAGGTTTTAAGTTTGAAGTATTGATTTCAGCAATCGAATTTTACCATAAAGTAACCATATCTTTTTCTACATATTTGTCTTGAGTCATATCAATCAAACTTATAAGATGTGCACTCTTTCTTATTCTTAACATTTTACTTATTCTAAATTTATGCTATTACTAAGTAGTATTAGGCTTGTAATATCTAAATTAATTTTAATAGTCTATATTTCATTAGATTCTCTTAATGGGTCTTGTAACTTTCTTGTTGTCATTAAAAATATGTTTATATTATAATTTATTCTTGGAACAAGAGACTCTCTTCTATTTAGTAGTAGCATTCAGAGATACATGTATCCAAAGCAAACATTAGGATTAGTTGAATTGCTTAAGAAACTCTTTAAATAAGAAATTTGTAAAGAAAGTCCAGAGAGTGAAGTAATTGCAGAAAAAACATTTGAAAGCATGAAATTAGCATTATAATTTATTGGTTGGATGATTTTATACTACATTGTATAATGGTGTTTGAGTTTTGTGATAGGTGAGATAGCATCTTCTTTTTTTTATTGGATTTGTGTGATTGCCACATATTCTAAATATGCAGCAGGTATGTGGATTAGGACATAAGAAGTAACATAAGAAGCAATAAAAATGGAAACAAATTTTTATCTAAATAGATCATTTGTTAGCTATTAGATAGATGAATCAGAAGTTTTATTAATGTTAGATTATTCTATGACTAGGATCATTTTTAGTGTGTTATTTTAATTGTAATCTAATATTTTGTGCTTTGTAATAGGAAATTATTTACCATTCCCATTAAATCTATTAAAAATTCCAATATATTCTTTATTCATATCAATCTAAAATATATCAGCAAAAATACCATATAAGAAACATTTAGCATACTTTTATAGTTAAAATATTGGTTATTTAATTGGATTTAATTTTTTATTTTCATGTTATCTACATATATCATCATTTCCCTTTTTTACAGGAATTTTATGGTTTATTATGCCATTATATTTATTAAATGCAATTCCAATTGAACCACCAAGATTTGAAAATAGTGTGAATAACCTTTAACTAAAGGATTACTTAAATATTTATAGTTCTTAAGGGGATAGTTAATTATCAATAAAAAGAGATTCATATGTAACACATCTTAATGTATAAATATAATTCACTATTTTTAGAAATATTTTAATGATTAAAATTATGCATCAATTTGTGAAAATTAAATCTCTTATATTTCTATGCCTACCCTTTTAGTGCCTTAGGTTTTATAAATATTATAAAAAATTATTTCAAAATTATAAGGACATCAACATGAAGATTGAGATTTTTATTATATCATATATATATCTATAAACATAAAAATATTATCAATCAAAATGAGGATTGTTTGAAATCTTATTGAAAAATTAAATACTGTATTCCCAATCATCCTCTTATTAAAGACTATCCTTTTAACATTCACTATTTTCAGATAGATTAAAAGAGTTTATATATGTTAATTATTCATCTTCTATCTTATTTTTCTAAGCATTTTCGTAACTCTCTTAATCTTACTTTTAAAAACCTTCTTCACTTTATCTTTACTTATTAAGAATTATAGCCTTCTTAATTTTCGATTTATTTTTTTTCATATAAGATCTTAGATATCCCATCTTTTTCTCACTAATCTCCTTTATATTGATTAGTAATTGAGCTTTGTTAAAGATTTAAATATAATCCTCTAAAGTCTTTTTGGGTACTTTCACTAAATCAGCTGCCTCTTTTAAAGTAACCTTTTTTAAAATTCCATTTTCTTAAATTCCATTTCTAAAGATATATCTCCACTATTGTACTCTATAGTAAGCATCTCCTATGCTTCTTTCTTTAACTCTTTTTGAAGTAATTTCAGAGTAAAAGTTGCTATTCATAAGAAGTAATTATTACATTTTTTTTCAATTTGATATTCGCTTTTTATAGACAACATTCTATATATAATTTACATTTCCATAAGAAACAATCTCAAAAAGAACAAAGTTCATACCCTAAATTTATCGAAATATTAGGGAAATAAGTTTACTGATTTAGTTAATATTATAAGAATCAATTTTTTATAGTAGTTGAATATTCATTAAAATCCTAACAGAATATTTTATAATATTCTAATCAACTTCGAGATAATTAAATTCTAAATAAATTTAAAGAAATAACATTTTATAGAAATTAATTTAAAATATATATATAAAAAATTTAATTAATCATGAAGTCTCTAATTATATTTTTTTTAATTTATCATAATTATTAATAATTCATGTAGCATATTTCTTTGTTTAAATTCTAGTGTAGTCTTCAAATTGATTCTTGTCTTCTAAGTACATCTCCTTAGCTGTCAAGTTGTGAGTGTCCTAAACAATGGCTTCTCTTAGAATATTATAGATCTTTTTTCTAATGTATATTTGACTGTTTTTGTTGGGTTCCATTATTCCTTTAGCTGATTGAATCAAATTACATATCTCTCAATCGTATGATAACACATATAGCCTGCGTGATCAATGTTTGGATGGAATATTTTAGTTTAGAATTAAAAGTTGGGAGGCTAAAATGGATAATTCTCTGGAAAACTGATAGACAATTTAAACTTTCCTCCTTGATAAGAAGTGCCTTCTGGTCCTGCCACTATTGCATTCCATCTAATATTTATATTTTAAATCTTTACAATAATCTACAATTAGGATCTGGTATTATTTTTACCCAAGAAAGAGGACTATCAATAGTCAAGTCTTTAAGTTTTTGTTTAATCTGTTTTACATTAATTGCGATGATTTAATACTGAATAGAAAATATATATTTTATGATAAAAATAGAAAATTTGTAATAATTCTTTAGTATAATCAATATAATCATTATTAACTATTATAGTATAAAATAATAAACGTCAAAAAATTAAGAGCTTCTAAATTCTTATTAAATAAGAAAACCTATAAATTCAATCTGTATATAAAAAGAATCATAATTAAAATTAATTTAGATAACTATATTAATTATTCATTTCTAAAAATCGCTTTGTCCAATCATAGAATCATCATTTTAACCTTGTTAATTACCATAAAAGTAATATTTATTATTTTAAAATGATTGTTGAGTTGGAGGTACAACCTTTTCAAAATTAGTGATATCAGCTAAATTGGTTTTCTTCAATACAGATATATTAGCTGATGAAGTTGAAGTATTATTTGAATGTGTTGGACTTAACTTTTACAGACCAATAGCTATAATAATCAACATAAGTATTACTTGAAACATTATTAATTGGATTTCTATATTTGTTACCAGTCATAATATTATTACTAGTCATATTATGAGCAGCTACACTTCTTCTTGTTGCTCTTTATTCATTTTTCAATTTTTCATTATCTCTTAATAATAGCTCCTCTTTCTTCCTTAATCTATCTAATTAATCTGTCAATTCATTCTTTAAATTATTTAAATGATCTCTATCTAAATTCCACTTAGCTCTTTCTTTTTCAAATTCAAAAATTAAAGTGGATCTTTTACTCTCTACCTCTTTATATTTTGTTTCCAATTCAGTAATTTTAACCTTTAAACTTTCCCTTTCCTATTCTAACATTCTTTAATATTCCAAAATCTTTTAATCTCTATCTTATTTAATATTTTCTATCTCTTATTATAATCTTTTTTCATTATCTAGCATCTCTGCAAACTTTTTTTCTGATAGCAATTAATTTCCAATTTTACCATGTTAATCAATCAATATTTTATCTTTATGAGTCTTAATTTCTTTCTATAATCTTCTAATTTTATCTTCATAATCTTAAACTATTCTTTAATGAGTTTAATTTGCTTCTTCTATTTAAGCTTGATATTTTCTTTCTACACTTAATAATAATTCATTTAAATTATTTTCTTGCTCATCTTTTTCATTTGATCTAGCTCTTTATAAATGCATTAATGTCATCTCAAATTTCTTTAAAGCATCTACTAAATCTTATTTAGCTTATTCTTTTTATTATTCTAAAAATTAGAATTTTCCTTCCCATAAAGCTTTATCTCTTTCATAACTAGTGTGAATTTCACTCTTATCTTATTCTAATTATAGATTTAATTATTTATATTTTTCTAATTCTTATTGCAATTATTTTTTTTCTTATGCAATTTATTCTCTCAATGAAGCCTATTATTAAGCTATAGTTGCAGCTTCATCTTTTAATTTAGATTCTAATTCATTCTTTCTGATTTCAAGATGTCCTAACTTTTCAGTCAAAATAGCTTTCTCTCTTTCCAAAGTTGAAGCTTATTTATTATATTAATATTCAGCTTCTTTTAATTATTTCTTAATTTTTTCATATTTAGTTTCTATAGTAGTTTTCTCCTCTTATGCTCTTTCTAATTTTTATTCTAATTCAACTAAATATTCATTCTTTTATTATTTTAGCTTTTCATCAAATCTAGATTATTGTGTATCTATTTATCTTTGTAGATCCTCTATTTTCTTTTATAAGAATTCATTTTATTATTATATTAATGCTGTTTCTCTTCCATATTCAATTTTCTTTTCCAAAAATTCATCATTCATTTTTTATAATCTTAATTTTGTTTCTTCTAATCTTTCAAGTTATTCTTTCTTCTCTTCATGCCATTCTTTTCTTGATTATTCAAATTATTATTCTTTTCTTGATTTTTCATTCTCTAATAAATCTTTTTTCTATTATAAAGCCATATGCTCTTTCTACAAATTATTCAATTAACTAGATAAAACATCAATCTTTTATATTAAACTCTTTCTTTCATTTGTAAATGAATTCATTTATTATTCTAATGTAGCATTATTATTATTTTGTAGAGAAATCAATTATTCTTTTGTTTCTTTAATATGTTTTTCAAAAATTTCAATTGTTTATTACTTCAAAGCAATTTCATGATCATATTATTATATTGTATTTGTATATTATTAAACTTAATCTCTTAAATCATCTTTTAAATTTTCAATTTCTTCTTCATAATTTTATTCAGTCTCCCTCAATTTATGATAGAATTCCTCTTATGCTGCTTAAAACTTTTTTTCACTTTTTTCTTTTTCTTCACAAATTCTTCTTTCTAATCTCTCTCTTTCAATTTCATAGAAATTTTTTAATTAAGTTAATGATTCCTCAGCTTTAGCCTAAGCTAAATTAACTTCTTTTGCAATTTTAGCATCAGATTCATCAATTGCTTATTCCAGTTATTTAATTTTCTTTTAATATCTTATTTCCTATTCTTTCAATAATTATAATTTTTATCCATCTAACATTTTATTCTAATCAAGTAATTTGTTTCTTTATTCTTCTGTAACTTATAATTATTCTTTTAAATTATCTAATTCTTTTATCAAATCTCCAGTTTCAAATTTAACCTTTAATTCTAATTCATTATTCTTTTCATTTAATTAATCAATCTATTATTATAATCTTTTTTTTGTATTTTCATATTCATTTTCAATATTTTTTAATTCTCTTTTATGTTATTCTCTTAATTCATTCATTTTAGCTGCATCAATTTTATATGTAGATTCATTACTTGAATTTTCAAATGCCTTCATAATAGCTTCATGAGATTTCTTATTTTCTTCTATTTATTTTTTATACTCATCTAATTAAACTTCCATAAATTCCATCTTTTATTACATTAAAGCTTTATCTTTCTCACTTTAACTTCTAGTCTATTTTAATTAATCATCTTTAGATTTAATTAAATCTTCTAAATTTTATACTTTTTCAATCATCTCATTAACTTAATTATTTGCATCATTCTTTAACATTAATTAAACTTATTCTTCATTTCTTCTATATTCTTTTAATTCTCTTGTCAAAACTTAAATTTATTCATTTAATTCTAAATTTTATTTTGTAAGACTTCTTTCTTTATGTTCAAATTTTTTAAAATCATTTTCAAAATTTGTTTCCTTTTCAATTAATTCATTCTCCATTTCATTTAATTTCTCTTACAAATCATTTAATTTTTATTATAATTAACGAACTGATTAATCAGCCTTACTTTATTAATCTTTTGATTATAATGAATATTCTTTTCTTAAATTTTTTATTTCATTTTAATAATCTATTTCTTTAGCATTCATTTCATTTACTAATTTTTCAAAAAAAGTAATTTTTTATTCTAATAAAGCTCTTTCTTTTTCAAATTCAGAATTACCAAAAAGTGTTGTTCTCTCTAAATCCTTATTAAATTCTTCAGCTTTCAATACTTATCCTTTTAATTCTTAAATTTATCTCATCAATTCATTTTTCTCATTCTCAGATTCAAGTTTTAAATCTCTTTCAACTTAATCCTTTTATATTTTAAGCTCTTCCAAATTATCTCTTGCTACTTATTCTCTCAATTCAATTTCAGTCTTTTCACTTTCAATTTAAGCTAATTTCATTAAAAGATTATTCTTATCTTTTAAACCATCTTATCTAGCTTCTTTTAATTCTTATTCTAATTTCTTTTAAGTTTCTTATGATACATTCTTCATCATTTCTGTCTCTTAAGAATATTATCTAATAAATAAATTAGATCCTTCAATTAAAGCTCTCTAAAGGAATTCTAAAATTATTTAATTTCTTGTTCCAACCCTTGGACCATTTTCAATAAAGAAATTATAAAACATTTTTATATCCTTCTCATATTCACCAAAAGTTCGATATTCACCTAATTTTAATTTTCTATCTATTGGTTAGAATTCTTATTAAATAAATTATGAACACATTCTTGAACCTTCTCTATCATTTTCTTATTTTACAGCTGCAAATCGATTTTTAATACGTTTAGATAATTCATTCTTAAATTCATCATATTCTCCAACACATTTTTTCTTGAATAAAGCAAATGCTTATTCTTTTAAACTTCTATTGAAAGCTTTCAAATCTTCATTGGAAATTGGAAATCTATTATGAAGATTTTCTTTTAAGATTTATTCATAAGTTTCAAATGCTTCTGCAACTGCTTTCTGACATTCATTTTTACAAATATATGTCCATGCTGATTCTATAGCTGGAACAGCTCCATTATTAATGGCTGTAACATAAGACTTAACAAGATCACAATACATTTAACCAGAAAGAGTTTTGCCATTCAAAGTTTTAGGTCTAATTCTATTTAATATCTTTTTTCTTAAATTTATCACTTATTCAAAAAATTCAGGTCTCAACTTATCAAAATCTAAATTCTCCAAATTTTATAGACTGCTTTCTTTTGTTAAAGGTCTAACTAAAGTTATACAATCTCTATCTTTGAAAAAAGTACTAAGTAATTTTCTAATTTTATTTTTTTAATCAATTCCATCTGAAGTACCTTTTTATAAAGTTAATGCATTTTCTAAATAATCTTTAGAGGTTATTTGTTCATTGTTACGATCAACTAATTAAAGAGTAAAATCTCGTACAACCCAATAGAATTAAGGAAAGTATTAGGATAGATCTTCTAAATCTGTTGTTGATTAACCACTAAAATCTTATAAATATCATATTACCTTTTGAGTTGAATATTTTTAGTTAGATTAACTACTAAACTCAAGTTTTGAAGAGCATTTTCATCGATGCTGCCAACAGAATTATAAATAAAGCAGGAAGTTAAAAGTATAGTTAATGAAAATATTCTTATATCGTGTGTAGAATCTTCATCAGGAGCACCAAGTCCTTCACTATCAACAACCAATATTGAACAACTTTCTCCATCACTTGTTTATCCAAGGAGTGGTTTACCCCACATCCATAGTCCCTTTGTACATGGCAACACAGTTGGACCTACTCCAAAACCATCAGATCTATTTAGCAACATTCTATTCAACAGATACGATTTTCCTGTTCTATACATTCCAGCTACACCTACAATCCCAATAGGTGCTGGAATATTTTTAATAATATCAATAGCTTCAGGATTAACTTGGTAAGCTTTTGGTAGTAGAGTAAAATTTACTTTAAGTTTCCTATTAGTAAAATATTAAAGGCATTGCTTCCTCTCTAAAGGATTTCTTCATGTTTTGTTAAATTTGAATTTGAAATTAATGAAATTATACACTCAATTGTTAACTGCTATATAAATATTCATATGAGAGATTTTAATCGTTTTCAATAGTTAGATAAAAAATGCATATTGTATATATATAATCATGTTTAATTGTTGATATAGATTAGTTGATTGTAATATATTGAAGTACATTTAAGTTTAAGATTGATAGTCTAAATTAATGTAAATAATCTATGTAGAAAGAATATAGAAAAATAAGTCAATATAGTTAATCATTTGATTATAAGTTCAATGAATTCTGAGAAATACTAATCGTAAATAATTTTATTGAATCATCATTAAAAAATGTTACATGTCATGATTTAATATAAATATAAGAAATCGTCATTGAAAAATTAATAAATAAATAATGCATAATCCATAAGACCAATTAAGAAAAGCTTTAAAGAGATACAATAATGGAGATAAGTAGAACAATAACCGAAATTGTCGATCTCAATAGCTCCAAATGCCGCAAGTACCAAAAGGAATGTTAAGTATGAACAGTACTCAAAAATCAGAAAGAAATGCTAAATTAAGTGATACAGGTACATAAAAAATTTTTTATAATAGATACAACTGATGTAACCCATTATAATTTGAATTTTTCATAACCAATTCAGTCTTGTTATTAAGTAGAACATTTAGATCTAAATTTCTTTAAAATTCAACCTTGCAAAATACCTGGTAATCATAGTCATAAACATTGTCCTTTTTATCACAATACTAAAGATCGAAAAAGGTATTAATTGGAATATATAATTAGAATAAATGTCTAGTACTCAGCTGAATTATGTACATTCATAGAAAACAATTAACAATGTCCATATGGAGATAATTGCAATAAAGCTCACAATCGAGTAGAGTAACTATATAGACCCGATAATTATAAGACAAAATTCTGTTCCTACTATCCTCATAATATTTCTTAATGTGATTATGGAAAATTTTGCTCTTTCGCACATTCTGAAACAGATATTGTTATAGAATTAATCCATAACCTTGAATATGATGATGATTTCTTTATGTTCTATTACAAAACAGTTTGGTGTCCTTTCAATCTCACACAACACGATAAATCACTTTGTGTTTATGCTCATAATTGGCAAGACTTTAGAAGGAAACCTTAAATTTATTAATATCATCCAATTCCATGTCCAAGTTGGAATACAGCTGAATATATTTTAGAATATTATAATGGATGTTAAGATGGTTTTAATTGTGGAAAATGCCATGGTTGGAAAGAATTAGAATATCATCCAATGTTATTTAGAACAAAATAATGTATAAATTAAAATTGTTCAAAAACTGATTGTTCATTTTATCATAATAATTAGGAAAAAAGGTATAGAATCAATTAAACTTATTAGATAAATTGATCAATTATCATAATTTAGAGTATTTAAGATAGTTCCTAGAAATCGAATAGTTTAAAATACATTTAAAGTCAGAGATCAAAGTTTGTTAACTTCTTAAAGAAATGGTAGTAGCACACTTAGTTATTAAAAACCATGTAGTAGCAGTGATTAGCATTGGCTTGGACATAATTTATAAAATAGTTTTTAATATGATCAGGATTCTGATGAAGGTAAATAAAATGTCAAAGGATAGCATTACCAAACTACTTTAATTTCAATACAAGAAAGAACAGGTAAAGATATTTTTAAATGATTTTTAGATTCAGATGAATTAAAAGATTTGAAAGATCTAATGAGAAAGAAATCAAATTCAGTAGCAGATGAAAAATAAAATAATGATGACAATGAACATGTTAGAACAGTTTTAAAAATGATTGACATGGATCAATGAATAAATAATTTTATTTAATTCAAGAACTCCCTCTTATAAATAAATAATTAAAAAATATTTGAATTGAATGTAAGGAAATCAAGGTTCTTAGAAAAAAGATATTGAAATTGGTTCCTGTCCTTTTTCTGATGCAATGAAACCACCAAAAGGACATGAAAAATATACAGACAAATCAAAGTGTTCATTCTAAGAAATGTAGCAATAACCTGAAATCAAAATAACTGATGGAAGTGCAGAGAAGAAGAAAGAAAAGAAGGATAAATAACCTAAAGGTGGATGTCCTTTTATGTCAAGTGAAAAAAAAAGAAATCCGCCTCTTGCTCATCTTGAAGAATAATATGACACTTATTACATCAGTCCACTCAATTATCTTCTAGATACAAGAGGATTATGGATGCTTGCTTTCGATTCTAAAGAAGTAAAAAAAGGTAAGAGTTCATAACAATTGTCCATATAGGTCCAATCAAAGACAGAAGAAAAATATTCGATTCTTATCCTATTTATTTAAAAAGTACTTTATTTCATGATGATGAAAATACAAAAAAGTTGAGATAATGCGAAGTTGCTTAAAGATTTTTTGTTTATGATAAATTTAGAGAAAAGGGTAATTATTATATTAAATACAAAAGGAAACAAATTATTATAAAAATAAGAGTATGAAGAAGCAATTAGATATTATGAAAGAGCACTTGGTTGTTTTAGATATTTGGAAGTAGTTGAACCACCTGAAGAAGACAGTGAAGATGAACAAAATATATAAGACACAACAAATTTGACTGATAAAGAAAAAAAAGAGTTTGAAGATATGAAAAAATCTGCTAAATAGTATAGGAAAGAATAAAAAGAATTTAAAAAATAATATAAATCATCGATGACAATATATACAGATGAAAATGTTAAATATAGAGGGGTTGAACATATTGAAGTATTAAGTCTATTTATAAATTAAGGATGAAGCTGATAAAGAGATGTGTAATTCTATTATGTATGGTCTATATTTGAATATGTCAGTCTGTTACATGAAAATGTCTCACTTTGATTTAGCTAAGAAAATCTTAGATGATGCTGGTCAAATATAAAAAGAGAATTCTTAATATTTATTTAGGTATTCTCAAGCCATTCTCTATGATAAATGGTCAACTTATAAAGATTTGATTAAAGCTAAGGAATTAATTGAAAAAGCTATAAATTTATCTAATGTTGAAAATATCTTCAAATAAGGTCCAGGAATACTTAAATTAATGGGCTTGGAAAATGCCAAAGAAATTTATGTTGAACATGCTCATAAAGTTATGGAAGCATTAAAAAAGAAGAGATAATGGATTATTGATTTAATTGAGCCTGTATTTTAAAGAGCAAAAGAAATTGATGAAATTGAATAAGAAATGATTGAAGATGGTAAAGTTCCATATGAAGAAGGAGTAACAGATGTTATTGATTAAGAAGATATGATTCAATAATAAAGTGAAACATAAAAATAATTCTTATATCGATTATGCATGCCTTAATTAACTTAAGAACATTAGGAATACGAAATTGTTAAAGAAATGGTGAACAAATATTATAGAATTATTGAATTCTATGCAGTATAAATTTCAATTAATTATTATAGGAATAAAAGAAATATGATTAAGTAAAGATAGCAAAATCTGAACTTTAAAGATTATTAGAGACTGTCCAAACAATGTCATTTTTTATGAATTAAGATTTCATTAATTATGATAATGATGAATAACTCTAAGAATTAACTTAAAAATATTAAATCAATTTTTCTGATAAGAAATATATTAGAAGATTCATTCGAATTTGTAGAGAATAAGTTACAGAACTTTTCGGATAAGGCAAATTCAACTTTGAAGTATTATTATATATATTTAAAATAAGGTTTTTGAATATGCAATGAATGATTACTTTAAAAAGAAGAAAGAACAAGAGGAAAGAAATAGAGAAGAATATTTAAAATAAAATCCTGAACCTATTAAACCAAAATAGCAATCTTCTTTTTTAAAAAAAACTCTGTTTTCATCAGAATTTTGGATGCAAGTAAATATAATTTTTATTTAGATGTTTGTTTTGTTATTAGTTATGGCAGGAATGTACTACTTTAATAGTAATTCAGGATTTATTGGTAAACTATTTTCCCTTAAAAAATGATCGCATACTCAAAAATGAAGAAACAGATAACATTATATTTTTATTTTCATAAAAATATATTCAAATTCATAAATTATTCTTTTCATTATTTTGAAAATTTTTAAGCATTTTATTTGTATTTATTCTAATGGCTGTTAAAAAAACTCTTTAAAAATTAAGTAATTTAATACTTTATATAAAATTTATCATTTAATAACAAAAAAAAGTAAATAATAACCTAAGATATTACAATAAATTAATTGTAACAAGTAAAATTCTTTTAATTTTGGTCTTTCAAATCCAAATAGCTTACGTTTTCTTATAATTTGCACTTACTTACTGCCTTTGTTAAATTTTTATCTAATCATTTACAAACTTTATTCTATAATTCAGTCTTCTCAAAAATACTTAAGATTTAAATATATGCTATTCACAATTTATGATTTTTTTTGATATTATAATTCAGAAACGCTATGTAGAGTATTATTGTAATTTCTAAAAACCATAATAGCTATTTCAGTTCATTTCTGAGTATTAATAAATTCAATTACTAATTCTTTGAATTATTCATCTATTGAAGAAATGAATCAGAATTTTTGATTGTTTATTCTCTATTAGATTTAATCAATTTTATAATTTAAACACAAAAGCAAAATATAAAATTAGTATTATTAATAATATAAAAATGAGTTATTATTTTTTTACAATAAATAATATTTTATTATTATTAATAATTATTTAATGCATCATTTATAGAATGATATGAGTAATTAACTATTAACTATTTATATATTTAAAGAGAAAAATTAACTTTGTAACATTCTCATATATTTATTTTTGAAAATTAATTGATATACAATCATATAATAATGGTTAAGTTTGTTTAAATACTAAGTCTGAAGAATATACTATTGAAGCTCAATACTTGCAAAGAGACACTACTTCAATAAACTTCATTCTTAGCTTCCTCTATAAATAAAAATTAGTGTCTCAATCAAACTCACTCATAAGAAATGCAGATAAAAAACAATAATGAAATTCTTCAAATGCTTGAGTAGAAGTGTTAAAGTTTAAAGCCACAATCAGAAACAGAGTACTTCTAAATAATGGAATAAACTATTTAACTAGTAGATTAGTAGCTCTAACTAATAAATAAAGGTATGATAGATGTTTAATATTTTAGTAATGAAAAAGTAAAATAACAGAAATTAAATAAAATATTCTTCGTTAAGATTATGTCTTCTAGAAAAAGCTGCCAATCACTTTTATGAAATTTGGTAATTTGATTCTGAAAACATAGCTTACCTTAAAAAATATTTGGATGTATATTTATTTATTTCTATAATAGATTGTTAAATCTTTTAAAGGAACTTTAAGTGATTAATACCTAGAAGGCCTATGCGAATATGCACAACATACTTAAGATTATGAAGAACTTGAATAAGTCTATAGTCAAATTGAAAAGAATATATTTTCAGAAGCTTAAAAAAGATGTGCTATGACACTTTTCATGAACACAAAAGATGAGATTTATTATGAGCATTTCATTATAAATGAATCTCATTGTTTGGATTAATCATTGGAAATTAAAGTAATTTTTTAATCATTATCTAAGTTTCATCATTTTGCTACTCAATATTTCCAACAATAGAATTGTCATCATACAACCAATTATCACAGATAATAATGTGAATTTATGTCATCCGAATATTAAAGATCTATTGCTTAAGGCAATTTAGAACTTTAATTGTCATTCATGTAGAACAAAAGCAATTAATGATTGTGATTTTGTAAACAATATTATGTATTTATCATAATCTAATAATCATTATTGTATTCCTCAAAAAATCAAGTTGCAACCATTAAAATTTTATTTCTAAAATTAAGATAAAAATTATTTAAATCAATATATTAATATAAATTCATTTTTATTATTTCTATATTAATTATTATTATTATTCTTCCCTGTCTGGAAAGAAAAAACAAAATATAATAAATCAAATTAATTTATTCCATTTAAGCCCTTCTGCTTACTGTAATTTATTTCTAATTTTCTATATTGGTGGTTATCTATTGTAGAAATTAAGAGGTAATCTAAGTTTTCGAAGAAAGTATTCAGGATTAGATTTTACTAAGTGAGAATTTAACAATGTCTCTAAAAAGTCTTTAACAATAACTTTTCTTTCTTCATTTGATTCTTTATTTAATCTATCCTCAATCCAATTTTAAATTATTAAATTAGGTTGTAAATGTGATTCTGATAATTGTTTATACTCAATTTTAAGCATTTTCTCCATTTTCAATAGAAATTTATGCCTAGTTTACGTTTTATAAATGTAGAATTAATCTCTAATCTAATTATTAAAATATATTCAATTACACTTATATTGTACTATGCATATGTTTTCAAAAGTTCCTATCCTCTGGTTATGGATAGTATTTCTACTAAAATAGGATGATAATTTTAAAATATTTATCTTGGTAAAGACTATTGTATGGATTGATTATTCTTAAGGTCGGCGATTGTTGAATCAAATTGTTATTTTATTCTTAATTTTTATTCATCATCTTTGCATTTTAACATAATAAGAGGCACTTATACTCCTAATATAGCTAATGAACAACTATTTTTTTCATTAATTAGAATATGAGTATCTTTAGTAAAAAAACTATATATTATCAATTTCTCTTTATTTAATGTTTATTCATTCATTTATGTAATTACAAATAGATCATTAAATAAATAAAAATTAATATCTTTATTTAAGCTCTCTTTCAATATAAATTTTCTTGTGGATTCCACAATTTGCACGTTAATTAGATTAAAACATTTATACTACAATTCAAAAAGGACTTAATTTTTAAGAATACTAAAATAATTTATATGATTAATATGATTACTTAGTAATTCGTGAATCAATATCTTATGTAAGCAAAGCAAAGGAATTTAAAGTTTACTTTAAATCACTATAATCAGGATGATCCTTCCATGTGTACTTTAAAATGCTTGTTAACAATAAAGAATATCTAGGTAATCTTTGTACCGGTTTGATTAAAAACGAATTAAGATCTCCTCCTTTAAAAATAAATGATTCTTCCAAAAAATTCAAAAATTCATCAAAATCTTAGTATTCACTTCTTAATATTATAATTTAATCTATCTTAAACTCTTATAAATATTAAAAATATATCTTAAAAAAAGGGATATACTTTTAAAATAAATGACTAATACATGCGTTGTCTCTATAGATTTCTAATTTGTCTAATTATAGAAAAATTATGTATACCTTATAAATCTTTGAGAAATGCTTTGTTTAAATCGTATATTTATTTTATATTACTAAAGGCTTTTTATATTTGATTTTAGGGTAAAATCTATCGTTCTTCAACTATTTTAAGTACTTTTTCAATAATTATTGTCATATCAGTCATATAAGACTCTTCAGTTTAAATTAGTTCTTCAAATGCTTTTCTTCTTTTTATTGCCTGTGCTCTCAAAATCTAATATTTCTTTTTTTAAATAATCATTTTAAAAAAGGCTTAAATAATATATGTATTGTTTCTTGAACAAATAATATTATATTATATACATTATTTCAGGTTAGTATTAATCATGAAGATTAAAATTAATTGCCACTATTTATGGAGATTATTACTGCTAATTTATTATTTTATTATATACTTGTTTATCATCTTAAACCTTAATTTGTTGTAAATGGTGAATATCTTAAGTGATCATTAAATTATTAAGAAAATAAATATTAAATTTGGTAATTTTATTTTCTATTATTCTTTAGGCTTTTTAATTAGAAAATATGAATATAAATTAATTTCTGACTTTTCAGTATATAAGATAAGGATAGTTATTTCTATGTTTTAAAATAATCTCAATTATCATTATGAAAAGATTATCTATCCATATTAGAATATATTATTTGATATATATTTAAAAAATGTTGAATTTTTACTTTGACATTTTTGCTAGGCTTAGAAAAATTGGTATAAAATTAATAAGTTTAATGTAATTTTGAGATTTCATTTTATAACAAATAAATAATATAAATTTTATAATATAATATATTATAGTATTATCTTCAAAGTTTCTGAGTATCAGCTTATCGATAGAATAAAGAAGTTTAAATAATAAAATAAAATAAACATAAAAAAAAATCAATACATAATTCTAGATGGATTTGTTACTAATAATTTAAAATCATTAAAGTATCCCTCTTCTGCTAGCCTTTCATTTGTGGAACCAATCAATTTGATTTAATTTGTTTAGATGTGCACTCCTTTATGGATTAGGATTCTGATATATCTGCAGGGAAGTGCTGCTAATTTAATTCTTCTTTATTTATGCTAAGGAAAAAATTCTTTATTATGAACTGATATAAAAGGACCATTTTTGAATTCACTTACAAACACTGAGATTTCACATCCATATTTTAGATTTTCAATGAGGAGATATCTTACATTGCACATCTCACCTAAATCCAATAACATTTATTAAGGTGAAAAATCAGATTTTTGGAGAGATTGGTTTCTGGAGTAGTGAATCAATTAATTTAGACCATATTATTGAATAGGTATCGTACTAAAGGGAAGGTTGGTTTCAAAAAGAGAGTCCATTCAGTTAATAAATTAAATAATCAGAAAATTGCTAATTTTAAGTTGGTTCTATTTATAATAATAGTTATCTAACATCCGTTTGGAGAGAATACTGTTATAGTCATAGTACATTGTATAAGAGGCTTATACATTTTCTAAATAAATAAAGATATCCTCTTTTTTTTTGTATCTTCTTTACAGGATTGTAAATTTAAGGGTTTAAATCATCAAGTTCATTGAATATATCAGATTATATTGAAGTTTTGCATGAACTATCTTTTTTCTTATTCTATTATCACTAAAAATATTTGAATTCTAATTATTTTTGTTAATACAAATACTTATATTCTTATTATTATTTTTCTTAAGTAATTTTCATGTATGAATTCCTATTATAAATGTATTTTTCTTTATTATTATTACAGATCAATTTGATCTTAATAATTCGATTATTAATAAAAAATGTTCTCAATTTTTAAAAAGAAAGAGCAGACTTAATAGTAAACAGCACCTCCTCCACCTATTTAATAACAATAATAAGTTGTATAGTAGCCTCAAGTTGTTCCTCAATAGCAACCAGCTCCAAAAGGATCAATGTTCAAAGGAAGTCTTAAAGTAAAGGCACCACCTCCTCAAACTTAAGAAGTGTAATAATAATAATAATAACCCTAACCTCAAACATAGGTAAATTAAGCTTAATCTAATTCCGATATCCTATAACCAGAAAGTGATGCTTATAAATAGTAATTCAATTAAATGGAAACACCAACTCCATAAGAAGATATTAATGTCGAATAGAAAATAGAGGTTAAAATTAATGTTGAAGAGGTCAAAAAGAAACCAACTGGCTTCAGTTTCTTAAAAAAAAAATAAACTGAATAACCTGTTCCTACAGATGAATTATAGTAAGAATAAGTGGAAAGTTAGATAATTTATGAAGTTTAAATTGATTAAAATTAAACATAAGAAGGAAATAAAATATAGGATTAAACTTAAGAGTACTCTTTTTAATAGAATTACTCTAGTCAATAAGCTAAATAACAAACTATTAATGATGATTAAAGTGTATAATTATAGAATTCAATTAAAAATAATGATAAGGAAATTGAATAATAATCGTAATCATAATGGTAAGCATAATAATAAAGTTAATAATAATAATAATAAATATTCTTTTAATCTACAATGTCAAATTCTTCATAAATACAAAATAATTATATTAATAAAAACCAAATAAATCAAAATCATATTAATTCTCAATTAGATAATTCTTATTTGAAAAAACATTAAATGATTATGGAAGAATTGGAATACTTTTAAAATGAAGTTAATTAAAAGAAAGCTCATATTTACATTTCTTAATAGGAAATTGAAAAAAATATCATTTCTTTTTAATAAAAACTATAAGAATATAATAGTTTTCTTAGTCAATTATCTATAGAGTAATAGGTTTGTGTACAATAGGAATAATTTGAGAAAGCAGAGGAAATAGAATAATCATTAAAATAAATTTAAGAAACAATTACTTAAGTTGATAATTAAATTAAATAAAAAGAACAACAATATAATAAATTATAGGATGAGAAAGATAATATAAGAGGACAAGAATATCAATTTTATTAAGAAATTGAATAAAAATTGGAAGAAATAGAACGATTACATATGAAGTATAGTGATTAATATAGGTTTGAAGGTTAAGCCTAAATTAAGAAATTACAATAATATATAGAAGAAGAAAATGAGAGAGTGAAGATCTAATAAATTCACACTGAAATTGATAATAAACATTTGTCAGAAGAGGAACAACATTTGAATCAAATTATGGATAATCAAACTAAAGATTATAGAATTGAGTAAGAATAATTAATTAATAAAAAATCAACTTTAGAATCTGAAATTGCTGAATTGTTATAGTTAATAAATCAAAAAAAAAATGAATTATAAAAGGTGAATTATGATCTAATTTAAACTAAAGATAAAATTTAATAAGTTCAATAAAAATTCAATTTATAACTAATTAAAGTATAAAATAAGAGAACAAAACTTAATGATGAACTCAATAGTTTAGCAAGTGAAAGAGCATAGATTGAAATTCTTGAAGGAGATAATCTTAGATAATAAAATGAATATAAGAATAAACTTGAATATTTATAATAATAATTGGAAGACATTAAAGTTAAAAGAAATGAACTTATTCGAAAAGCCAATATGGTACCTGAATAATGTTAATAAGAATTTGATGTTACCTTAAAATACTAAGAGGCTAAAAAAGCCAGCAATGAAGCATTAAAAGAATTAGCATATGTATAAAGATAGGTTGATGAATTAAATTACAAAAAGAATTTGGGATAAACATAATTAAATGAAATTCTTAATAAAAAAAGTGAACTTTAAAAGAAATTGCCTAAGATGATTGATGACAAAGCTCAGTTAGTTTAAAATAAAAATTTTAAAGGTGCTGCTCAAATTAATGAGTAAATTAAAGATGCTTAAAAATAGATTACTTTATATGAAGAAAAAATATTAGAAAATCAAAATATTGAAACATAAATCCTAAAAGAAATTAATGAAATAGAAGATTCATTCTTGACTAAAAAACATCAATATCAATAATTATAATAAAATGCAGAAATCTGCAGATATTTTGTTTTGGAATTAAAATTATAAGAGATTTCATATATCGATTATTTTGGATTATCTTAATTAGAATAAGATGTATTATTATTAATATAATTAAATCTAGATAAAGAATGAAATAGGGTAATTGTTAAATAAATATTAAGATTTAATTTATGCAAAACGAAAAGTTTCCAATGATATTATAGATAAGATTCAAGATTAAGAAGAAGAAATTAATACAAATGAAAATCCATAAGAATAATATAATAAAGTAGAAAATAATTAAATAGAATAAGTTATAGATTTGAATGAGAAAGAGTAATTATAATAATAATAAGAAAATGTTATTGAAATGAGTGAAGAATAAAGATAAAACTACATAGAGCATTAAAAATAATTATATTGGGATCTTCAATAATAAATGAAATAACTAGAAGAATAGGTATCAGATCATGCTCAAGTAATTGTTATTATTAATTAGAGAAAGAATAATATGAGGAAGCTGATTAGATTCAACAAGAAATAGATAAACTTACTAGTTAAGCAACTACAATAGAGATAGAGCTTAAATAGAAATTTAATGTTGATAGGCTAATGCCAGAAGAAGAAGAGAATTGATTTTTTTTATATTTTTATTATTGATTAATTTCAATAACTAAGACTATAAGTCTTTATGAATGACAATTTATATTAATAGATGTTCAAATAAGCTCAAATAAATCTGTCTTATTATTAATATTATTATTATTATTATTATTATTATTAACAGGAGGATCATCAAAACTTAACAAATCAATATCTTATTATTATTATTATTATTATTATTATTATTATTATTATTATTATTATTATTATTATTATTATTATTATTATTATTAATCCTTTTTATTATTTTCATTTTATTATACTTATGTTTAAGTCTCTTGTTTCTCTTCACCTTTATAGATTTTAATGTCTTGTTAATTGCTTTGAAATTTGAATAAATACATACTTAATTTTGATCTTGATGTTCTTATATAATTAATGTGGTAATTTATGAAATAGATTACTGATGCTTCCCATATTTTCTAAAGCTATAACTAAATCTTTAGTATCCCATAAGCGTAAGTCTTTTGAGAAATTCTAGAAGACTCCACTATTAAAGCAAACTAAATTTTTAACAATTTCTGGATCTGTTGATAATAATCTCCAATAAATATATGTTCTATCTCTAACATCAGGATTAAATGAATCTTTGGCTGAAGTAATCAATTATTATATTAAAACAGAACACTATGATGGATATTTGAGATATAATTAGACTGCTGAAGTTAGTAATTAAAGTTAGACTAATCTGTCTTCCATTTAGAAATTATCAATATATTCTTTCATTTTTTCAACTGATTTTGGAATAAATTCACCAAATTCACCTATAATCCAAGCACATGCACTCTATATATTATAAATAAACATAATTACTTTTGATTCTGGCTCATTTGCATAATCAATAATTGAATATATGATTTTTAGACTATCTTCATGTTTATACATTTATTTATTTTTCTTATAAATAAGCTGCATTTAAATAAGTAATTCTTAAACTGGTTCTGTTGGTTATTGAACATTTTTAGCAAATTCAATTAAAATAGATACTGCTCTATGAATTAAAAATTTTAATTTTACTTATCTATGGCTTTATCATAAGTGATAGCAATTTTCCCTATAGATTTAATAGTTTTTCTAACAAAATGAGGATCAGCTTCATTTAAATAAATGAGAAATTCATTTAAAACTTATCCAAAGTTTTTAGAATCACAAATTCTAATCATAATATCTAATTTCTCATATTTAATATAGTAGGGTTCATTAAATGAACAAAAAAATACTTTAATTTCATTTTCAAATAAGATTGGGAATTTCTGCAAAATCAAAGAGATATTTCTGAGAATTGTGTATTAAACTTCTGGTTGATTCCAAGATAATAAAGAAATTAAAGATGGTGCTACTTTCTTACATAGATTTTTAACTAGATCTCCATTTTCTAAGAAATCCAAATATTTGAGTATAACCTTAACAGCACAAAATGTAACAGTTGGATTTATGTGACTTAATCTTGGAAGTGTTCTTTCAATAATAATTTCAGCTTATTTTGAATCTTATGGATTATAAGTGGCTAAATAATCCAAAATAAATATTTATCCCCACTCTATACATTCATCAACTGCTAATAATAACTTTTAAATGATCTTCTAATTCAAATTGATAATTTATTTGCCACTTACAATCTCAATTTCTCTCATTGATTAAATCAAATTAGCCAAAACTAATGCATTTGATTCCTTCTCCAATAATTTCTATAATAATTCCAATAGTGGAGGACATAATTCAGGTGAAACTTCATAAACCTAAAGAAATCAAATCACCAATTACTTTTGGAACACATAAAACAGCAGTCTTACGTACATAAGGATCTTCATCTGTTATACAATCTTTTAAAGGCTCAATTAAATATTCATTAAGTTTAGGAACACGTAAACACCCAAAGGTTCTTATAGCAAGTGCTCTTACTAAAGGATTCTCTGACTTTCTCACATCTTTTCTAAAATTTTATATCACCATAATGGCATCATCAGGTTTTTATCTGGAGTAGTTAACAATATATAGATAAATCTATCGAATAATTATTTTCAAAATACAAGTTTTTTCATCTCTATGTCGTTAAATTCTAAACACTTAATAACTGACTGAAAGAGATCTGATACGTCTTTACCCACAGTCATATAAGCTATAACTTTCTTTACAGCCTACATTATTGTAATTAATCCTTACTTCTTTCTTCTTTTCAAAATTTAAGTCATTTAAATCCGCATAAAGCTCTTGCAATTCTCCACGCTATGGATTATTTCCAAAATAAGCCATTTAATATAAAAAATTTTATAAATTAAAAACAAAAAAAATTATACTTACTTTTATTTAATGTTTTCAATCTTCATATATAACATCCTTTTCTAAAGGTTTTAAAAATTCAATCAATTTATCTCTATTAAATACTAATTATATATTTATTTTGTTGATAATTTATGGGTTTATATAATTTATAAATAAAAATTTATTTTTCAAAAAGACATTTATCATTTCCCTTGTTTAATTTATATAATAAGGTAATTATTCATACTACTCCTGAAATTATAATTCTAAGTACTATTATATTATTATAACTTTCACAATTAATTCATTTTTAAATGTAATTGATTTTATTATTTTTATATTATTCAAAACTCTTTATTTAATGCCTTATACTCATCAAAATCATCAATATAAGATCTTTTAAATGGTTCTGATCGGTATGGAATAAAATAATTGTTTAATAGACGAAAAAATTTGGTTATAATATTACATAACTTTATTTTTATAACCATTATTTTTAATGTAATCTTAAATTATGAATTAATAATGAATTTTGGATGATATAAAATATTATACTGAGTAATATTCCTATGTTGCTATATTTAAATTGGAATGGTACAATCAATCCTTATAAAATATATGAATTATAAATGATTATAGCTATTTGCATTACTAATATTAAATTCATTCAAATGAGGTTGCTTCTTTCTTTTTTGTTAATTACATTCCTTTCTTAGGAGCAGATTTCACATTTGATTTTTGCAATACTTAGGATTGTGTGCTTAAATTTTCGTTTATTACTTCAGTTTTAGGTATGGGATTTACCTTTTCTAAATTCACTACTATATAAATACCTTCATTTTATGGTAATTTGAATGCATTATCAATAGCTTTAGATTACTTTTAATTCTTTTTCTAAGCTAATTCTTCTTATCTTTTTCTTTCCATTTCCATTTAATGTTTTTTAGCCTATTCTTTTGCTTCATTTTCCTAAAATAATAATTATAAATTTTTAATTACTCTTGCTTTAGTTAACATTAAATGAATTTTCTCTTCTGAACTTTCCATCTCTAAAGCTGTTTATACTTAACTTGTTGTTGTGCTTTCTCTTAATCCAGCTGAAATTATATCATCAATGGCTAAAAGTATTTCAAAACTATTCTTTTTAATTGACTCTTCATTAACTATTTTTAAGTATTTATTATACCTTATTAACAGATATCAGAGAGAACATTCTTCAAAATTCTTAATACTTCTAAATCCTCAATTATATTGCTATTTTTTGAAGTAATCAACACTATATAAATGTTATCAATGGGAGTATATATATATCTTAAATTTTCATGATCAATGAATGTATGTTATTAAGTTGGAGAAATTAATTTAGGAAAATTACGAACTTGCTAAATATATTTTTAAGTTTCTTTACTTCCTTTAATTCATTTGTTGTGATTCCTTAAAATTATCTACCTATAAATAGTATTCCATTCTTATCACATATTGCTGCTGAGATAATTACCATCTTACGTGTATTAATTAATTAAAATTATTATATAAATTATTTATATTATTATTATTCTTGATGATTCTCTATATGCAACCTAATAATTGTAATGTAATATATATACATATATAAATTCAATAAAAAAGTTAGATAAATTCAGAAATTAAAAATTGATTAGATATTCTATAATCAAAACATCTATATTGAAAAATGTATAATCTACTTTGATTGTAAATTAACAAAATCTTTATAATTATCCTTTAATAAAGATGTTTTTTATTATACTATTAAAATTAAAAAAATAGTTTATAATAAAAATATTTATAATCTAAAACAAAAAAAATAACATAAAATTGAATAGTTCTTATGTTTTTCATAGTTTTAATCATCTTTTTTTATTAAATTTGTATTGATTAGTCAATGAACTCCTTTAATTTATATGAATTGATAAATTGTTATGCATAAAAAGAAACAAATGTTAGATTATATTAATGTATAAAAACGGTATTTAAATAAATATTTTTATTATTGAACAAAAGAATGAAAAGTATTTCAGGAATATTAGTCATTTTGCTATTAAGTCAGAGTGTTTTTTGTAGCCCAAAGAAGATCAATACAGATTTTTTGAATTTACTTAGTTCTAAAACAAATGTTATGAGTTCATAAGATGCTATCCAATCAGTTCTTATTTTATTAGAAGATCTTTAAGGAGCAAATGTTGAAGCTTAAGATAAAGCTGATCTTACATTTTAAAGATTTGAACAAGCCATTTTGTAAGATATTAATGAGTTCTCAGGAATTGTAAATGTGAATTCTAAAAGTGCTGCTGCTGCTCAATAAGATTTAGAAGCTGTCGAGTAATTATTTATATTTTAAACATAAAGCCTTAAAATCTAATAAACAACAGATTATTTGAATTGGAATAATAAAAGATTCAAGGCAAATGAAGTTAAACTTGAAAATTTAGCTGAATAAAGATGTGAAGCCAATGCCTTATTTATTGATACATTAAGAGAATACAAGAATGCACTTTCTGTACTTGATTGGGTAAGAAGTGATGCATAAAGCAAATAAAGTACATTAATAGAAAAGAACCATATTGGAGATTATGCAGAAAAATTGAGCAAGTATGCTAATCTATTTGAGGAATAAGCTGTATAAGATTTTGTAAAATTAGGTGAAGAAGAAGCTTCATTTGCATAGACAAGTAGAATATATATTTTAATTTTAGGATAACATGGAAACGGTGAATAAATAGCATCATTAGTAGAAAAAGATGTTGTAGGAATTATTTAATAATTAATTGAGAAATTAAGAGAAACTATCAAAGGTCTAGAAGAATAAGAAATATAATCAGCTAATGATTTTGCTGATTTTAAAACTAATTTATTGGCTGAATAAGAATCTTTAAAGTAAGAATATGATGCTAAAGCTAAATTTTTGAATTCCTTATAAAATGATAAAGAATTAGCATCAGATATTTTGACAAAAAAAAAAGAACTTTAAGATTAAAGTATGAGAATTTTGAGTTTGACTTAAGGTAATATTCAAATATAATTAAATAATAGAGGAATACAATTATAAAAAGAAATTATATAATTCTGAAAAAGAAAAAAGACATGAAGAAAACTAGTTATTAGAAGAATCTCTTCTAATTTATAGAGAAAAGATAGCTACAGTTAATGAATATTTGAAAAAGAGAGTAAATGAATATGTTGGAGAATCCCTTATTGAAGAACATGCTGTCAGTAATTAAGTTCCAGTTCAAAATAGAAAGGGGAAATAATGATAAAAACACACACATTAAAATTATAATCATTCTAAAGGCTGCTTCGTTGATTGCTTAAATTTCTCATAATCCATTTTATAATTAGATTGATATTTCTAATCTGGCATATAAATTGATGGAAAACTAGCTACATCTCCTGATTCAAATGGATTAACTGATTCTTATGCTCCTTAAGAAAAATAAGATTAAACAATTTAAGATTGAGCTAATTAATCTTCATAAGGACTTTTATTATTTTATTCAAATGGATTCCAATCTTATCCTTATGCTGGTATATCTTTAATGCTAATATTTTCATCTGATTTGCATTCAATATTATTTATATCATTTTATTATTTTTATTTGGTATCATCAATATCAATTTATTATTTTTAATTATCATATCCAAATTTAGGTTTGAAATCTTCATGTTTTATTAATTTTTTATAAGCTTGATAATATATTTCTGTTTCATTTTATATAACTATTTAATAAGCTTTATTGAACATATTTCTTTTATTGTTCAAAATCTAATCCATTTTCTAAATAATCTAATTACTGATGCCTTAAAATTATGTATTCGCATTATTATACTTTTTCTCATTCTAAGATTACTTAATAAAGAATTACTCTTTGAAACCTTTATTAATCTTTAGAATTTTTCAGTTAATCTACTTTTAATCTATAGTGATCATAAACTAACCTATTCTCTTAATACTTATCAAGCATCTATCTTAGTTATTCAATAGTATCAAACCATTCTTAAAAACTATCATTTGCTTTGTGAATACTCTCAATTTTTGATGAATGTAAAGAAGATAAAGAATCAAATGTTTTTGCTAATAACAAACCTTCTTATGACTTTTCTAATTCATCAAGTTTTTTTAGGACTTAACTTAACAATCCATATAACAATTGCATTTCTTTATTTAATTTGATATAATTGTACATTAATGTTAAAATACAATTCCTTAGATAGCTCTTCCTGCTAATCTGATATATTAATCTGCTTCATTTATTTACTTTTTCTTATCTTCTAATTGTATGTTTTATGTTTTGGATATTCCCCAAAACTCTTTCCATTTTTAACCTGCTAGAGATAGAGCACTTGACATATATAAATATAAATATTATTGTACTATGTTTATTAATGATATCAATAGAAGAAACCAAGGATTTTGCCTCCAATGTGTCTTTGTCTAGCTTCTTCATGGGTTAATATTCCAACATTAGTGGTGAGTACAACACAACCAAATTATCTGGCTGGGAGAATGTTATTAGCCCATCTTTCGAATTCTCCTAATGTAACATCATATCTAGGTGAGATCACACCACATTTATTGATGCGTCCTAACATTTTGTGTCATTTATTACCCAATAATTCAACAACAATCTTGCCACTTCTATGATCATCAACAATTTCGAATTCACCAATGTACCCATGTCTTTGCATAACTTATAAGAACTTCACAACCAATTTTGATGTAGGTCTAATCAACACTTGTTTTCTTCCTTATCTTAAATATGTTAGGACAACAACTACAACCTTTCAGCATTCACAATAGAACGGAGGCAATCATTCAAGACATTCATTTTCACCATTCGTCAATAAATTTTTTTTTAATTTTTTTAAATCTTATTTTAATATGTATATATGTACAATACACCATATTCTTTTGAAAATACTTGCATTATTTTAAAAATAATGAGTCTAGTTTTGTATATGTATTATACATTTAACCTTTATTTATTGATTCTTCATTTCTTTTACATTTTCTAATATATTACATTGTAGAAATAAGGATGTAATTATATATAAATACATAACTATTACTTAAATTAACCTCATAGATTATAAATAATTTATATAAAGAATCAGGCATTTACTATTTGTGAATTATATATATAAATAATTTATTCATAAATTAAAAAATGTAAATTAGCTTAGAACTCTTTTATTTTAAAATTCAAAAATCATGTGATTATAGTTGAAGAACTATTAAATTTTTTTTTAAAGTAATTAAATAATTGTATTAAAAAAACGAATAAAATTCAAGAAATAATAGATTTTTTATCTAGTAAAATTTCTCATTAAGTCTATTAAACAAAATAATAATTAACAATCATAAGTGAAAACAATATTAATGAAATTCATAATAAAATTAATTTAAATAGAATAATTATGAATAATTATTGTAATTAAATAAAGAATGTAAATATTCAACAAAAGGATAACCAGCTTAAGCATTCAAATATTATCATCTTATTTAATTTATAGTAATTATTTATATTTTACATTATGTTGGCAATTTCTTCCTTAATTAATAATAATAAAGAAATTTTGAAAATCATCAAGATAAGTTGAAATAAATTAGTAATTAGGTTATTTATTTCAGGATAAGTAAGCAGTTTATTTTGATTGTTGTTATTAGACAGTTAGACAAACAAGTATTAAAGTAAATACTACCAATATATAATCAATTAATTAAGAACTTAAATAAAGTTGAGTTATTATATATATATAAAGAATATTGAAGTTATAATTTATAAAATAATAGAAATCTGTTATAATCTTAGATAATAATCAGATATTAATTATCTTACTTGTAATGTTATATAAATTACAAATTTTATTTAATGAAGAAATCAAATGGGTTATTACAATTAAAAAAAGTTTCAATGAATCACAATCAAACAAATTAAGATTCAGAGTTTCTATGGGATATTGAAAGAACAACAAGTTATGAAAGTAGCCAATTCAGAAGATCAATAGATATTACTTCATATAGAAGAACATCTACATCTTCAAAAGGAGATAATTCTATCAGTCCTAATTTATAAAGAAGAAATTCTTTTGTAACATTTGAATCAAATGATTCTTCTTTGTCTATCAGTTAAATTAAAAATATTAAAGAGTAATTCAACATAATAAGCTTAGTCCTATAAAACATATTTGTATGAGTGAATTATAACTAAAAATATGGAAAAGTCTAATAAAATGTTCCAATTCATAATTAGTACGTTATATATTTTATTTAGGAATCAGCATATATAATTGATATTATAGTGATATGTTTAGGATAAGAATATGAATTCAAATTTGATATTTCCAAGTTATCATGCTTTATGACTATATAAGAACTTAGTGAGTAGATTAATTTGATATTTTTTGAATAAAGAAGTTAGAGTACAATAATATAAATAATTAGACAGAACTTTAAGATCCATAATTACATATTTTGATAGGAATAATAAAAACTTAAAGACTTGATGGATAGATAAGATTATTTGAACTATTGAATTTACTACTAAATGGGAAAAAAACACTAATCCTTTAATAAAGTGTTAATCATTAATAATGATTTTTACTATTTTATATTTTGATTTTGAATAATAAATATAATAATATAAATTCCTCATATAAAATCAGAATAATACCATTTAAATAATATATTTTGTAACGAATTTGTTATTTTCATATTTTTGTCCATTAGGCTAATTAAATATATATAATATTTATGATTATATATATAGTAGTTCTTATTAACATCAATATGAACATTATAATATAATTATTGTATTTATTACTATTAATAATATATGATATTGAGATGATTAGTTTAAATAACACAGATTGACTTTTGATTCATAACAATATAAGATTAATCTAAATTATTTGTTAAGTTTGGTTATGAATAAAATTTGAAGTTTATATATGTTCATATCAAAAATAAGATGATATTTTAACATATGATAAAATATTTATCATCATTTTAGAACTTATAATTAAACCGATATATATAAAAGATTATCGATTGATGATCTTTATATTATATTAATATCTTGAATTCAAAAATTAATATTACATATTTAATTCTTTAGTACTTAACTATATTATATATTGTATCTATACTAGTTCATAAATCTAAATTTTATGAATTGAGATGGAAATTTTGTGTTATCTAATTTATAAAATTAAATAATTTGAATTTACTTATGTCTGATTAATTAGATTAGTTATAAGAGGGTATTGTTCAAAATGAAGTGTCTGAAAATAGAGACTAAGAGCTTTTTGATTAGATGGCCTCAAGATAATACAATGAGAAAAAACAAAATCTTTAAATTGAAGAAGAGGATGGAGGAGATTAAAATCAACCAGTTGGTGCAATATCAGAAGTTGTAAAACTAGACGAGAATAAAAAGAACGTATCTTAGATTACAACCAAAAATAGTCCGTTTTGATTAATAAAGCAGAAACAAAAAGAATAGTACATTAGGCTGCATTAGAAAGAAAGACAGAAGCATTTGAATAAACAAAAAGTTTTGAACTTCATAGATCAACATAAATTCTGTAACATAGATAATTGGTGGATTCTGTATGGGCAAGATTATAGAAAGTAGTAGCTTCATCTGATGAATCTATGAAATTTTTAACTTCATTTATGAAATAAAGAATTGAATAGGAAGAATTATAATTAAAATATTCCTAAACAGCTTCATTAAATAGATTGTTTAAGGAATTTGGTAATATTCTATTAATTTTTTAGATGGAAGGATTATGTAATGCAACTATCCTGAATTTTCAAAGGCAGTAAGAACAATTGATTCTGCAATGGAAAGATAAACAGATTAAATTAAAATATTTATTACATGGATGTAAAATTAAACAAGAGAAAGATTAGAATAAGAAATGAATAATTTTACAAATCAAAATAGAGGTTATCAATATATTTTAATTATAAGACCTCATCAATTCATATAATAGATATAAGAAAACATTAGTAGATTTAGATAAAGATGTTGTTAAATACTTTAATAAATATGATAAAATGTATTAAAATATCACAATTAAAGGTAAGAAACCATAAAAAGACTTTTTAAGAGCTGAATTAAAATATAAATAAGTATTTTAATATTTATGAATATACTTAGGCTGCTTCTAAAGTAATAGTATTTTAAAGAGAATTTGGAACTTGGCTATTAAATAGCTGGAATGAAATAAAATAATTAGAGACTTAAAGATTAGATTTGGTCAATCATACATTATTAGAGTTTTAAAATTAAGTAATGAATGTTTACGGTAAAATTCCTTAACATGATTCTATAATTGGAGCATTGAATGGAGTTAAAGTTTAATAAGAAGTAAATAATTTGTATTCATATGATTTTGTATTGACAAAATAGGAACTAGAATTTATTTAGACAGAATAATAATAAGAATTAGTAAAATATTTTCAAAATTTCTAAGTAATAAAAATTATTAAATAATATGTATAGGTAATTGATAAATATGCTGAATAATCTCATCCTTTAATTCTAAAATAATTTTCAGCTTAAAGAGATGTTGGAACTATTGGTAAGACTTGGATTGAGACTGGTATTATAATTACAGTTGATCATTACTTTCTTACTTTTGATGGTAAACCAACTAGGTTTTCAAAGCCTGAAAATAAATATCCTCTTGATGGAATGAAAATGACAACAAGAAATGCTTTAGAATTAGAGATATAATTTGTAATTCCTGGATTAGTAATGGATTCAAAGAAGAAATTACTAATTCAATTTAAGAAATCTGATGAATTAGAGGAAATAATGTATTTTCTAGAAACAGTTGGGCAAAATAAATTTGCTTTAAATTGAAATATGTCAACCATGATATAATATGAATTGTTATAAAATAATAAAATGAAATCAAAAAACTAACTTTAATCAGATGAAGATGTAGATACTCTAGGTTCCTATACATCTATGACTTATGATGATAAAACTATGGAAGTGATATAATACAGATAAGAGAATTTCTTTCAATTTGGATCTTCTGTATTAGCAGTGATTTACATGGCTAATACTATGTTAATTCCTAATATGAACTAACTTTTTATTGATATATCTTTTGATAATCCTTTAATAATGGTTATTTCAGTGATTATTTATTGGTTGCTCTCATTTTTAATTTTGATACCATGTTATTTGGTTATTAAAATATGCAAATAAGAAGGTAATCCTATTTATGCATATATAATCAAACAAGATTCAATTAAAATCTATAATGTATTCATCTATAGTAATTTAATAATAAATACACTTGGATTATTTAATATAATTGTTAGATTGGGAGACAGCCTACCTAAGGTAAATAGATGGTTTTATATTGAATTTCATCACCTAATGGCTTCAGAACAAGCACAATTATTCTTTCCCACAATAATATGCTATACAGCAGTTGTTTTAACATTATTTTATGGATTTTATAAATTTTCTTACTTTGAACATTACTATGACATTTAATATAGACTCATAATATCATTTGTAGGTAAAATATTATTGAATACCCTTATATTTTTATTAATATACTATGAAGTACCTGATGCAAGTTAAGAATATATATCGATGGATGAAAAGTAAATACTATAATATATTAATCTAGTTTATTTGATTCAGATTTTTCAAATAATGCAACAGAATGGATAACTTATTGTTTTAATTAAATTTGTTGTATTTCTTATCCTTTTTTTGAGGTCTTTTATTTAAAGAGAGAAACTAAAAAGGGATATACTAAGGTTTAACAATGTTATTGGATTTAATTGTTATTGAGATCATTGATATTTTTTTATTAGATTACTACTTGGGGAATAATCATTAGATAAGAAAAAATGAAGTATTATTATTAGCCATTGTTGTAATCTTTAAATTCATTGATGATTTTACTTATTTCCATGTCCATAACTTCAATCTATTCACATAATTACACATTAAATAAAGAATTATTATAAGACAATATTCAGACTGCAACAGAAGAAGATAATAAAAAATAAATTAAAGAGATCTATATGTTAGCAGCTGGAATATTTGTATTTGAGATATCCATTTGTATGATTAGTAGATTTTTTATTAGAGATTTAGAAGTTCCTTAAATTAAATCATTTATTTTTTCATTAACTTATAGTGTTTAAACAATTTGTTTTGGTTTTTCATGTATTAGCATACCTGTATATTTATGGATTAAAAATTTTAATCCTAAATCGAATATATTTAGTGGAATAGCTTATTCAGCTATTATTATATATATGATTGTTTTTATAGGAATCAGTAGTGAACCATTTTTTTCATTAAAATAATGATTAAAAGTATTTTATAATTTAAATAAACTTATGCTATCATAATTTATAAAACTAATATTTAATTTATTATATAATAATTAAGTAATGAATCCCATAGATCAGCATAAATTGTAGTTTGTGCTTAAAGATTGTATTTTGAAACTACAATTTATTGGTGAAATCACTAGAGATAATGATATATCTTCTGAATTGGCTGGTTATGAATAAAGCAAATTATTGACTGATTAATAAACATTAGAAATCAAATATGCAGACTTAGTTGCTAAAAGAAGCACATTAATTGGAATTTCAAATAGAAAATAATTAAGTGAAACATAACAATAAATATAAGAAGTTGCATAAAGATTAAAGGAAAGTACTAAGAAATTATGTAGGTATTTTCATAAGATTTAATTTAGGTTATTTAAAGAAAATCCAAATATTGATTAAGATTCTTTAAAAGTATATGAAGAAAGAGCAGGATTAATATCAGATTTGGAAGTAAATGTAGTTATGTATTGAAGAGTCTAAAAACTTTCATTTAAAATAATTAATTAAATAAATTTGCATAAAATGTTACTAATAGTTTAGAAGAATAGGATTCATTAAGAAAATTTGCAGTAAGAGAAAAAGAATTAGCAGCTGAAATTAAAAAATTATAAAATGATAAAACATAAGAAATTAAGGAACATGAACATGAGAAAACAGAAAAATAAAAAAATATTTAATCTCTTAAAGAAAAATTACTTTATAAAACTAATAGAGCTGAATTAAAAAAGAAATATGATGAAAAAGTTGCAGGTTCTAAAGAGAATACTTAAATGAGAGTTTTTGAGTTTGCTTTAAAAGATATAGAATAATAAATTGAAAATTTTAATAAAAAAATTAGTACTGAAGAATAAGTTCATAAATCTCTTAAAGAGTATTTGATAAGAAAAGAAGTAATATCCTACTAAATACTTTAATTAGGAAGAATCCAAAAAGAAAACTGATGATTAAAATAAATATATGGATGAAAAGAAATAAGAATTAGAAGAGAAAATTGAAAAATTATAAGAATAAAAAAATATTATGTTGGAAGAATTGGATAAATTAAATAGAAGATTTGAAAAAGAGGAATTAGAAAAATAAGAAAGAGAAAGAAAAGTAATTTTTCATTCAAAATTCATACTAGGAATTACAAGAATAAGAAGCTAAAAAACTTAGAGAACTTTAATAATTAAGAATGGAGAATGCCATTAAATTAATTTAAAACGAATTAATGGAAAGAAAAGAGTTATATGGTTTAGGTGCTAAAAAAAAGAAACCCAAGAAACAAAAGAAATGACTAATAAAAATTTAAATAAAATTAAATCTTAAATTAATTCATGGGCCGCATGTAAGCAAAGGGAAAGGGAAAGGGTATTTCTGGTTCAGCCCTCCCATATAAAAGAAAGGCACCAAAATGGTTGACATTATCCTCAAAATCCATCCTTGATTAAATTGTTAATTTAGCAAAGAAAGGTTTTTAATTCATTTAAATAATTTCCTTTAGGTCTTAATGCTTCATAAATTGGTGTTTATTTAAGAGATTAATAAGGAATTCCTTAAACCAGATTCTTAACAGGCCAAAAGATTTTGAGAATCCTTAAAAAGAGAGGTATTTATTATCATTATTGAAAGGATGTGCTCCTAAAATTCCTGAAGATTTATATGCTTTGATTAAGAAAGCTGTTTAAATTAGAAAACATTTAGAAAAGAACAGAGGAGATGTGACTAGCAAATTCAGATTAATTTTGGTTGAAAGCAGAATTCATAGACTTAGTAGATATTATAGAAGAACTTAAAAATTACCATCCAATTGGAAATAGTACTTATTATATTTAATAATTAAGCGTCTCAAAGACTGCATCTGCCTTAATTGGTTAATGAGTGAAAATATAAATACAATAATGCATATATCTTAATATTTATAAATACATTTATTATAAATCATCAATTGTTATCTTAATTTATGTTGATAAAATATTATTTAACTAATAATTTTTATAAAACATAAAATTTATGAAAAAATTTTAGAATTTAAATAATAATACTATTACTATATCAATATTTTTGAAAGAATACTCTATTTAATATTAAACACTAATTTAGAGTTTAAATAGCAAAATTTAAATTAATGATATCTATAGAAATTGATATTTTAATAGATAATTTTGAAAATATTATAATTTTATAATAAATTTGATAATAATTTTCATTTGTTATGTATTTATTCCCACCATGGTACTTTTTAGAAAGTATTCTTTCCACTATAAATCTTTTATATAAATTTGTTATAAATGTCTCCATCACTAGATCCAAAGATTGAACCTAAGATTTCATCAGGTGGAGCTAATGCATCAATAATTCCTATTGCTTCATCTTTTAATTAGTTACTAAGTTTCATTAATAATCTCTTAACAATTACATCAGAAATATTAAATTCTAATATTTTAAAATAATATTTTACCATTATTTTTATAAAACTCTGTTTCATTTTCAAATATAGTTAAACACCAAATTTGAAATACTCTTTCCAAAACTGAATCATTTTTCAAATTAAGTTCTTACCATTATTAGAAACAATATAAATCAGCATAAGAATTAGAAATTTATTATCCTTTAAATGCATAGGATAAATTCCAAGATTTCAACATATCATTATTATTTAAGTTCTCTGTTAAATCTTACATAAAATCATTTAATTATTTATCTAATTTATATTCCAATAGATATTGAATATTATTAGGACATAAATAATCCTCATCTTTAAGAAATTGAATTGGTCTAATTTTGAAAGTTTCAAGGAATTTGAGAGAAGGATATTAGATAGGTTTTTGATTATTGATAAATCTATTTTTTTAATCCATGCAGAATTTCAAAGTTTATTGCATTAATACATTAGAATCTCCTTCCCATGTATTATTTATATCTTAATCTTATAACATAACACCTAATCTATTAAATGAATGATAACCATGACCACCTAGAATTTATCTACATTCTAAAATAACCTTATTTGCAAATGTTGCAAACTTTCCTTTCAAAACACTTGATAAAGCATGTATTTCAGCCATTTTGTTTGGATTAAAAACATTGTTTTAAGTAGTATCCCAAAGATTATTAATAGCCTTTGCAGCTATAATATAAACTAATGTTTATGCCAATGGAACAATTAATCTTAATTAGGTAAGAGGATATTCAAGAATACTTTATTCCTTTTCTCCAGGTAATCCAAACTATTTCCTTATTGCAGCATATCTTATTCCAATAGTAAGTGCATTTAATGATGTAATAGCACCATAATAAGTTAAAATGATTCTACCACCTGATAATGAAGCTAATTGAACAGCAAATCTTTTGTCTGGATCTTCAATAGAAGTTTTAAATTCTCCTGAGGGTGTAACAGTGGCAAATTTATCTAACATATTTGCAAGAGGAACTCTAACATTTTTGAAGATTAAAAATCCATTATCTATTCCATTTAATCCATTTTTGGGACCACAATCTCCAATAGTAATTCCACTTTTAACATTATGATTTGTTTTATCTCTAATTTCTATTAGAAATGCATGAACTCCATATTATTTTCCATCAATATAGAGTTAAGCAAATACCACAGTCATATTTGCCAAATTAGCTGTAGCTCCTATCCAAAATTTAATGGCTAAATCTGTTGGAGTATTAATAATAAATGTTTATGTATCTTTATCATATACTGCTGTAGTTTAGATTTATCTTACATTAGAACCATGTCCCAATTCTGTAAGACTAAAACTACCAATATCTGTAAGAGTTTATGCATTTTCAAAATATTATTTATGTTTATCTGTACCTAGATTCAGAATGGTTTTTGTATAAAGTGAAAAATGAACTCCAAATTTTACACAAACTGCTGGATCAAAACTATACATAGCAACTGATGTTATTGTTACTATATTTGGATCAGATAGAAACATATCATAAGTGACTCCAAGTTTTTAATGAAAATGTCTCATAGCTTAAAATGAATGATATCTCTATTCTTCTCTTGTAGATTCTTCAAGATGATGATGTTTGAAAACATGTTAATTATTTTTCACAATATCAAATAGATTCTATCTATATTTCCAATTACGACCATAGAATATTTCAATATATTTTTATTTATCTATTGTACTTAGTTATCTGTAATATTAAAGAGATTCAATAGGATTAGATATTTATTCATTCATTTCTTTATAAGCTTCAAATTGCTATTATAATAATTTAACTCTTTATTCTGAACTCATGATATTATTATTAATTAATCATTAAATTCCAATTAATGACTTAAATATATTTTAATTATAAATAAATAAAATTTATATTAAATTATTCTAAAATTCCAATTAGTTTATTTATTTATCCTTTATGAATTAAATTCAAAAAATTAATAATATGATATTTTAATACTTATAATTTAATTATATCATATCATTTCATTTTACTTTTGAGAGGATTATAGATATTCAATATACCATAATTGTCTTTTAATTTATTTTAATAATAATTATTTGAAGTACCAAATAAATAATCCCAAAATACAAAAAATGATCCATAATTACCATCATTATGACTATGATGATATGAATGGAATTCAGCAAATGCTAAAAATGGAATATATTAAAAGATCTCCCATGGAAATACATATCCTGAATGTGCTGACAATGTTTTATAAACTCTAATTCCTATCCAAATCAACATTGTCATCATATGTAATCTTTCATTCAATAATCTTGGACCAATAATGAATGGTAGTAGATTACTCAACAAATATTCTAATGCAGTTGAATATTCTGCTGATATTGATATTGTAACAGTGTATTAATGATGTTATTTATGATATTTATAAAGGGCTGGGATGTGTAATAATCTATGTGACCAATAAAATCCTATATCTTCAATTAAAATACAGAATAAAAATTATGGTATCATTTCCCATAAATCAGGTAGTGATTGACGATCAAATCTAAATAAATCATATATCTACCTATATTTTACTCCAGTTATACCAAAAGCCATTGCTAATAAGATACCAACTATTAAATTAATGCTAAAGTTTTTGAAAGTCTCATTTCTCAATTTAATCCATTCTTACTTATTTTAATGCCAAGGCCATGGTTTCTTATGATATTAGATATATTACTTTTTCAACTTTGAATTATTCAAAGAAAGGATGATTTAGATAATATATGATACCATATGATCCATTGACTAATATGTATACAACAATATGTATTGTTTACATACTTAATATTTGAAACCAATATTCTATATATATTAGAGAGATATAATTTACTGCTTTCAATTTGTTCTGGCCAATAATACTTTAAAAGTTCTGGTACAAAAATAAAATAAGATGTAAATGTGAGAATTGCAATAATGAAATATAACATATTATTTTTAATAATTTATTATCTCTAAATGCAAAGAAGCTAAAATGATGATGATAAACCTTTAATTCCATTACCTTAAGCAACAGAATAGAAAAGACAAGAGAAATTAGCATACGAAAAGCAGATGGCAAGAGTAACTTTATTGAAATAGACACAACAGAAAAACTTGCATCTAGTATTATGTAACTTTAAGTAGACAGGCTAAATTGTATGAAATGGCTGCAGATAAAATTGAAAATGGATAATCAGTTAAGAAATAATTAAGAGATCTGGCTGAAGAAGCACGATAATTAAAGGCAGATGACATGAAAAAAAGAAAATACCAAATCAAATAGATTAAGAAACATGAAGAGGAATTTATTTTAAAGCGAGCCGCTTAATAGAAGATTGGGTATGCGTGGTGAGTGTAATTAGCGATTCCATGAAGTAATCCTCAGTAAAGGAGTACAAGAGTGCCATAAAATTGACTTTATCAAGAACAAGAGATTGTATACTTCAAGACAATTAAAAGATTCGAGAGACCCTCTATCAAGAAGAAAAGAAAAGGAAAGAGAAAAAGGAAGAGGCTAAAAAATTAGATGAAATGAAATCATAACAATTTTATAAGGAAAGAGTTTCTTATGAAAAAATGATTGAAGAAAAATTGAAGAAATCTAGAGAAAAGCTCTTTTAAGATGAATAGATATTATAAAGTCGTTTATAAGTAAGAAATACTTGATAATAACATTTAGGAAACATAAAATTTGCTTAGTAAATCTTAAAAAAAATTTATGGAACTCTAATCCCAAAGTGTACACAGCAAAAGATGAGTAGCAATATAAATTATTATTAATCATTATATAATAATATATATTTATTATGTTAATTTTTAGAGATCTAAGTAAATCAAATATATAAACAATATTATTATATATTTATTTATTTATGTATAGTATCTTATAAATATTTATTAATTTAATTATTCATGTATCTTATTGAGAATCTTCTATTTGAATATAATACATTCAAACATCTTATAATTAACATTTATCTACATTTATTATATATAAAAAAATATAATTTTTCTATTAATAATTGGAAGTAGAATGATATTGATATATTTCTTCATCTTATAATAGAGTATTAATCTAATTTGAATTTTATCTATTAAATATTTTTTAAAACTATGAAATAGAAAGGATCTAAATTATATTTAATGATAAAATAAATTAAGTTTTATTATTGTTATGAATATATATTAGAATCCGTTTTATGAATATGCTTAATATTATAATTAAAAATGATGAAATTCATTGCTTTAGCTTTGATTGCTACAACAGTATTGGCTGTCCAAAAGGATACAAAAACAATCTTGGCAGAAATTGATGCCGATAACTTTGGAAACTCTATTTTGTCAACAGTTTAAATGTACTTGTAAGCAAAAGGAAATTCAGAGGAAATCTTAATGTTATTGAACCAATTACTTGCTGGATTAGTTGATGATTAAAATAAACATGACAATGTTATCAGAGTTGACAGATCTGCATGCACAAGAATAGTAACAGATCTTGAAAATTCAATTGCTTATCATACAGCATAAGTTAGTGCAAATGCTTAAATGAGAGAAGATAATGAGAAAGCATTGGCTGAAGCTGAAACTGATGTTAGATAAACAATTCAAGTAAGCATATTATTAATATAAATAGGATATTGAAAGTAATGAAAGAACATTTGCTTAAGAAGAAGCAAATAGAAACAAAGCTCATGAAACATGGGTTAGAAAGAATGGTGAACATGATGATGCTATTGCTGCTGTTGATGAAGCCACTAAATTAGTTCAACATTTATCATTAGGTGCTACATTTGCTGAACTTAAACCAAAATTTGAAGCTGTTCAAAAGAGATTAATTGAAAATGAAAGTCATGGAGCATTATTCCAACCTATTGTTACAGCTCTTACAGAACTTGCTTCAAAAGTTGATTAAAAGGCTATTCAAAGAATTCTTTAATTACTCTCTCAACTTAGATAATAATTAGTGGAAGCTAGATCAGTTTTGGAAGTAATTTATATTTTTAATTATTATTTTAGGATACTGAAAATAGATAAGCTTAAAGATGGGTTGAATTTTCTACACATTTGAGCAATGAACACAATAGATTGGTTGATAGAAAGAATTAATTAGAATAAGCTATTCAAACATTCAAAACTAATATTGATACAGCCACTCATTTCTTTGAAGTCCATACTGTATTTTTATATTATTATATTAAAGTTGGAAGTAGAATCAGCTTAAGAGACTCTTGATGCAGAAAATGAATGGTGTGCTTTATAAGAATAAACTTATGAAACTTAATCCACTGAGAGATAAAGATAATAAGAAATCGTTGAAAGAATATTAGAACACTTGACTGAAAAATTAACCGCTACCTCATAATACCTTGGAGGAAGATTCTGATCAGATATCATATAAAGAAATATAATATTTAATATGAGATTACAATAAAATTAAGAATTTCTTATTATTTCAGTATCTTATTAATATAAATTAACAAGTAGATTATAGTTCAAAATACTTAGTATTTAAGAATAAATACTTTTAAAAAAAGACACAATTTATTCATTTAGAAAAGAAGTCTTAAAATTTTTGAATTTATTTATATTATGTATATTTAATTTAAAAGAGAATAATAATCTAATATTTAATGTAAATTTGATTATAAGAGCATTATATAATATTATTATATTTATCAACATCTTCATGTACGAATATCATCAACATAACCACTAAATACATTCTTTGCTGAACTGAACATATCAGATACAGCATATTATCTGAATCTTGAAATACGTTTGCCTTTTATAATAATACAATAGGGATACCTGCACTTTCCATATAATTCCCTGATGCATCTGTTCCTATAAATGAGATGTAGATTTTAGCATCACAATCCATGTCTTTAGTACACTCAGTGTAATAATTATTTGAATCACTAAATGATTCTCCATTTGAATTAGTTATAACATAATCTGAGCATTCCATACTAGAATCCCAACAACCATTGTCCCAAATTAGATCTGTTACATTGCCATCTTCCATATTAACCACTAAACTATAAATTGGGTAAACATTAGTTGAATTTATAACATAATCAAGTATTGGTGATATTAAAGCATGTTTATTTGCTTAAATAGCAATAGTATGATTTGTTAAACCTTTTGTCTTTAAAGTTGTATAACTATTTTTAGCATACAATGCAGTATAGCGATCAACTTTAACATCGAATGCTAATCTCTAACCAGTTTATTCAGCTTTATTAATAAAATGAATGCATATTGTCATATGATCTCCTCTTGTATATGTCTCATTAACATCATTAGAGACGCATTTCAAAGTTAAGCAATTAAATGTATGTATTAGTATCAACAATAGTAACATTAATTATTTTATAATATTAAATGAATGTTAATTATCATAAGTGCCTTTGTTTAAAAAAAAGACTCTTAAATAAAAGAAAGTTTAAGAAACTAAATAAATTGTCTATAGATTTTTATCTATTAGATAATTTTTTAATATTTATTATAATTAATCACTATGAATAAAGAAATGCAAGTTGGAATGAATAAATTTGGTTTTTCATTTGATAAAAAGATTGGAAGTGGTTCTTTTGGATAAATATTTCTTGGTAAAACTCAAACTGAATTATAGGAACTAACAAATAGACGGGTTAAGAAGTTGCCATTAAATTAGTAATTTGATAGTATTTTATTTAGGAAATAGTAACCATTAAACATCCTTAATTGTTATTTGAAGGGAAACTTTATAAAGTATTATAAGGAGGAGGTAAATTTTATATGATATATTTATTATTTAAGTTGGCATACCTTAAGCATATTGGTTTGGAAGTGAAAATGAATATAATATTCTGGTTATGGAATTGTTGGGATCTAACTTAGAAGATTTATTTAATTAATGTAAGAGGAAATTCTCTTTGAAAACTGTTCTAATGATAGCTCAATAAATGATTACTAGAATTGAATATTTACATAGCAAAAATTTTATACATAGAGATATTAAGCCAGATAATTTCCTTATTGGAATAGATAAGAGAGTTGATACTATTTATGTTATAGATTTTGGATTATCTAAAAAATTTAGGGATACAAGAACAAGTATGTAATTGAATATATATTTAGATTTACATATACCTTACAGAGATGGAAAGAGTCTTACTGGAACAGCTAGATATGCTAGTATCAATACACATTTAGGAGTTGAATAAAGTAGAAGAGATGATTTAGAAGCTATCGGTTACGTTTTAGTATACTTTTTGAATGGACAATTACCATGGTAAGGTTTGAAAACTGATAACTAAAAAGATAAATATGAAAAAATAACAGAGTCTAAAATTGGAACAACAGTTGAAAAATTATGTGAAGGTATGCCAGAAGAATTTTCAATTTATTTAAACTATTGTAAAAGTTTAAAATTTGAAGAAAGACCTGATTATGTATGGTTAAGGAAATTGTTTAAAGATCTTTATGGAAGAATGAAATATCCTAATGATAACCTTTTTGATTGGAGTACTCCTTTACTATGATAATAAATTATTATTAATATTATTATATTAAATAATCATCATAATGGAAAGAAGAGACGAAGATTGTAAATAAATAGGACAATTTAAATAAAATGATGATAAATACATCTATATTTCGTTTATGATATCTTTTAATGTATTATTTGGAGGTTTATTTTACTATTATTCGCTAAATACTAATAATGATCAATGTACAATATTGAAACAAACTGCTTTATATTTCACATTATATTGTTCTTGTAGCATCATATTATCAATTATAACTCTTATTGGAAATAAGACATTCAACATTATTACAACAATTGAAGGTTTTATTAGAATGTTATTCTTGGTTTCGTTTTTGGTAAACTTATTACATTATTTAGATTGCTTATTTCTACAGTTACTAATGCTATCATCTTTAATCACTAACACTTATATTTCTGACCTTACATGCATTAATATTTATTATTTCTTGTATGAAATCTCAAATCAATAAAACTAAATAACTATGATTGTTAATTTGTTTTTAGTATATGACTTATATTTCATGTATATTAATTAATGTTATAAAATATACATAAATATGATTATTTATATTTTTATTTTTCTAATTAAATTTGATTCTTCTTCCTTTTATCAAATTGTAAAACACTTTCAATCTTAAATTCTCATTTCTTAATTGTTGTTAGTATCTTTTCCAATATTATTAAAAATGAAGACAGTTAAATCTCATTGACTGAAATTAAAAAACATATAATCTAAATAAAAAAGTTAAATCTGTGTTGCTTCTACTTATATCAGTAATGTATAAAGAATATTTTTTAATAATAACACTATGTTCAATATCATCAATTCATTTCAAATCAAAACTGTTAAGGCTTCTTTTACTCTCTCAGTATTCTTTTAGCTAATTCTTTCTTAATTTTTAGTAAATTTGTAGCATCTTAATTATTACCCATCCATTCTATTATTTTAAACTTTATTTCAGAATTTCCATTTCTTACTGTTGTTTCAGTGTTATCCATATAAATTTAATATTAATAATAAAAACTCCTATTTAAACATTGAAAAATTTAAGACTATTTTATTAAATTAATTAAATAAAAAGAGAGAGAATGAACAATTAGGTTATTACTCTTTTAAATTTATTATATGATTATTAAAAAAGTTGATCTACTTTTTGAATTTCATATCAATCTTCTTTTTCTTTAAAATTTTCTTAATTAAACAAATATGAGTTATATATGTTATTTAAATAGTATTAATCTTTTTTGAAAAAAATAATATAAATTAATTACAAATACTTTTAGATTAGAAGTTTTTATTAAAATTTTTTTGTTTGTGTTTTCAATTAAAAATTATATTTATTTTATTTATGTACCCCAAAAAGATTAATAGAACCTTACATGTTGGAAAACATATTTAAAAAGAAGATTCTGTTAAATCTCTCATAATTGATAAATTGGTTTAAGATTATGGAAGAAAAAATTAATTGAATGTGAATGTAACTTATTTATCATAAAATATTAGTTAATAATGGCTTATGTAGATGACTTTTTTGTATGTTATAAAGCAAGTGAAGGAGCTGTGAGAGCACTTAAAGAAGAAATTAAAGAAGCCATCTTAAGACCAGAAAATGAAAAGTAATTAATGATTTAGAGATTACATCAGCGTATGTCTAGTATTATTGAAAATTATTGTGATAGGAAAATAAAAAGAAGAACAATTAAAAACATTGACAAATCCTAAAGTTAGAGCATCATTACCAGATAAACTTGAAGATGAAAAGAATTTATTTAGAATGCAAAATAAAACAGAAAACAATTCATAATTGAAATTGGCTAACACTCTACCAGCTGATGTATTGGAAGAAAGAAGAAAATCAATTTATAAGGTTGATGGTTCTGTAGATGAATGGGCTGCCATAATTAAATATGATACATTATAATTTTAGAAAGAATTAGAAGAACAGAAGAAATTATTGTTACTTAATTAATAAAAAATAAAAGAGGAATTAGATAGATAAGTAGCAGAGAAAGAATAACGAAAATAAAAAGAAAAGAAAGATGAATAATATTATTATGCTTCAAGTTAACAATAATTGATTGAATTTGAAAAATAATAAGAATTACTTAAGGAAAATAAAAAGTAATAATTATTATAAGAGAAAATTATTCGAGATCAATAAGTTTATATTGATAAAAGAAAAAAGTAATTTTTTTATATGAGATAGAAAAGAGTAGAATTTAAACACTAAATAATAAGAGGAAGAAATGTTAGCCAAAGTAAAAGAAGAATTGAAAGCAGAAGATTAATAGTAGAAACGCAAGAGATTAGAATAATAGGAGAAATTCTAATTGATATTAAAATAGAATGAAAATTTACGGAAGAAAGTAAAGTGTATTTGAAAAATAGGCATAAGAAGAAATTATACAAAACAAAGAACATGAAAAATTATTATAAGAATAGTCAGCTATAAAAGAATAACTAGAAAATGAGAAAAAAGAGAAATTCAAAAAAGATAAAGAAGAGAAGATAAAATAATTGATGAATAATTATAGTGAGTTCGTTATGAAAAATAAAAAGGATAATCGATAATAAGATGATTCATAAGGTGAATTTTGGGCTAAAAAGAATAGTGAACATAGTGTTTTCTTAGATTTTAAAAACAAGGCAAATAAAAAAGAATAATAATTATAAATATCATATGATTTGTAATAATAAATGTTAGAGAAAAAAAGAAGATATACTTAAGAAGTAACTGAAAAAAAATAACTTTTTGAATAACAACTCTAAGAATAAAAAGCTTTGAAAAAATAAGATGAAGAAAGAAGAAATGTAATTAAATATATTTATATTTAATAGAATATTCGATAAATGTATATTTAAAATGCAGAAGAACTTAAAAAATAAATGACTAAAGGTTATTTGAGTCAATCTCCAAAAAGAAAATCAAGTCCCAATGAAAGAATGGTGGGATATGAATTACTTTAAAATAAGAAATTACTTAAAAAAATAGCAAATGATAATTCTATTGGAATATCTATTAAAAAATAAGAGATATCTATACCTGAATGAAAAATATCTATTTATTTTTCAATTAATACATTATTTTCTATTCATATTATATTAATTTGATTAACATTCTAATAAGTATATTTAAGTGATTGTTTATAAATTAGTAGAATACAAATAGAATCAAATTAAAATATTATTTAAAATTCATTCTATTCATAAACAAATTATTTACATTATAAAATAATTATAACAATTATTTTATTTTAATAGGTTTAACTTTTCTATTAAATATAATTAAAATAATATATAAAATTTTAAAGTCAGATATGAATCCAATCATATAAGATCTCTTTACATAAATTAAAGAATTATATCCATGTAATATATTTTATTACTTTAGAGTAACAGTTGGTAGAATTTCATTAAAAATGTAAAGAAGATGATGAATTCAAAAAAATCATAATCTAAACTGAAAATACTAAAAGTCTATTCGAATCAACAGATGATCGATCTATTTTGATTGATTAATTAAAAAACATTATCAACGAAACTAAAATTGCTCATAAGTAATCTCTTCTTTCAGCTAAATAGTTTGAAGTTGCCTCATCTGAAAAATAACAAGGTATTTATTTTGCATAATTCATTTAATTAGTCTTTAATGAAAATACTCAATTGAAAAATGAAATTATTTCAATGGAAAATTATAATTATGCATAAAAAATTGAATTAAGCTACTTTTAGGAATTATATAATATAATTATAGAAGAAGAACAACAAAAGAAAATAGATTTCTTTGAAGCAATTTAAAAGGAATTTTAAGAAATTTAAATTTAATTGGAATAAGTTTCAAATGTGAAACGCAAAAATTAAATAGAAAATGAAGAATTAAAAGAAAAATTAAAAATTAAATAATAGTAATTTGAAAAAAGAAGGTAACATTGTGATGAAAGCATTATGAAATTAGGTAAGGAATAATAAATATGAAATAAAATAGAATAAGATAGAAAAGAAAGATTTATTAAAATATTTTAAGAAATAAATTTTATAAACTAAAACTTTAAGGATGATGAGGAGTAGAATGAATTATTAGAGAAATTGAAAAAAGAAGAAGCCCTTATTGATTTACATCTAAATCCTCATCAATAAAAAGATTATGAATATACATAAATAATAGAAAAATCAAATAAATTGTTTAGTTTATATGATACAGAAGTAAAAAAAGTAAAAAGATTGCATTTATTAAAGCTTCTCTAATAATGTAATGATTATTAAAAGAAAAGTTAAAAAAATTAAACAATATCTGAAAAATCTGACATTTTTATTGTTGAATAAGTTAAAGAAGTATATTTATTAAATATAATAGTATTAAGGATTATTGAAAATTTTAAAATAAAAATAAGAACAAAAATTATAATTAGAAAATTTAAAGTCTAGTCAATTAAATAAATTATTTTGAATAAAATTTTATGAGAATTATTTATAATGTATAAATTAAACATATAAATTTAAATAAAGGTAATAGCATTTTATAGTAGAAGATAATTTTCATAAATGAATATATTATTTTAATAAAAAGGATAGATAATAAATTAAAAATTAATAAGGGTATTTATTAATGCATAAAATACTTGTAAAATCAATCAGATGTTTATTCTAACTTTCCTAAAAACTCCATTGTTGTTTAAAGAGTCTCATTTTTTCTTTCAAAACATCTTGATAGACATATTTTTTCTCTATCAGATAAGTCCTTTTTTTTGTAATCTTTAATACAAAATTTGCTGCAAACTTAGTAAATATTCATCAAAGATAATTTCATAGATGTTGTAATTGACTACTTTATTCTTTCATTCTTTTATTAAATTGTAATGTTTTGATGTATATGTGTATCGTGATCAGACATTAATTATTAAATGAATTATAATTATAAATATCTCATACAATCACCTAAAAAACAACCTTAACCAAAGATCTCTATCAAATATAGCACTGCCATTAATTTAGATCATATACCTAAATTTTAATACAGATCTCCTAGAAATCTAGCAAGATAAATAACAAATCTCAGTCCCACAATTTAATTGAATAATTCTAAAAACAAAAAAACTATTGAATCCAAAAGTTAATCTCCATTGATGGAATCAAATTGGTTAAATATAAAAAAAATAAAAAAGAAAATTGATCCTTTCGAAAATCTCAATTATGGAAAACCTAAAATATTTCATAAATTATAAACTGATTAAATGATTCCAACATAATTATCTATACCAATTACAACATATGCTGATAAACGTATAATAATTAAAAAGAAATGTGAACCTGATCGTATTGCAAGATCAAATACTTAATATTCAATAAATAGATAAGAAATTAAAAATAATACATCATCATCAAGAATATTATAAAAAAGAGAAAATAAAAAAGAACCTTCAGGAGAATTAAAAGGATGGTAAGGTTGGTATGTGGATTATTTTGATGATTTTATATGAATTTATTTAAACTAAAACTACACATATTCATATATTATTATTAACAAATTACTAAACTATTAAATGAATTAATTTAAAATTAAGAGTTCTTTTTTATTATAAACATTTATGAAATAATAATTAAATTTGTGTATTTTTGAGGTAATGTAAATATTGAAATATTTAATTAATAAAAATAAAAAAATTAATTTGTGATGACACTCTTAGGACACCTTCAGAGACTTTATGTCAATGAGATGTTTGTTACCTGTCTGATATAAATATACTATTTATACTATATAAGTATTTATGCAAAGTTTAAGAACAGAAATAATAAAGACATACATATGTTAATATTTTTATTAACAATATACAAGATAATATTTAGATTTCAACTTAAATTTATTAGATATTCCTTTGGATTATATTTAAAATTCAAAATTTGTAGCCAAGTTGTTATAACTTCTGCATTAATGTCTGTATTTTACTATCCTTCAATTTCACTAATTATTCTAGTTTTGTTATCTTAAGCTCAAGTATTCCAATAGTTTCTCTTTATTCTTAAATTAATAAGTCTTTTTCATGTGTTATAGATTATTAGAGATTTTCTGAATTATTATGATTTGGAGATTTTTATGTTTCAGATACTTAAGATTCATTTTCCATACAGAATTTGATTTTTTCTTAAATAACTTTTAAAACACGTTCAATTGCTCCTTCTTCAACTTAGATTATTGAATCTATATCCTTTTATGATAATTGGAACCCTAATTTTTTTAACACCTTTAGTTAGTATAAGTATAAATACTTTTGTATTTAGAGTGTTCCAATTGTATTATTTTGTTTATGTAGAATTTGCTTATGAATAATTATGCAATTCAACCAATTTAGGAAAGTAATGATGTACAATTTCAGCCATTAATACACCATCAGCAAAATCTCTTCCTATATTTTTTTTTGGTCTTGAGAGTGGAATAGCATCAACCCATGTATAGATGTCATTCACTTCTTGATCAGTTAAAGAAGGAGCATCCATTTTACTCATTATTTAATTTTATATAAAAATAAAGAGAGAAACAATCAAAATTATATTATTTAGTTAAGATAATTAGACAAAATTATTTAATGAAGAACATTTAAAATACTTGATGATAAATGGATTTAAATTAATAATAACTGCTTTTAAAAAGTCAAAATAAAAAAATTATAAAATTGACATAATATTTAAACACATGCATTAAAATCAAGGGGGACGTGTATTTGGTAGACATCTTGATAATTTTGCTGAAAAAGCATTTAAGGATGCGAAAGACAGAAGAAATGGATTAATTGATGAAATAGGAGGGAAAGAAAATGTAATCAATGATGCTGTTTTGACAAAGGATGGATGGTTTAAAATAGATTGTCCTTAAAAAGTTTTACAATATTAATAAGAAATTTATGAGTTTCTTCATTAACGTGAATAAGAAAGTTAAGGATTTTAGAATAATCAAAGGAAAATCAATGAAACAATGCGAAATACTACAGTACTTATAATCGCTAGAAAAAGATTAGGTTTGTAATCAAGTAGGCCAAATTATATAATTTGAAATCAGAAACATTATTCCAAACAGTTGATTTGATTGATTAAGCAATTCAATATATAAATCCTGAAGTAGAAAAATTGGAGCTCATTGCTATAACTTGTTTGTTTATAGCATCCAAATATGAAGAAATATATCCACCTCCATTAGGAGTGTTAATTAGAGGCACAGAATTAAGAGTTAGAGAAGTTATTGAAATGGAGAAAGAGATACTTTATAAATTAAATTTTAATGTTATAAGTGATAATACATTAATTTGGTTGCAATTGATAGGAGAATTATTGGGTTGTAATAAAAGATATTTGGAATTAATAAAACAAAGATCAATGTAATGTATATAGGTATTTCAAAAGGTATTTGGCAGAACTTAGTTTAAGTAATGATCGATTTCTAAGCATTAAAAAATCAACAATAGCATTGACTATTTTTCTGGCTGTGGAAATATAGTTTGGATATCAGAAGACACAATTCTAATGGGATCGTTTGTCTCAACATTCTAAACCTAGTAAGGATTCTAAGCCATTAAAATTATTTGCATATTGTTTAAAAAAATGAAATGATTATTTACTTTATTATTTTATTTTAAGAAATGAATAACAAATGAAGAAATTCGAAATGTATTTTAATATTTAATAATGATATATCATGGTTATTATGACTATTACTATTAGCTTTGTTATGATCTTGGCTACTGAGATTGTACTTATTATGGTTATTGGGATGGTTGATGGGATGGTTAATGTGATTATTGTGGTTATTATGATGGTTGTTAAGGTCTAGCTACAGGAGCAGAAGGATATTATTGAAGTGGCTATGCAAATTGAGGAACCATTCTAGATGCAATCAAAGGTTATTAGACATATTAAACAGGTTATTAAACATATTAAACTGGTTGTTAGACATATTAAACAGATTATTAGACATATGGTTATTAAACTACAGAAACAGCTTATTAAACATATTATGTAGGTTATTAATGTACTACTTATCTTTCTACTGGATAATATTCAACTCTTTCTTAATATCTATCAACAGGTACATACTCTATTATATATATAAATATTAAAATTACCGGTATATTTCTCTTGAAAAACTTAGGGAATATATTCTGTTTGATATTCAACAGCATAATAATCAGTCACTTTAGTTTCTCTTGGAACATAGGAGACGATTTCTTATTCTTCATATTCAATAACAGCTTTTTAATAAGGTACATATTCAATTCTTGATTCTCCTTTGATTGATTAATGCTAAGAATAAATTCAAAATTTACTTAAGCAACTGGAGCAACAGGTGCAACAGCATATTATTAAACTGGAACAGAGGCAATAGGAGCAACAGGCATTTAGGCCACTGGTGCATATTAAACAGGAGCAACATAAGATTATCTAACTGGAGAAGCTGGATAATATGTTGGTGGTAAGACAGTATTTGGATAAGATGGTTGAAAGACAGTATTTGGATATGTTGGAGCAACTGTTCTTGCTTATGGTTAAGGTTGTTAAGGTTATTATTATGGTTATTAGGATTAGGGATGGTTTGACATAGTTAATTTCAATAAATTCAAAAATTAATATTAAAAGTTGTTTATAATATAAATTTAAAAACAGAAAAAATTAATATGCACCAACAATCGATAATGAAATAATTATTCGTTAAGGATTAGAATTATTAATGAATGATAAATAATTTAATTACAATTATATATCATATCAATAATATATTAATTTTATATATTATTTACATAAAAACATAATTCAGTAGTTAACTTTGTAGTTAATTTAAAAGCTATTAATATGAATATTAAAAGTAATTTGATCTTGATCACTTCTTGATAATGATTATTTTTATGAATAAGTTAGAATTAACAGAATATACAAATTCTCATTTAATTGAATAGTTGATTTTTCTTTTGTTCTTATTGTCTATAACCAATTCGTCTTGTCTCATATTTAATTTAATGGAATTACAAAATACATTAAGATCCTATTTAAGTTCATTTGAAACATATTCTTATGCAAGAGATATAAAATTAAGAGTGTTGTATGGTGACAAGTACTAATTTAGTTTCAAAATAGAATGCATATAAAAATAGTTCAATAATGCTTAGCTGCTTTTCTTGTGGATAAGGATGAATCGCCTATTTTAAGACTTTTAGCACTCAAAGTAAGAATCTAACCATAAATTTATATGTAGTTCAATAAGGAATTAGCAGAGACATTTAATGAGGATTATATTCATCTTATGTAAAAAATTGTTCTCCCAAAAATGGAATAGATTGCATTATTCAAAAAAGAGTCATAAGATAGTGATAGAGGAAAATTGTTCTTTTTAGGCTAACAGAAACCTCATTAAGGTATGTAGAGTACAAAAGTAGTTAAGGCAACCAAGAATTACAGGCATTAGGAGATTAATTCTTTAGAGTGACACTAGAATGTATTAGAATCTGGGGTAGATGGTTTCCATTAGATAAATAACATCATAGACTTAGTTTATATCGTGTTGCTTATGAGAGATTATATAAAATTGGAGTTAACTTTCCAGAAATCCAATATTTTGATCTTCATTAAGTTCATACTAATTTACCTTCTACATTTCCACCTCTTTCCATGATGTTACAATTAAAAAGAGTAATGAGTATTCATCTTCATTCTACAACTAAAGAAATATGTAGATATTTGGAATCTCATTTACCTGAGGAATTTCATTAAACTTAATATTCATCATTTGCTGAATTATTTTAAACCATTGTCAAAAAACATATACTTAATAAAAATAGATAGGCAAAAATTGCAAATATATTTTTAGTAAAAGAATAGAAAATTTAAGAAAGTAAAAAATAAGAAAGCAGTTAAGAATGGAATTAAATCTAAAGATTATAAATTGAAAATTAGTAACTTTAATCTCTTAATAATATGCATCAATAAAAAATGTAAGAATTATAATAATAAATTATTCAAACTTAAAATTAAAATTCCCTTTTATAACAATAGCTTAAAGATAAAGAATTATTAATTTAAAAATTAGAAAATGAATGTAAAAAAATAGAAAAAAAATTTGTATCTTTACTTGAAGAATATAAAAAAACTCATGATTCAAAAAATCCTTACATTCTGGCTTAATTTGAAAAAAATGTATAAAATCTAATATAATTATATTTTAGTTAGCAGAATATAAAATTGAATTTGGTTTAACTTATAGGGAAGTTGATTGTTTTAAATTAAGAGCAGAAAATGAATACCTATTGAAATAATTAGAAGAACAAGAAGATTTATATTAAAAAATTTAACATGAAAAATAAGTTTTATATACAGAAAATAAGTTATTAACTACAAAATTATCAAAATTATCATCAAATTCAATAAATTAAAATAAAATAGAATCAGAATAACCATAAGATATTGAAGAATTTAAATTTTACAAATAAAAATCAAATCTTGTTTAATATGAATAAACAATGATTTGTTAAAAAAGATAAATAACATAATTAAAAGATCAATTACTTTAATTGAATGATAAAAAAAATAGTGTTACAAGTTAAACATGGGGTGTAAGTACAAAATCTAATTCTAGAAGAAATATTAATGAATTATAGGCATATAATATTTAATAATCTAAATAATCTGAAATTTAGAAAAGTCCTTATAGATAATCTAAAATTATAATGCCACCTATTTTAGATTATGATGCAACCATATTTGCTATTAATCCTATTATTTTTAATACTAGATTTAGATAAGCCTGTTTTACATAAAAATCTATTATTCATTAAGATGATAAAATATAAATTAACACAAGCACTTAATTAAAAATAACAACATTATTTATAACACTTATTATAACAAATAAATCATCAATGAAATTAAAAGATTTAAGTCTAAAATTATAAAATACAGAATAGTTGCAGGTTTAAATTTTAAATAATTTAAATCATATCATGAATCCTGAAGAAAGTTAAATAATATAAATTTAAATTGAAATTAAAGAAATGCCATATTCGATTTTGGAAGCTTCACTTATATACATGGATGAAATTATTTAATTTGGAATTCCTTGTACAATCAATAAATTTATGACATTCAATTCTTGTTAATAATTACCTACATCTTATTTCTATCAAAGCAAACCTTTTCTAACTGGGTTCTAGAGTTCTATACCTAATCTTCTCTCAGAATTTGAGATAGTTAGTTAATCTGATAATGAAGTATCTGTGTTAGCATAGGTAGAATATTAAAATGAAGAATATGAAATTATGATATCTTGTAGAAAGTCAATGATGTAAATAAAAATGAATGGCGGATATAATGATAAACTTGTTAAGACAATCATATCTACTTACTAGGGCTTATTTTTGAAAAGGTGATATATATATATATATAAATTGAAATATTTCATTTATTTTTTGGTAACTTATGTTTTGATATCATTAATTTTCTTTTTACACTTTATATGATCCATTAATACTACTAAAAATATGGTTTATTAAATGAAATCCTTAATATATATCTTTTTAATTAATAAAGTTATTTCAATGAATAAGTAAATCAATAATCCATACAATTACAGATTTAGAGTTCATATAGCTTAAACATAAAATTTATATATTAATCCATTTAAATAAATTTAATAAAATTTATTACTTATAATCATTTTTCAATTTTAAGAAATTTTAAACATAAATTTAAATGGAAGGAATCCTATTCTTAAGGATATAATTTTTTAACTTCGTTAATAACTTATTCTAATGTTGATAATTCAGATGGTAATCTTGATGCTAGTGATAACATATTCAGTCCTGAACTAAAATATTCTGGATGTCCTTAAAATACTAAAATTCTTTCATCTTTAGAAATCATGATTTCATTCTATTAATAAATAATTATATAGTAGAAATACTTTGCATGATTCACTTGAAGAGATTAATTGCAAAATTTCTGGGTATTTTGTAATTTCATCACCATGAGCTTAATTGATTATGGTTTATTCTTATAATTACATTCCTTAAAATAACTTGAATTATTTCATCAAATTAATATTATGATTCAAAAGAGTATTTCCAAAAACAAAATCATTTTTCATTTCTTCTACATTACCTCCTAATGCTGTAGTGAGTATTTAAAATCCAAAACAAATACCTAGAATCTTAACCTTTGGATTAGTTTCATATGCCTTTTTTAATATTACTTTAACATCCTCTATCCATTTATAATTATCATAAACAGATATTCTATTACCAGGCATAATGATTGCATCAGCTCTTTGAATCATATCATCATTTGGATAATGACCTTATGCTACATTATATTGATTCCAATTATCATATCTTCTACGAAATATTCCATTATAAACAGAAACTGTATCTAAATAAAAGCCTGAACCATCATAAATTGAATATTATTTTGTTTTGAAATTAAAGTGGAGTATAACTCTACCATCTTTTCTTAAATAATCATTATTTATCAATGCATTTTATAAATTAATAAACTTATCTTTCTATTCTGGAAAATTCATTGACATACTTTCTTGTAATTCATATATATTTACTTATCTATAAATACTATATAAAATATATATACTTTAAGATTAAGCCTTATTGTTATTAAATGTAATCTATATCATTTTATTGTAATTTTATTATATAATAAAAGTTTTCTTCCTTATCATCATTCCATAATGGACAATTATTAAAAAATTAAGTCCAAAGGGGAGCTTAAATATTTCTTTTGTGTCTAAGTAATTCCTATATTTATTAAATGAAAATCTACTTTTTCTTCTTCAGAACTTTGACTCCATATATTTTATACTTTGTAGTTATATTTAGCAAAATCAATCAAATCTAAGTATTCTTTGTTAAAAAAAGAAAATTTCTATAATTCAATGTTTTTTAATTAATCCAAGATAATTTTAGGTCCAGTTAATGAGGCACTTTAGAAATCCTCTTTTGTAATTTCAATATGAGGTAGAGAGAATGGATTTTATGGAGTATTTTGAAATAGCAATACATATTGTTAATCATTTACTTAAGTTAGGAATACTAAGTAAAGAGATTTCATTATTAATTAATAAAATTAATACTAAAGTGTGTCAATTAAATTGTAAGAAATTAAATTATTTGTTATTAACAGATTATATAAAATTGTATTCAAGTATTGATAATGCCATAAATTAATTTAATTGAAATGCATAAGAAGATTGAAATTATATTGTGCTCGATTTCATATTTCTATAATGTCCAATAATAAAATAATTATCTTTTATATGATTTTTCTCTACCAGAAGAGTAATTGAAAAAATATATTTTTAGTAACAAATAATGCAAAGCTGTAAAAGTTGACATAAATAAACTGAAAAATGCCACTAAAATAGATTAAGCTCTTGAGATTATGTATATATCTTAATCTTATTTAAGACCAGAACAAAATAAATTATTAGAAAAAAAGAGAAGAGCTTATAATTTTATACTTCCATTTAAGTAATCTAATTGCATTACAGCTCATTTAAAATAATTAATTACATAAACAGATGGTTTATCATTAAGTTTAGACTCTGATAATTTCTTTGATATTCTACTAGAATACAAAGACTTAGAAAAGCTAATTAATAATGATAACATTGTAGAAAATTTGAAAATATTTCATCTACTTTTACTTAAGGAATTAGTAAGAGAAATATATATTATTTGTGAATCATAAGAAAATTTAGTTTCTCGTTTTCCTTTTTATTATTAGACCTTTGAATTTAATTTCCCCAATGAAATAATTGAAAATTAACTTTACTTAGGTAATAGTAATCATGCCAACAATCTTAAAGCATTAAATCTATTAGGAATCACTCATGTTGTTAATTGTGCTAAAGAAATACCAAATTATTTCAATGATGTGAAATAAGAAAATAAGAATTTCATTAAATATTTCCAAGTTCCTGTTTTGGATTTAGAAGAAGAACCAATATCTGATCATTTTGATGAAGCTTACATTTTTATTAATGATGCCTTAAGTTAATAAGAAAATAAAGTATATTTAGAATTCTATATTTGAAAAGGTCCTGGTTCATTGTGCTTAAGGCAAAAGTAGATCAGCCACAATAGTGCTTATGTTCTTAATGAGAAATAAATAATGGACTTTTGATTAAACTTATGAATATGTCCAAAAAAGAAGAGAAACTATATCCATAAATGATGGATTTCAATTCCAATTATTGCAGATCTGAATTTTCAAAATAATTATCTCAAAATTATTTTAAGTCTATGAGATTATAATAATAATCAACCAATTATTTATTTGCTAATCAAATTTTAATATAAATAAATAAAAGCATTTAAATTTCTTAATTTCATCCATTTATTTATACTTTTTACTTTTTTCTTAGTTTTTAGGAATTTAAGTACGATATTTTGAAAATATACTAAAATTCTATTTTAATGTTTCAATTTTTAATGTATATATTCAGAAAAATGTTGAAACTTCTCTTCTAAAATTAATTCAAACTTTTATTATTATTTCATTATAAATAACATAGATTTTATTAAATGTTTATCTAAATTTTCTTTATTTTTCATGTATGAATAATAAATTACAAATTTATTCTCTATTAACTGTATGATAATATCTTTTAAGTAATCTCCTTCCATTATTTTGAGACAAGATAATTTAGAGTTTTAGCTTGAAATAAAGATTGTTCTTTATCCTTCAGTACTCTTGGTGATTAAGTAAGTAAGATCAATTAAATTCATTTAGTTTTCATTATAATATTTGATGTTAATTGAAATCTAATAATATATTTGATTCAATAGATACCTAATATTTCCCATGTAAAGATNCATTGTAGAAAATTTGAAAATATTTCATCTACTTTTACTTAAGGAATTAGTAAGAGAAATATATATTATTTGTGAATCATAAGAAAATTTAGTTTCTCGTTTTCCTTTTTATTATTAGACCTTTGAATTTAATTTCCCCAATGAAATAATTGAAAATTAACTTTACTTAGGTAATAGTAATCATGCCAACAATCTTAAAGCATTAAATCTATTAGGAATCACTCATGTTGTTAATTGTGCTAAAGAAATACCAAATTATTTCAATGATGTGAAATAAGAAAATAAGAATTTCATTAAATATTTCCAAGTTCCTGTTTTGGATTTAGAAGAAGAACCAATATCTGATCATTTTGATGAAGCTTACATTTTTATTAATGATGCCTTAAGTTAATAAGAAAATAAAGTATATTTAGAATTCTATATTTGAAAAGGTCCTGGTTCATTGTGCTTAAGGCAAAAGTAGATCAGCCACAATAGTGCTTATGTTCTTAATGAGAAATAAATAATGGACTTTTGATTAAACTTATGAATATGTCCAAAAAAGAAGAGAAACTATATCCATAAATGATGGATTTCAATTCCAATTATTGCAGATCTGAATTTTCAAAATAATTATCTCAAAATTATTTTAAGTCTATGAGATTATAATAATAATCAACCAATTATTTATTTGCTAATCAAATTTTAATATAAATAAATAAAAGCATTTAAATTTCTTAATTTCATCCATTTATTTATACTTTTTACTTTTTTCTTAGTTTTTAGGAATTTAAGTACGATATTTTGAAAATATACTAAAATTCTATTTTAATGTTTCAATTTTTAATGTATATATTCAGAAAAATGTTGAAACTTCTCTTCTAAAATTAATTCAAACTTTTATTATTATTTCATTATAAATAACATAGATTTTATTAAATGTTTATCTAAATTTTCTTTATTTTTCATGTATGAATAATAAATTACAAATTTATTCTCTATTAACTGTATGATAATATCTTTTAAGTAATCTCCTTCCATTATTTTGAGACAAGATAATTTAGAGTTTTAGCTTGAAATAAAGATTGTTCTTTATCCTTCAGTACTCTTGGTGATTAAGTAAGTAAGATCAATTAAATTCATTTAGTTTTCATTATAATATTTGATGTTAATTGAAATCTAATAATATATTTGATTCAATAGATACCTAATATTTCCCATGTAAAGATAATATACATTTTGTATATATTTCTTTGATAAAATTCATATGTAATAGCATAATTTGATAATCCAATAAAAGCCTTCATCATATTAGTATTTAGAATAATTACACAGCAACTATGTTTAAATGATAATTTTATTAAACCACAATTCTCTAAAACATAAGAACAGAATAATATCACTTCTACAATATCAAAAATAATTTATGTACTAATAGTCATATCTATTTAATCTTGAACTAAATCTATAGTAGTTCAAGTTTTTACTTGATTTATATGAGCAATAGATGTTTTGGAATGAGAAATTTGATTTAAAAATTGAACTATGCTGCACTCTTCAATCTAGTAATTGATTAACAAGATTTAAGAGCATAATTGATTTAGCTTTTTAATTTAAATTTATAATAATCATCTTAATAAATCAAACAAATCAATTACTTGATTAATAGTTTTTGGTTTGAATCTATCTTATTGAATTAATGTTCTTAATGTTCTTATTTCAGTTTGGAGAGGTTTATCAATAGTGATTAATTCTTTTCCTATTTTGGAATTCAAGAACTAATCTAAGATTTAAAATTAAGTTCTAAAATACTAACCTATAATTTCTTCATTTTATTAATTAGATTCTCTTAAATGATTTTGGAGATTAATTATAATTTAACGCATTTACTTTTACAAAATTGCTAATTATCTTTTTTAATGATAATTATCATATTTAAATATTGAATTTCTATTTTCTATCATTCGAATATTATTGGGAGAATAATTATGTTATTTTAAATTTTATTTATTTCCTCTACTTAATTTATGTTCTAATCTTGATGTATAAATTTAATCCATATTTTTTTTAGTAACTAATTTACTTCCATTATTTATAATATCCTTATTCAAATGAATCAATGATATTTCATCATCTGGTATACATTCAGTTAGATTAGATAAGATATCATAAAATGATTTTTTAAGATTAACATTTCCATTTCTTATAGTTTAAAATTTAGGAATCCAACTATTTAATTACTTTAAATTTTCTGATACTTAACCAGGTACATTATCACTAATATTACTCATTTAATCATCATCAAAAGAGCTATTTTCATCACTCAAATTCAATTTTTCAATTGCTTTTACAGGAGGAGATACATTTGGAATACTATCAACTTCTTCATTCAAATTACTATTTTAAAGAATAAGTGAATTTCTAATTTATATCAATTATTATTTCTTTAATATTTTATATAAGAAAACATTACGAATTTTAGGTAAAAAACAAAGCATTAATGTTTGATAAGTAATAGGAACAAGTTAAAAATCAATTAAAAACTATTGAATCATAAAATTTTTAGTTAATATTGATTTATCCAATAAAGATAATTTTGTATGAGGATTTATACTGCAAAAATTAAATAGATTTTCATCATTAAATTATCTCATCTATGTTGTATTCCATTCACTACAAAATTATAATGTAAAAAAATTATTTTTTTCTATTAAAATCTCTAAACAAGTTTATCCTTTTAAATTTTAATGATTAACATCAAATGGTTATTATAAAATAACTTAATAAAATTATTTAACTCTTTTATGATCACTATAAGAACTTACTATATGTAATGGAGTATCTTTAAAAATATCATATTATGCAGGATTTGCTCCTAAATCTATTAAATCTTTAAGTAATTCAACTTAACATTATTATGCTGCTATGTGTAAATTTGATGATTATAATCCACCTCCTAAATTCACATTTATATTGAATTACAATATCAAAGAAACCAAACGATAATATTTCTTTTCAATTGCTAGACTAAATGGTGTATGTCCTTTAAGATCTATTTAATTAGCCAAATCTAAATGATGATTTAATAGATAATCTAAAATTCCAATTTCATCATAAACTACTGCTAAATGCATAAGATTCTAAATGTATTATTATCCATAGAGATACTTATTTATAATCATTAATGTAATTCAATGAAGTCTCAATCTCAAGTGAATGGTAATTCAAATACTCCTTTATTTGGGTGAGGAGTTGTTCGTTTTGAGAATCTATTGAGAGGTAAGGTTTTTTGTACTTATGCTATCATTTAGAATGTCTCCTTAAGTAACAATAATTGCACTGCTGATTGATTTATAATTCATAATGTATTATTCAAATGTTAATTCATTAGACATAGCTTCTACCAATGTAAAAAATACTTTCAATTTTTAATCCTCTAATAAAAAATCATATTAAGATTAACAAAATATGCCCCAGCCTAAACCTAATACTTCTAAAGTATAGCTTAAGTCCATAATTTGTTTACTTATATTAGTAAAGTAATTTTATTATAAATACAGTTTTTTAAGATGTAATTAACATATAGAAGGATCTATTTATTTCAAAAGATTTCTTGCTATATTAAGAGTTGATAATTTAGGAACATCATTAAATTCAATAGGTCCAAATATTTACAATTAATTATTCTCCAAAGATAGATTTTATAGTAATGGAGTTTTTTTTAAAATATTTGTGTCAAATTCTTTTAATTTATTTTCATTTAATATTAGATGTAAAAGACCATTCCATATCATTCCATCCTATTATGATAAATCATAAATTACATTAAAAATGTTTAATCCTTATCTTGAATAATCCAAAAGTAATCGTTACTATTCATTATCAGAATTAGTTTATTTATTTGTTTAAAAACTACGTTAAGTAACAAATTTGACTTATATCGGACTTCGTTAGCTTTTATTTTTGGCAGATTGTATGGATAGACATTATTCAAAAGTTTCATTCATTTTATATATTATTATCAAATAAATCACTTTTTTCTACAAGTATTTTAGTATTAATGTATTAATCTCATAAACTAAACTTATTTTCTTAATATCAATACTCTATTTTAATATAAATAGATCTTAATAAGAAATTAAAAATCTGATTAGTTAATATATAACATTTTATCACTCTTTTACAATTTAAGAAATTGGTTATTTATTTTAATTCTTTGTTTCAATTTCTACCATTAAAATATCTCCTATTTTGAAACCATGTTCTTTTAGATCTGAATCATCATCTTTTCCTGATTTTACAGAATGTACTATTCCTAAATCCTTTTTCTTTTACACTCCATGTTAATCCAAATAGATATTACTTACTTTAAATAAAATATCTCTTCTGTAAACTCCATCTAATTGATATTTTAATTAATCCACAATATCTCTTAATTTTGAACTCAAACTAATAATTTTTTTTTAGTATTAATTATTACAATAAATATAGTAATATTTCTTATGTTTAATTTTTATTAAATTCTTCTAATGTAATTTATCCATATTTCCAATGTGTTCTAACTAAAAATGGTACTTAATGCTTTAAATTAAAATTCAATTTTACTCTGTCTTTATCATTTTGATTTCTCTTATCCCTAAATCTTCCATATCTACCATGAATTCCATCTACTTTAATTTAGTCTTTTTTATTTTATGCCATTTATAATTAAGTATATTATAAATATATATTTTAAATAATTTAATTACTCTAAAATTTTAAGTGTAAAAATTAAATTGTATAATTTTTATTAGAAATTAAATCACTTTTACAACATCATTTATCTAGTTTAAATTTAATATTATTTCTAATAATAATTTTTTATGAATAGAATTAATAAGTAATAAAATTGATTAAAAACATTTAGAATTTATTCATATACAAAATTTTAATTTTAATATTTTTTTATGCCTCCCAAAAGTAGAAAATAAGATCTAATTTCAAATCAACTCAAAGTAAAATTTGATTACTAATATTCAAAGGAAGAGGGAAATATTGAATTACTTAATAGAGAATATTATAAAGCTATTATCTTATATACGAAAGCTCTTTGTAAACTTATTATAAAAATATTTTTTTTAGAATTTGAAGAGAATCCTATTTGTTATAATAATCGTGCTTAAGCTTATTTTTATACAGATGAACTAGAATTGGCCTTGGAAGATTGTAATAAAGCATTACAATTAAATCCAAATTATGTTAAAGCTATTACTAATAAGGCTTAAGTACTATATGAAATGGGTTATCTACAAGTATAACTCTAAACTTATTTTTAGTAAGCAATTGAATGTTTGTAGAGTATAAATAATCACACTCCAGAAAGTCAAATATTATTTAATTAATATTAATCATTATCTCTAAAAGTAAAACTGATATCACATCAAGAATATATTAGATTAAGTAGAATTAGAACGTTAGAAGAGACTATTAGAATGGTTAAAATAAGGAAAAGCCCTATTTCCAAAAATAAAAATCGAATGTTATACAGACACTTATCGTGGTGTTAATGCTAAATAAACTATAAATGCTAAAGAGTTGATTCTCTTTATTCCAAAATCTCATATGATAACCTTGGAAATGACAAAAGAAATTCCTGTAGCTAAAAAAATGATATAATACAGACTAGATTTACTTTCACCAAAACATTCATTTCTCTCTACCTTTTTACTTTAAGAGAAATAGAGACCCAATTCTTTTTGGAAACCATATCTAGATATATTACCATAATCCTATCCATCATTTCCCATATTTTTTAATAATAATGATTTAGAATGGTTAAAAGGTTCACCATTTTTAAGTATATATTAAATAAAATAATTTAGAGTAGATTAAAGATAAACTTTCTGATTTAAAAAAAGATTATAATGATATCTGTGCTATTGCACCTGAATTTAAATAATATTTATTTCATGAATTTTGTTGGGCAAGGATGACAGCTAGTAGCAGAATTTTTGGTATAAACATTAAAGGTGTTAAAACAGATGCATTTGTACCATTAGCAGATATGCTTAATCATAAAAGACCAAAATTAACATCTTGGTGTTATTCAGATGAAAAATAAGGATTTATTATAGAAACAGATGAAAAAATTGAAAGAGGATAAATGATATTTGATAGTTATGGAAGAAAATGCAACTCAAGATTTTTATTAAATTATGGTTTTGTAGTTGATGATAATGATGCAAATGAAGTCATTGTTACTGTCATTGCAGATTTAAATGATCCTCTCTTATAATTAAAAGAAGAATACATTGAAGAATAATTATAATGGCCTAAAACATTTAGATTAATGATGGATACAGATGGTATTTATATACATATATCTAGAACCAACAATTATGGAATTCATGAGTTATATCAGATTTTTAGTGATTAGAGATGAAACTTAACTTTAATTATTATTTAATTAAAGAGAATCTAAATATTATAAACCTACTAAAACATAACCTTTGAGTTTATAAAATGAATTTGATATGTGGGAAATGATAGGACGAATATGTAACAATGCTTTATAACAATATATAACTACATTTGAAGTGAGTCTATTTATAAATTATTTAGCAAGATAAAGAAATACTCTAAATTTGTGAATTAAGTATAAATGAAAGAAATTGTTTGATTCTTAGGATGGGAGAAAAAGAAATATTGAAATTCTATTAATAATTAAGTGAAAATATGAAATAGCTTTTAAGTAATTTTAATTAATTAGTATTTTATTAATAAAAATAAAATAGGAAATTAATATATTCTGTTAAAAAGAAGAAAATTGTAAATACTTAAACTATATAAATAAAGTTATTATATTTTTAAATTAAGATGATCAATGAAATTATTATTGTTAAATAAATTATTTTAAAACTTAGATATTTAAATTCAAAAGTTAATTTTTTTTTCTAAAATAGTTTCTAATCTACTCTTTTATTAGGACAAATAAAGTGTAACATTTTTTATAGTCTCTTCATCTTATATTTTTTAGACATCTTAATTCAATGAAGTCAATTATTTTACTAAAGTTTAACAAATTGTCCTAAAATTAAATATATATAAATTACATATCTCTTTCCCAATTTAAAATTTAAAGCATTTAACAACTTTTTAATCTATATTATACTATATCATTATAATAAGGTAACAAATCTAAAATTTGTTTATTTTCTAATTCTGCCATTCTTTAATCATAAATTATAAGTAATTCTGTATATCTTGCTAATCCTTCCCAAATAAAGTATTTTTATCCAATTTCTTTAGCCAAATATTCATACAATTTTAAAATTCTTTTTTTATTAATATTTGATTATATTATATTCTCTTAATTTAATTAATCTGTTTAATATGCAAATGTTTATGTAATCTTTTAGATTATTTATTCATCTATTAATTCTCGATGATCTAATTAAACTAGTTTTTCAATGCAAGAATAAAATCTAACAAATTTCTTATTTCTTAATGAAACTCCCATTAAATTACTCCATAATCTCCAATCTGTACTAGCATATTTAACACCTTATTCTAAAGCAGATTAAGCTTCACTATATTTTTTCAAAGCAACCAAACAAGATGAAATATTACCCCAAATTTCTCCATCATTTTCATTTATTCTAACAGCTTCACCTAATGATTTTATTGCCTCTTCTAATTTATTCAATCTCATATAAGCACATCCCATTATATACCATGATTTTTAATGATATGAATTAATCTTAACAGCTTTTCTATAAGATTTGATAGATTTTTCATAATTCTTTTCTTTAAAAAAGTAATATTCTCCCAAAGATCTTTATGCTCTAGCAAATCGTTTTTTAGAATCTTTCCAAGCTTCTTTTAAAATCTTAACATCTTATTTAATTTCTCCTGTAATACATTTCATTTTAACTGTACCAAATCCTTTTGCTGTTATTTATTCTATTTCTTTAAGTGCTCTTTATGTATCACCTGTACCTACAATACATTCTACACATTCCTCCCACATTTCTAATCTAGCAAATATCTCATAACCACTTGACATCATTCCAACTTTCATCCATTATTCACCTAAAATTCCACTTAAATTATAATAATCAGGATAATTTGAATAAAATAAATTCAATGCTTTTAAATCAGAATCTGGTTATGTTTCATTAAATTAATCAACAAGAGTCTGCATTTAAATCAATGCTCTCTCCATTCTCTTTAGATGATTAAATTCATTTAAAGATCTTAATAATAAACCCTATGAATAAACAATCCAACTATTTGATTTATCAAGCATTAAATTTAAGTATGCTTAAACTTATTATTAAAGTATTTCATCATTTGGTAAAGTTCTTTTATAATGATGTATTAATCCTAATAAAACAATTTATTCTTCTAATGATAATGAATCCTATTTAATTTCCCCATCAAGTACTGGTTTATCAAATAAAATAGATTCTTCTTCTAAATTTACTTCCTATGAAGCATACTATTAAAGAACCTCTTGTACTTTTGGCAATTCCTAAACTATATTAATATTTAGATTTATTAATTACTTTCTTTTTCTACACTTTCCTAATCTATTATTTAAGCAACTAATTGAGGAAGTTTTTCTTCTTAAAATTTAGTTTTTTTTCCTAATTTACCAGTTAATTCAAATCTAACTTTAAGTAATTACTATAATTTATATTATTTTATTTACTTATGCTTTAAATAAACATGCTTCTGCTTCTTAATATTTGTAATAATAATTATAAATATAAGAGAATTCTGTATATAATTTAGCTTATTCTTTAGGACCAATTGGATAATTATCAAGAAATTCTTAAAATGAATTAAATATTTAATCCTTTAATTCTTAAACAGGATTGTCTAGAAATTAATTATGCATAAAATTAAGTCTAGCCCACCATAATTAATAAATTGGATTCGTATTATGTAATAATTCAAGAATTTATTTACATACTAAAAATAGATGTTTAAGCTAAATCACTCTCTTAAAAAGTTCACCACAACATTGTAATTTATTTAAGATAACTATTATATAGTCTAAATATTATACATTCTTGATTAGCTTATGAGTGATAGATTTCATATTCTGAAACTCTACTAATCTAATTAATAAGAGGTAATAATTCGATTAAGCCAAGTTCTTCTAAATATTCTTTACTAATTTGATTAATTTAACATTTTGGAATGACTTATTTAATTAATATATTTTCAATAAATAACTTTCTATCTGCATTTTAATAGTGATATGATGGTCCTGTAAAGTTTTCTTTTATAAAAAGACCATAAAGTATTTAAAATATGTCAAATACAATTTGTTTATGTTATGTTTCAAGAATCTTTAAACAACACTATTTTATGATGTCTAATGCTTGATCATTAATATTGTCTGCAAAAAATAGTATTACTTTGAGTCCTACACCTAAATGTCCTTTGTCTAACAATTACTATAAATTATATTCACACTTAATTTCCATTATAAAATTAATTAATGTCTAATTTTACAAATGCTAAACCTTAAAGAAAATATAGAGAAAGAGCATAACCTGTAATTAAAAATCTTATGAATTTATTAGACATCTAGATAATTTCTTGGTATTTTAGAAAAGCATGGTGATTATAAAAAGAGAGCTATAAATTATTAGAGAAAGAAAGAATAATTACAAAAATTACAATTGAAAGCTGCTTTAAGAAATAAAGATGAATTTAATTTTAGAATGCTTAAAAGTAAAGTAAAGGATGGTGTGGTGTATGAAGATTAAGATGAAAGTAGTGGTGATGAATAAGAAATCCTTAAATAAATTAAAACTCAAAATTAAAATTTACTTAAAGCCTCTATTTAACAAAAAGAAAAAGTAAAAATATTATTTTTTAATAATTACTAGTTAACTGAGAAACTCAAGGAAGACTTAGCAATGGTATAATTTGAGTAACCTACACATAAATTCTTTTTGAAAGAAGCAAGGAAAAAGAGTTTTGATTAAATTGAAGATAAATTGTAAGGTGAAGCATAATAATCTACTCCAAATTCTGAATTAACTTAAAAGATAAATAAATTAACAGAAGCTTTATATGAGAAAGAGAGAATGAAACGATTTTATGTGGCTATTACAAAATCAAAAACTAAAGTAAATTTATAATCTTTCATATTTATTTAGGATAATGTAACAGCCAAACCTCACTAAAGAAAAAGAATCAAGAAAGGCAAAGGAAAAGGATTATTTGAGAGAAGCAGATGATAAATTATATAATAATTTTGGTTGTAAACTAATCAAATTCGTCTAATATTAATTTTTACCCTTAGAAAACTTAATATGAATAAAATTCTTCTATATGAATCTCTTCTTTGCTTCTTTTTAGAAGGCATTTCACATTCTGATTCAAATAAAATAAGATGATTATAAGAATAATTATGAATAGTTTCTAATAATTGTTTCTAATAACTCTTATCTTTGATAAACTTTAAATTCTATTGAGATTGTCTATCACCTTACTCTTCTATTTTAATTATTATTTGGATCATATAAACTCAATGGTGGAAATTCACTAATAATTCTTTCACTCGCATTAAGAATCAAAGATATATTAAACTTAATTTCAAAAGACATCAGATTTTTATTAAACTCCTCTAAGTCTTTCTAAATTAAGGATGATTGAGCAATTTTATTTTCAGATCTTGTATTAATTATTTATTTATAATAAAAACTAAAACTATAAGAAAATTTTCTTCATTCGTTTTTTTTGTTCATTAGTAATTTATTAAAAGATGAAAACCAAGCTCATGAATTTATAAAGTTTAAATGTGCTTTTGATAGAAATTTATAATTTATATTTATAATTTTATAATAAATTAACTTTATCTACTCTATCATTATACTATCTCTTTCATTTTTTTAATAACAATTTTTCTAATAATTTATAACAAATTTTATTTTAGCAATTCTCTAGATTAAAATTCATTTAATTCAGTAGCTCCAAAAATTTTGCTGAAATTATTTCAAGCTTTCGAATTTTTTTTCTAATTTTTTATCCACTGTTATATAATTATTATTCAACTCAATATAAGCCTCTACAGATTATTTTTATAAATTTTTTTCTCAAATTATATTTGGTATTATGATTTTGAATATATTGAGTAATTCACTATTATAGGATAAAATTGTAACAATTTAGCTATTAGAAATTCTTAATCTACAAATTTATAAGTGTTTGGGTATTTTCTCTATTATTTTTTTTTCTCTTTTAATTCAATATATTATAAAATAGACAAGAGTCCTATATTATTTATCTAATTTCAGAAAATATCCTAAATTTTAATTTTAGTAAATATATACAAGATTAATCATACCTAATATAGTGATATTATAATTACTTTTGCTCTTCATCATTTGCATTGTCAAATTGCTAATTTAACTATTTATTTAATCTTTCCATAGATAAATAAGTATTTTTTATTCCAAAAATATTAAAATGAAATTTATAAGAATGGCATTGCTTCCTTATATACTCAAATAAGATTTTTTGTTTTCATTTATACATTTTAAGCATTAAATACTAAATTTTAATATATGTATCATACTATATATTCTCATAATCGTTCAAATTATTAACTAATTAATCTATAATACTAAGACTATTTTCTATTTAAGAATTATTAAAAGGTTAATATTATATAATTTCAATCTAGATCACATATATTATATTCCAAAGTATTTAAACTTTTTATCAATTTCCTTTAATTTATAACATTTATAATTATGCATTGATATTTTTAATTTGTTTAAACTCTTCCAAGATTATTGAATAATATTTTTTATAAAATTGATTTATAATTTATATTTCGACTTTGATATTGAATTGAGATTACCTTGAATAAACTACTGAAAATTTAATTTTCTTATGTTCTCTTAATCTTTCTATGAAACAATTATACAATTCAAAATCAATAATTAAATACAAATGGATATTACATTAAATTTTCTGGATCCTCAAGAGGAGAAAAATTATGGTCTTTATAGTCATTAGATCGAACTAAATTTATTTAAAAGGCTACTCTATAGTATGATGATTGGATCATTTTCTGGGTCTATATACTTTCTTATAACATAGAACTATCTCTATATAGTTCTTGGAACCTATATGTTAATTCAAACTATGTTAGCAATTTTTCTCTCAAAAAAATCGATCTAAATTCTAAATGTTGTAGCTTTTGCATATCAAATGGAGATCTAAACCCTACTTGCTGTGTTAATTACATAATTAGATGAAACATTATAGAGAGGTACAGTAATGATAATCACATCAGCAGCTTTTTAATTATCTATTTGGTATATCTTGCATTTTAATTGTATAGTCTCTCCATTGGTACAAAATTTTACTTGAAATTATTCGTGAGTCTTTACTCTATCACTATTTAAATATTACTAAGTTCAATGATTGAATCTTTAAGTTTAGTTTGGATAGGTTTTGCACTTTTTTCCCTTATCTTCTCATTCTAATTCATTTATTATTAAGAATACGAGAAGAGGTAAAAATATACTTTGCATTAAAATGCGTAAAGGATAAAGGAAAACTTAATAAATTTAATTGAGATACCAATACTAACATGCTATAATAATGAAACTGATTTAAAATTAGTCTTCACTGAAGCTAACTAATGTGCTTAAAGTCTTCTGAAAGTCAAAGATTAAAATAGTTTTCTTAAATTTGCTAGAGAAGTTAGCATATTGTAAACTAAAACAATATCCTCATTTACAAAATAATAAACTGTAAATTAGATCATAATAACACAATCTTTGGAAGGTTTAGTTAGAAAATTCTTTAGAAAATAAATTGAATAAGAAAATGATTTAAAGAAGAGTTTTTCAGCATATAGATGCAGAGTAAAACACAATTCTTAAGAGTACTTATGTTAATTAATTTTATTAAATGAAAAATAACCTCAATGTTTTATATACCTTTAGAGAAGCTTTGATGATTATATAGAAAAGACTAATCAGAAATTAAATATATTAAATTTACTTCTTAAAAGAAGTGCCAAAGAAATATTCACCAAAATTGGAAATAAATAAAAATGTTTTTAATCTTTGTACTCAAATTTAAAAATGTGTAAATCTCTCAAATCAGTTGAAAGATTGGACTAAGAAATATTTTAAGTTAACATTTACTTTGCTAATTCTAAAATATTATTCAACTCTCATAATACTAATTTTTCAACTAAGAAATCTTATAACTTAATTAAATTAATTGATTCAATTTTATTTCATTTCAATCATACACTATCCTAAAAATCTATTACAGTCTCTTTTAACAAGAATGACTAAAATCCAACTATATATTGTAATGATATGTTGCTTAAACAATTATTTTATAATTCTATTGAAAATGCAATAGTATTTGCAAAGGATAAAGTGAGTATAGATATAAACAGTCATTATGATAATGATATTGGTAAATAAGTAATTACAATTATAATATTAAATACAATTGATCCTGTGTATTTAGAACAAAATAACAAAGAAAAATACTTAAAATTAGGACATTTAGTAATCAACAAAATATTAAGATGGATAGCTCCATACAAAACATTATGCATAAATTAAGAGAATAATTTGTATTCAGTGAAATTCTGTTTATTTGATAAATTATGATTTTTAATAATTTTAATATTTTAATTAAATTATTAATTTTATCATAGAAAGAAAGAACAAGAAATTTTTAATTAAAAATAATCCATTTTTATTTCATTATTTTAACAATATATAATTCTTTTCTTATTGAAAAATATTTATTATAATCAGTGATAAAAATCGAATATTATACATGTTAAATTTACTCTCATTCTTTCATTCTTTGCATAATTTTATCTTAGTAATTTTTTGAATCATCTGTTCTCAATTAATAGCATAATACATAAGCTGATTTTGAAACAACATTTTATTCACTTATTTGATTAACTATTGAGTCATCAAAATTGTACCATTCATTAGTGAACTAATTTAATTATGTTATTAATTACTTTATTTTTTGCCATAGCTGTATAATGTCCACCTCCTAATCCACCAAAATGATTAGATACAGCATATAAATCATATATAACCTTTTTTTTATTAATTTCTCCATTCAAATTTTCATTTTCATTCTGAAATTCAGAAGGAATATTAGAATTAATTAAATAATCTGTCATATCAAGATTATTTATTGGAAAATCTACTTAAGTTTCAAGTTTTTATTTAAATAATCTATTTGAAGCCTTAAATCTCTTTAAAATAAAGATTAATATTTAAGGAGCCTATATATATTTATGGGAAATTTAATACCTTATATATTTACATGCTTTTAAATGCTTAAACATGTTCTTTACATACTTTACAATACCAAGTATTCTCTTTATTAAGTTATTCAGGCATCTATGAATATTACAAACAATCATAAAGAGAAACATTTCCTTATGAAGAATTGTAATTCATAGACTTAGATATTGGATTTGTTAATTGTGTATCTTAAACTTTAACTTTAATATATTAATTATACCCTCTATTTTATATTATTTGACATAATGTTCAAATAAATCAGATAATCTAACTTATTTAAATGGACTTTATTTCCACAAAATGACAATTTCAAAATTGAAATTTTTATCAATTTTCAAGACTTTATTTTTAATTTATTCAACTTTTTAATCATCAAATTTGACTTCACAATCATTACAAATTTTATTATTGCAAAAAGCACAAGGATTCAAATAATTTTAATTTGTTTTATAAAGTAAAGTATAATACTAAAATATATCATTATATATAAATACTTAATTTAATACTTAATTTTGATAATTTAATTAATTGTATTCAGAAAAAAATAATTTAAAATTATTAAAGATGAATAAATGAAATTATTTTAATGTCATTTATCCATCAATAATAAATACACCAGCTTAATAAAATGGCTTTTTTGATTAATATTCATAATATTTATTTGAAAATTAAATAGGTAATTTGTTTTTTATTTAAATTTCTTCTTATGTTAATTTTCTAAAGCATAAATTTGATTTTTTTGAACTCTTTCTTATTTCAATTATTGATTTATTTTAATCCAAAAATTCATAAGAAGTATATTTATTAGCAATATAACCAAATAAATGTTAAGAATCTATTTTTAGTATGTCTCCAAGATGTTTCAAATATTCTTTAAAAGGAATATTTTTATTTTTATCAAATGGAATTGTCATTGATGTATATTAAAATAGATCTAAATAAAATTTAAATGATATAGTTCTCTTTTTTAAACTTGGAATACCTAATTATACCATTAAATAAGGATCAAAAGTAATAGAAACTTCTTAACAAGTAGGACACTTTAAAGTAGATTTATATTATCCATGCATGAGATCAACAATAATTGATTAATTTCTAGCAAGATGGTTTAACCAACTTTCTTTAGCAATAATAAAATCAGATCTACCATCATAATCCTTAGTTTCAACATATGGTTTCTTTTTAACTCTATTTAAATCTTCATGTATTCCATCTAAAACAAATGTCATTAATTCAGATGAATCATGTTAATGATAACCTTTAAACATTGGTTAAAATTATCCAACTGCTTTTTTGTAGTTTGTAGGTGTTATTATTTTTTTATCTCCACACCAAATTTTTTTAATTAGTGATCCTACCTTTTTTACTAATTATCCTTATGTACCTAAAGGATTATCCATATTAATCTCATTAAAATATAAATTCTTTAAAAAATATTCAACCAAAGGATATGAATTAGAAATACATTAAGTTCCACTATTCATAAAACATGTATTTCCTAAATTACTCAAACCCACAATTCCTTTAATTGATGTAGATGTAATAATTAGAGATTTTATAGATTCATCATCTGACCCATGCTTATCACATCTAGAGCTATGATAATTATAATTATTCTATTTGCATTATTCTGAACAATAAGCAACTTTTCTGCAAATACATGGAAAACTAAGAACTCTGAAGCCATTACAAGATTCACATTTTCCTTCCACTTTAATTGCTTAATTTCTAATACACCATGGTTTATAATCATCTTTAAACTAATTGAATAAATTGGATAATTACTTCAAATACAATAAGATTAGTATCAATAATACCAATATCTTCAATATATTCATATTATTAATGAGTTAATAATTCTCCAATTAAATCAAAGCACATATCATCTTTATTATCTAATTAGGTGACTTATTTGAAAATTTCATTATATAAAGTTTTATAAGGATCCTTTTAATCTGTCACATATCTCCATATTCTCACATTATTATTTCTTTTAAAATTTCCTTAAAAAGTATGTACCGTATTTTGTATCAATTCTTAATAATCTTTTAATTTCATATTTCTATCTACTTGCATAACTTCACTCTCAAATGTTTGTTTATACATTCTGTCTAAAGATATCTATTTGATTATTATAGGATAGATCAATACACATTTAAACTAAAAATGATTTTATTTTATACTCTTAATAAATTTACAGCCACTTATTTGTCTTTTCCATTACCATTAGATGGTCTGATTATTGATATACCTGAATAATAAGATGTAAAAAAATCCCAAATATCCTTATCAATAACTATATAATCAACATTTTCCTAACATTCTTATTTCATAAATGTATTCCATGGATGAGTCTTTATAGGATCATACAGAAAGCATTTCATCACATTCTCCTACAAATCATCATTAATTCTATCAAGTGTTATTCTGCCAAAATACAAACATGGTGCCTTGTTGGCAACAATCTCATCATAGGAGACATATTTTTTCCATTAATTAAGCCAGCTTAAATTTTCTATTTAAAAATTACTTTAGGCTTAAAATGTAAAATTGATTGTTGTTATTAGATGAAAATCTCTTTGAAAATGATTCTTAAAGTCTCTTATATTCCAAAGCTTACTTCTTCAATTTATCTGCAGCAAATTGAGACAATTGAATCTCATTCAATTTTTATTCTTCCATCATTTTAAAAAATTTAATTATAATCTATGTTTCCCAATATAAATTATTAATTTTATTACATTTCTATTAGATTTTTATTATTAATTGATTGTTGTATATTTATAATCTATTATCTTTTCTGTTTTTGAGACTATTTCTACAATCATCAAATTTAATCTAATAATTGAATTTATGATAAGTATTTAAATTGATCAACAGAATATAAATTTTTTGATAAATCAAATAAAATTTAAGTTATATTAATTTTTTATGAATTATAATTATTATCATAATCAACTTGATGCTTAAAGAGGAATTCATTAGAATTTATAATCTGTTGGAAAATTCAAAAAAGGAATTGTATTTTAGAATTATCCTTTTAATCCAATTTAAAATTACACCTCAAACTTTAAAGCACGTCCATAAACATCTTAAACTTAAACTGTAAAAAAACCTTCAACAGCATAAGTAGACATAAATAAATAGCTCAATAGTCTTTTAGACACTTTCCAAGAGCAGCAACATCTTAGACTCATAGATAACACAATATGCTCTTTTCTGAGTAACCTAAATAACTTGAAATAAAAACAAAACCAAGTAAAAGATTTATGAAGATATACTTTATGAAAAGTAANCCGTATTTTGTATCAATTCTTAATAATCTTTTAATTTCATATTTCTATCTACTTGCATAACTTCACTCTCAAATGTTTGTTTATACATTCTGTCTAAAGATATCTATTTGATTATTATAGGATAGATCAATACACATTTAAACTAAAAATGATTTTATTTTATACTCTTAATAAATTTACAGCCACTTATTTGTCTTTTCCATTACCATTAGATGGTCTGATTATTGATATACCTGAATAATAAGATGTAAAAAAATCCCAAATATCCTTATCAATAACTATATAATCAACATTTTCCTAACATTCTTATTTCATAAATGTATTCCATGGATGAGTCTTTATAGGATCATACAGAAAGCATTTCATCACATTCTCCTACAAATCATCATTAATTCTATCAAGTGTTATTCTGCCAAAATACAAACATGGTGCCTTGTTGGCAACAATCTCATCATAGGAGACATATTTTTTCCATTAATTAAGCCAGCTTAAATTTTCTATTTAAAAATTACTTTAGGCTTAAAATGTAAAATTGATTGTTGTTATTAGATGAAAATCTCTTTGAAAATGATTCTTAAAGTCTCTTATATTCCAAAGCTTACTTCTTCAATTTATCTGCAGCAAATTGAGACAATTGAATCTCATTCAATTTTTATTCTTCCATCATTTTAAAAAATTTAATTATAATCTATGTTTCCCAATATAAATTATTAATTTTATTACATTTCTATTAGATTTTTATTATTAATTGATTGTTGTATATTTATAATCTATTATCTTTTCTGTTTTTGAGACTATTTCTACAATCATCAAATTTAATCTAATAATTGAATTTATGATAAGTATTTAAATTGATCAACAGAATATAAATTTTTTGATAAATCAAATAAAATTTAAGTTATATTAATTTTTTATGAATTATAATTATTATCATAATCAACTTGATGCTTAAAGAGGAATTCATTAGAATTTATAATCTGTTGGAAAATTCAAAAAAGGAATTGTATTTTAGAATTATCCTTTTAATCCAATTTAAAATTACACCTCAAACTTTAAAGCACGTCCATAAACATCTTAAACTTAAACTGTAAAAAAACCTTCAACAGCATAAGTAGACATAAATAAATAGCTCAATAGTCTTTTAGACACTTTCCAAGAGCAGCAACATCTTAGACTCATAGATAACACAATATGCTCTTTTCTGAGTAACCTAAATAACTTGAAATAAAAACAAAACCAAGTAAAAGATTTATGAAGATATACTTTATGAAAAGTAATCTAGCCTCTCTAATTTAGCCAATTAACAAACCATTTTACATAATATCATAAATAACAAACTTAAAGCACTCCCCCCTGGTGACAGAAGGATATTATCAGTTCTTAATATAATTTAAGACAAATTTAAAGAACTTACTATATAGGAGATGAATCTATTAATCTGTCAACATATCCAATCTGAAAAATTCTATATCTATTTTTCAGGTTAAACTATTATTTAACTATAGATTCTGAATGGATTCCATGCAGTAAATGTTGTTAATCACCAGTATTTATAGTTTTAAGTCCATTGTCTCAAAAAACAGATATATTTTGTTGTTAATGTACTCGAAATTTATAAAATCCTCCTAAATCTGCATTTTAGAGTAATTCAATTCTTCCTAAATAATCATTTTCTTAGTATGGACACTCATTATAGGAATAGAAAGAAAGGCAAAAAGTGAGTAGAATAATAATATCTGGTAAATACCGAAATGTTAATTTGAAAGAAATATATAATAAAGTGTAAGAACATGAATAAAAAGAAGAATCTTTCAACTTAGAAATCCATACTAAAGAAATACAATAAGAAAGTACTATTTTAGAATTGAAAGACTTAATTAATGAATTATCCTGATTTACCAATAATAAAATTCTATATATTATATTTTAAAGACAAAAAACAATTTTAAATTGTCAAAAAAATAATAATATTGATTGTCAATTTTTTCAACTTAATTTCTTTAATTATTTCACTTATACTTAAAAAATTCTTCTAATTTGTTATGATTAGATTTATTTATCATATTAGATATATCATTACTTATTTCACAATTTGAAGATTTATTTTTAATTTGTAACTTAATAAGGATTACATTATTAAATAAAAGATTTGGGTAATATAGTGTCGCCTATTTAAAGGATAAGATGCTAATATACTCTTTTTTATATTTGAGTAAAATATCTCATTCCATACTTAAATTATATTTATTTATAATTAAGAAGAAACTTAATTCTCTTTTTTTTTAATTGAAAATTATGAATCATAAAAGTATAATAAAGTAAAAATTTCATATTATTTTAAATTATGATAAGGCATTTTACTATAAATAGAGAAAGAGCTAAAAATTTAAAATAAATTATAAACTCTATTTTGACTAAATAATTTTATTGAATAATATTAATTGCAATTAGAAAATAATATGAAATCTAATTCTTCAGCATATGTGTAGATGACATCTACAAAATTTATATTTTAGTACTTTCTTTAAAAACTGAGTGTATTTACTTAAATTTTTAATCAACTTTATGGATTGCATTTTTTTTTTATTTATTCTTTTTAATAATGAAATGAATTGAGAATCTTAAACAATAACCATATCATCATAATATCTATCAATCAATTTTCGATGAGTTGTGAATGATTTTCTTTTTAATAATTTGAATAAAATGTATTTCTTATTGAAAATTATATATTTTATTGATAAACAAAGCAATACTATCCCATAAATTAAATATTAATGTATGATTAAATCACTTTTTGATTTATTTCACTATTTTCACTTCTTCTACTAAGAATGCTCTAATGATGCGATTTTTTAGGGCTCCAGCACTCAATACTCCTCCATATGGTCTTGATACTGTTCTTTGTCTTCTGGAAAGTTACTTGAGTTTTGTAGGTCTAATGCGTTTAAGTCCATTTAAGACAATATTCAAATTAGAATCAGCACATGTTGAAGCACTTGTCTTTTTATTTGGATATTAAACAACAACTCTACCACCTAATATAGATGGATTTTAATACCTGGTGTCTTGACCTTTCTAATCTTATTAGATCTTGTATTATAGCTGGTTCTTCTACGATAAGTAACTCTTACACCCATTTGTTAAAATCTTAATTAAAAATTTTTTTAATATTTTATCAAAACAAAATAAAGATGAAAGAGCAAAAATTCTAATAGATCATATTTGTGAAACATAAAAACTATTATTCTCTAAATGAATTATAGTCTTATTTGTTTTTATAGATTCTGACACAAAATAATTAGCCTTCATTCATAATTGATTACAGACAAATTACATTTTTTATTTAATTAGACTATTTTATTTCACTTAATTTGAATTAAAAATCAAGAAATTAATGATCAAAACAAAATTTTTCTCTCAAAAGATTGAATGAAAATTAAAAAGAAACATAGCAACCTTTTTGTAATAGATAATAAATTAATGTAATAATAAAAAGAACTCAAAAATATGACGCCTTTATAAATGGAAAAATAATAAATAATATTTCTTCATTACATTCAAAAGAATTAATAATTAAATACAAAGAATAAAATATAGAACAACATAAAAATTTTAGAAAATGATTTAAATATAATTATTCTAATAAATATTTTATTATTTTTTTAATGATTTAATTTATTTCAATCAGAATTGTATCTAAATTTATTTTCAAAATAATGATATTTTTCTTTTTACATTCCATCTCTATATGTATCAGATTTCTATTAGAAACTAGTCCTATAAGAAGTATTAATTTATTTTTATATACCAAGAGGCAATTAAAATAAAGATGCCTTTTCTTTAGAATTTAAATTAATAAGGTTTAATTCTTTCACAGATTAGGTTAGATGAGAACTTAAATTTTTAATTTGTATGTTTTGTTTTATTTAATTATGATTGCTATAATATCTAACCATTCTTAATTCTTTATTATCAAATTCTAAATTAAATTATGTCTTATCTTTGATTTTTTTGATATCAATCTTTTGTAATATTTCATGAAGTCCTTCTCCAAAATAAGTTATCTTTGGTGAAATTTCAATCTCAAAATTAAAATGATATCCTAATTATGTTATCCATCTTAAATCCCTTTACAAATATGCTAATCTTGCTGTTTAAGCTGTATCTTTATTATCATTTGAATTGTTTATAATAGCTGCATATTCATCCTCTCTTTTTACTCTAAATAAACCAAACTTTTATATGGAACAATAGGGCAAAGCATCATAATAGGTAATTTCAAATTTCAGAGCATTTGTAGTAGCTAATTAAGGTTAGATGATTTAATTTAATTTATAATCGAAATATGTACATTTTTTTTAACGAATAGTAAAGCTTTGTAACAATAAAATAATACTTAGCTTGCAATTAAAATCTATAATTTTGATTCAAATTTAAAGCATAATCAAGTGAGCATAATGCTTATCCTATTACTCCATCTAATTTTTCAATTTATCTTACAGACATATCATTATTTTCTAAACTTATAGAATTATTATTACCAACTATTTGTAATTGAGATTGTTCATTTTTAACAATAATAGGTAATTTTTCATCTATATTTCTTTTTTAAATACATTTGAAACTTAAATCTAATTTTAATCTTGTAAATGCTCCAAGCCAATATGGATCTCCAAATTTACATAATACATTTTCTATTGAACATAATTATATAATAGTTATGCCAAGTAATTTCATAGTTTCTAATACTTATTAATTTAAATAGATTTGTCCATTTCCTATATGTTCTTCATATATTTAGTTTTCATTTCTAAAAAGAATTTATCCATCCATACTTAGTAATGGTAAGCAATCTTATTAAAAGAAATAAATCTAATATTCTTTTAATCCATAGAAATTTGAATTTTATAAATTTGTAGTAATTATTTCATGATTAAAACTTGTAGTCATTATGAATATTAGTATTGGCTAGCATTTTCCATTTAATTTTTTTGTTAAATTTTATAGGCTTTGTATTCTTTCAAAATACAATTGAAATAAACATTTTTTTGATGGTAACTAAATATCTAAAAACCCTGTATTTTATTAAGAACTAATCACGATTGCCACTAAATAGTGAGTATTATCCTAATACGTTTGCCCTCTGCAATTATTTAATATCCAATAGTATCATCTTTTAATTCAATATCTAAGCAGTTTACAAATTGGAATGGAATTTATTTCTTTGTATTTTACTTAAACTTTTGAAATGCCTAAAAATAGTTTAAATAATACTTAATTCAACAAATTAATATCATAGCTGAATAGTTTCTCTAAAATTTGCTGCTTATGATTTTCTTTTAGCTTCTCTATATACTTCAATATTGAAGTCTATTCATTGATTTAGTAATCAATAGCATCATATGATCTCTTTTTCATTTATTAATTTAAATATAATAAGAAATTATAAATTATCAGCATAAATATTTTATTAACTTAAATTATAATTGCTTTCAATAAATATCCAACTGTTTAATATCGCTTTTTGTAAATTCTAATTCTTTTCCAAAATCTTAATATCCTTTTTCATTTAATCTGCTCATTACAATGTTGTCATTTTGAATAAGCTTAACTAAATTTTATCTACTAAAATGAAATTTTAATACTGTAAAACACTAATTAATATGCAATTTAAATGATTTTTTTAGATTTATTCAATTAATTTATATCTGCTAACTTGAACTTGAATTATTGATTAAATAAAAATATAATTAATTAAAATTATTGATAAAACTATAAACTTATTTAATATTATTGCTTAGAAAATTATATAATTGCAAAATATAGCATAAATATTGTTTTACAAAAGCAATTATTTTATTAGTTTAAGTAATTATTAACATTAATTTATCATAAATTTAAATTTTCATTTAATATTTTTTCTTAACTTCTAGATATATTTAACACTTAATGGAAATAATTAATTTTAATATATTGACATTTTGTTAGAGTAGTTTGCATAATATAATAATATAAATTTAGTTTTAGTTGTTGAATTATTTTATATAGTTTATTTATTTTAATATTATTTTAAATCTAAAATGATAAGGTTAAGGAATATTATTGGATCTGTTATTCATATGTAAACTTCCTTATTTCGATTTTCTACTCAAAATCCACTACCACCTTCTGATTAATCATATAAAAAGGTGTTATTCTCAGGAAAGAGTGTTGATAATTAAAAGAAATAAAATTAAAAATAAGAATAGAAACAGTAATATTAACAAAAAAAAGAGTTTAATGAAAATTAATAGAATGAAAAAAGTACTCCACATAAGAAATAAGAGAGACAATTTGATAGATAATAAAAATAAAAATTTGATGATCATAGACCTTAAAGAAATGAAAGAGAACGTAGATCACCTGAATAATAATAATAATAATAATAATAATAATAATAATAATAATAATAATAATAATAAGATACTCCAAAAAAAACAGGAATTTTATTTGGAAATAAAAATAAAGATCATAGATAAATTGGAGCAAGATTTATGAGTAAAAGAGGGTTCAATTAAATTCTGAAAAAAAAATAAGAGACAGAAAAATAAAATGAAAAGATCTTTATAGATTAACTTAATGAAGCTTAAAATATTCAAAATATTCATGAAAGAAATTCAAAATTAATTGATATTTATGCTAGTCAAAGTAAATGGGATAAAGTTAAAGATATATTTAAATCAGAAAAGTAATTTAATTCTGGTGTCTATTCAGCTTACATAAATTAAATTGCATCTCAATCTGTTGATCTTTAAGACTATTAGCATCTTAAAGATATTATCAACAAAGTAGGTGATAAAGTTCATACTCTTTAACCTGAAGCATTTCAATCTCTTTACTTTATGATATTCAATCTTGATTTGTTTCCAAATGAAAAAGTACTCCATATTATTAATAATTATAATAGGCTAAAGAATTAGAATATCTTATTGAAATTGTTACAACTCATCATTTAACTCCATAATTTGATCTAACATATTTTTAAACTCTTTTTGAAGAGTAATCATTAGAGAGTGAAAAAACAAGTCATTTAATGGTCATTAAAGTTTTTAATTAATATTTTGAAAGACATGCTTAATAGAATAAAGGTAAATTATCAGTAGATTTACCAAATTTAAATATAGCATTTGCATAAGCAGTTAAATCAACTATTTACTATAATACCAATGAGGCTTAGAATTTTCTTAATAATTTGAAATCCCTTTAATAATTAGCTGAAAATATGGTTAAAATAGATGACTTGGTTAGATATGCATAATAGTATATACAATTTATATATTTAGTATTTCCTTAAAAGAAAATTCTTTTTCATAATTATTAGAATTATTCAAAGGAATCAGAAATCCTACTTTTATATTCTTATTTGAATAAGCATTAAAAAAATTAGATACAAATGGTATGGAAGTGAAAGTCATAAATAAAGAATAATTAGAAAAAATCTATTTTGAAAAAGTAGACAATTTACCTGTTAGATAAGCTGAACTATTTGGTTTATTTGCTGATCGATTCCAATATCCTGAATTTTTAGTTGAAATCTTTTAAAACCATAAATAAAATAAGTAAAATGAATATTCTAGTTTTTTGTATCAAAAAGCAATTGGAGTATTAATAGATAAATCAGGAGGAAAAAATGTAAGTAATGCTGTGGTAATATTTGTAATTATTAATTAAGATGACTTTAATGTAAGAGGCCAATAATTTCAAAGTACCATTATCAAAAGTGAATTATTAAATAAATCAAATTAAGGCTCATATTATAGAAGGTCAATATCAATTGGCTTACAATCTCTTTACATAAAATGTTATAGATGATATAATTCTGTCATTTTAGAAGTATATTATTTATAATATCCAATTTTAGAGAGAAAATTAGAAGATTTTTGTATAAATATGTTCAAAAAATTCATATAGGCACAAAATTCAGATTAAGAAATAATATGAAAACATATTAAAAAAAAATTTAACATGTTGATGAATTTATAAGAAATCTTTCAGATAAATAACTATTTGATTTTTATAAGGAAGAGAGATCAGATAATTTCTTATTGGAATCCTTAATTTAATAAGAGGATATATTTGAATTTAATAAATAGATTGTATATAGAGAGGCTTTTAATTAAATTAAGACTGAGGTAGCACATGGTACATTTGACTATTAAAAATTGTAATTATTATATTTTGAATATATTAGAATACAACCAATTACAGAAAGTGAATAAATTCTTAGAGAAGTGTTTGATAATTATGAATATTATGTTAAAATTGAAAAGAAGTTATTATTTGATGAGAGAAAGAGAAAGAGAATTTAGGAAGTGATAAATTAATTAAGATCACGTGCTGGTTAGAGAAGAACATATGAATAAACAATAGCTGAAATTGAGGGTCTATTTAAGAAAAGTACTATTGAATATGGACTAATGAGAAATGATTTAATTGAATTTCCAGAAGTTGAATAGATTTAGTAAATGTAATTAAGTAAAAATTTTATTTAAATTATATAGAAATGAAAAAAGAATTAAAAAAATTAGGTTTGTCAAATGAGAAATACAAGGCAAATGTAATAACATTTTAACCTTTGTAAATAAATTCTTAAAAAGAATAAGAAGTTATTGAATAAATTCCTAATGAAGTTCTAAAGAAAGATGGTGAGACTACTAAATAAAAAGGAAAATCTTAGAAAGGTACTTTTAAATCAGTTGATAAATTAATTGATGATTATATAGCTAAAGCTAGAGATGATTAAAAGAATTTAAGAAATCTTGATAAATGGAGAAGATATCTCAAAATTATGTATTCAGGTATATAATTTAAACATAAAATGTAAACTGATAAAGAATTCTTTAAAAAAATGATTCGTTAAAAATATCAATTTGGTTCACATGATGATGGTATGAAAGAATTGATTAATCTAAAATTAAAGAAAAAAATGTTAAATCGTAAAAGAAGATGGTTTACTAGAAATAGATTAAGAGAAAAACCTCCAAAAATATCTGTATTTATTAATGGAAGGGTTTCATTAAGTGATTTCCAATTTATGAAATACATTTATTATAATGCTTATACTTAATATGATGAATATATAAATGTGCCTCCTAGTAATTATCAAAGTGAAATTTGGGATTTATTAGCATGGGGTATATAAAATCAAGAACCTATGGGTATTTAATTTAATTAATTAATTTAGCTGTGAAATTAGCAGAATTATATAGTAATACTTGTGGTGCTAAAATGCCTGAATATTTATCAAAATTAGTAGCAAACTTTTATAAATGTGAAGTAGGAGAAACAAGTAATTCATATGTTTATTGTGATAGATTCCTAGGTTAGATAAAGATGGATTTAATCAATCGAAATTGTTAATGATATTAGTACTAATAAAGTATATTCACATACAAATGATCAAGCATTTGTCTCCTAATAGGATATTGAGTTTTTACATGCAATGGAATGCAAACAAGAATATAAGGGAATATGTAGAGCATTATTGAATACAACTCATTCCTATCGTAAATATGTTAGATATGGTGTGTCATAAAAAGAATTGTTAGTGTGATTTAATGAGAGTTATATTTAAAAACAATAAAACTTGATAAAAATAAAATAAAAACCTTTATTTCAATAATAATTTCTTATTTTTTTATTGTCTAATATTTATTATTAAAATAATCAATCTATATTTTATTTATTTCAATAGCTATCATCTTACTGTTCCATACTTATCAATCATATTTACTTAATTACATAAACAAATAGTTTATATATGCTATTAGTAAATATAATTAGTAATATTATTTAATTAATATATAATGAACTATGAATGGTTTTAGGATGATAATCAAATAAAATTACGCTTTGAAATCAAAAATACAAAAAGCGATAATCTTGATATCTAAGTAGCTGATGTAGTCGTTAAAGTAAATGTGCTTGACAAGAAATTTGCTAAAACAATTGATTTATTAGCTCCTGTTATTGAAGGCAATATTAAATATGGAGCAGATGTACTCGAAGTCACTTTAATCAAAGTATAACCTGGTAAATGGCCACAATTAAGTCCATCACTTAGTAAAGAGGAATTGATTCTAAGAAGAAAGGATGTAACTTAAACATATTATTCAAGGCATTTTTAAGAAAAGATTAAGAAATCTAAGCTTAAAAGAAATTAAAAGAAGATCTTAAACATCAATTTGATTAACATGCCACTAAAGAATAGATTAAGGTAGATGATCGTGAAAGAAATCTTATTAGATAAAAGTAAGAATAATAAAAAACTGAAGCTATTTCTGATCTATATAATCAAATTGGATAGGATTCAAAATTTAAATAGAATGAATTAGTCTAATAAGAAATAACAGATGATTAAATTGAAGATAAATTAAAAAAATATGAAGAATTTGAAAAATAGTAAGATTAGAATTAAAAATAAAAACTAAAACAATCATAACCTATATCAGAAAATAATGATATCTTTACTAATGAAGATATTAAAAAATAAGAGAAATAAGCTAAAGGTCCTATTCCTGAACCTAGAAAAGCAGCTGCAGTTTAAATGACCTTTACAGAAAAGATATATCCTCATTTGGCAGCTCGTGAATAACATTTTAAAGATGCTCCTGTTCCTAGATAAAAGAATATTCCAATAACTGAATAGAGAGAAAACCCTTTATTTCTAAAAGATAAAGCAGATGAATTTTTTAGAAATAAAGATTATTATTCTGCAATTAATGCTTATTCAGCTGCTTTTAAGTATGATAATTAAATGTTTGCTTGTATTTCTAATAGAGCTGCTTGTTATTTAGCTTTGTTCAATTTTTAAGAATGTATTGATGATTGTTAGACCATAATTAAAATGGAGAAAAAAGATTAATTATATGATAAATGTTTAAAAAGATTGAAAATATGTCAAGCATGGAAAGGTGATTTAGATGAAGCATTAAATGGAGATTTACCAGAAGAAGCTAAATAAATCATATAAAATAGAATTGAGTCTAATAAATATAAAAATTAAGGTGATGCATATATGACAACATCTCAATATTAAAAAGCAATAGAAATGTATTAAAAATCTCTATAGTATGATTTTGAGAATGAATTAAGTTTAAGTAACATTGGTTTAGCTTTTATGAAATTAAATTAAACAGATAAAGCATTGGAAAATATTGAGAAAGCAATTTAAAAAGTTAAACCATTTTTATAGTATGTTAATTTGAATCCTAATATTGGAAGATAAAGTTCATTTGCTGGTAATGAATTCTTACTAAAAAATTTAATGAAGAAATCTAATTGTTTATTTGAATTAAATTAAGAATAGGATGCTTTAAATAGTGTTAAATAAGCTTTGATTATAGATGAAACAAATGCAGAAGCTAGAAGTATCATGAATAAGATCTAGGATAAATTAGTTAAATAAGATGTACTTAAATTAAAAGAAACTGCAACAGAGAGATTAAAATAATAATAATATTCTGATTCATTAGAATTATATAATTAATGTTTAAAGAAATTAAATCCTTAAGATGATTTAATGGATTTCTTAGCAGTATTATTAAATAGATGTATTTGTTGTTTCTTTTTAAATTAATTTGATGAAATAGTAGGTTCATGTACTAGAGGAATTAAAATAATTTAGATTTAATAAAATAAGTATTATATTAAAATATAAATTTAGAATTCTATCTTTTGAAAAGATTACAAAGGAATAGAAAGACAAATTATAAGACTTTTTAGTTAGATTTTATGTTCGTAGATCAAATGCATATGTAAAATAAAATTAAATTTATCATGCTAAATGTGATTTACAAGAGGCTTTGAAATTAGATCCTTAAAATGAATAAATAAAAAAAGATTTAGAAAAATTGAAGTGAATGTTGTATTTTAAATGTCAATATATATTTCATAAGAAATATGGTAATACATTTTTGGGTGGTTGACTAGCAGCAGATTCTGGGACTTCTTTAAACATTACAAAATCTCTTTTTAAATTTTCATCAAGAGAAAGCATAGATGCTGCATTACCACATCTGTAACAATAATTTGGTGCTGACCATACTGTTACAAGTTATTCCTATGATAAATTATTATCTTACTTCAAACCAATATTAATACCCATCTTAAACTAATTAATGTGCACGAGCAATTAATTCTAAACCATTAATATGATTAAAATCATGTGTCACTTTTTTACCAAATATCCATCCTGCACCTCTTGTATTAAGTGCCCATGTATCTACTTCTTCTGGATCTGACCACATTAAATCACAAAATGGACCTTCATGAGGTATTTCAGTTTTACGATCTATTATAGAATTTCCATTATACCTATTGTTCTGATTTAATCAATTGTTCTTAATTCTGGAGAAAGTCCTCCATGAACACATAAAACTTTTCCATCTACTAGAGCTCCCAAAGGAAGATAATCAAAAACATCTGTAAAATATCGCCAAGGATTTGCATTCCCATATTTTCTTACAATTTCATCATAGAAACCATAAACTTGAGTAATTTATCTTGATTCATGATTTCCTCTTAATAATGTAATATTATCTGGATATTTAAGTTTTAAACAAAGCAAATATTCGAATGTCTCTACAGAATTGTATCTACAATCAAAAACCTACTATACCCACGATCAACAAAATCGCCAATAAATATATAATTGGCATTTGGAATCTATCCTCCTTTATTGAATAACTCTAACAAATCAAAGAACTGCCCATGTATGTCTCCACAAATTATTACTGGAGCCTTCACTTAATGTACATTTGATTCTTCAATAAAAATCTCCTTTGCATGTTCACAAACCAATCGCACTTCTCTCTCACTCAAACATCTGGCATTTTTAAGAGTTTCTAAGTATTTATCGATATCCATTTAAATTTTAAAATTATTTCTCTCGTATATTAAATCATCTATAATATAATATTCAAAATTTATATTATCTCATCATTCTATTATTGATTATAATCTAATTATTTTTTATCAAAAATATATCATATTTAAGTTACACATTAATCATAACTAGTATTGTATTATTAAAATTTACAAAATATATATCATATAATCTATTCTTTTTTTAATAACTCTATTTATTTGGCTGTTCTATTTTGTTTATTTAATTAATCTTTCGAATTTCTTTAATTATTTAGTAGATTAATCTAATAAAATCATAAAAAAGATAATAGAAATAAAATCAAATATAACTTAGTATATTTAAATATATTTACAATAGTTCCTATATTTTTAGTAATTATTGTATTTATTTGTTTATTTATATCAACTCAATTATAGGATGATTTTTTTAAGTATAAAACTCATCCTAAAATCTATCCCAACCTGCTATTGCATCAAATCTAATAGGTATTTTAATATGCTTATTGAAATTTGAATTAATTAGATTATACAATATATTTTTATGCTAGACTTAACTTGTTTAAAAGGAGAAATTAAAATTTATTGTATTAAAATCATATAAATTTAGTATAATTATAAATTGTTTAATGATCACTTAAATTGAGTCAAAAATTAATTTATTTGGATTATAAATTGAAACTAATAGTTTAGTTACTAATAGACATTATTATTCTCATATTATAAGCTATTCAGCAAAATAAAGAAAAAAGGTTTTTCTCTAAATATGATTAAAAAATGGGAATCCCTATTCAAGTAATATGAAATTATGGAATAGAACTGAATATTGTAAAAAATTTAAATTCCTGTAGTACTTCAAGTGATTTAAATTATTCTCTTCATTATTAATCTTTATTTACATTAGTGAAAATAAAATAAGCTATAAGCTATATTTAAAAATTATTATAAAATATAATAAAGTGAATGATTAGATATTCCTTTAATTTTGGTTTAATATAGCATTATCCAATTATTTAAAAATTAATGAATTTATTGATAAATTTGTTTAACTCAAAATTTAGGAAACATTTAATAATATTCTTGTTATCAAATACTAAATTATATAACTTAATATTGATACACTAAGAATTTAAGATAGAATCACAGTAAATCTAGTTTTAAATAGAACCCTATAATTCAAACTTATATTTATTAATAAAGTACATAATTATATAATTTAAATTTAAAATGGAAGTTGAATTACATTAATAAATCCCTCCATAACTCAATGTTCAGGTAGCAATTAGAGTTCGTCCCTTTAATGAAAAAGAATTGAAATAAAAAGAAGGTGTATGTTTAGAAACATCAGAAAAATAAGTAACACTTTTGTAAAGTGCTCGTTTGTTTACATTTGATTATGTTTTTGACTAAAATGCTTCTCAAGATTAAGTCTATAGAAAGTACAATTTATAATAAATATAATCAAAGGTGTGTTAGCAATTTAGTTTAGAGATGTTTTGAAGGTTATAATAGTACAATTCTTGCATATGGATAAACAGGATCAGGGAAAACCCATACTATGGGTACTACAGGAATAGATTAATTATCAAGTATTATAAATTATTTATGAAGATAAAAATAATATGGGAATGATACCAAGAGTAATTACACAAATATTTGAAGAAATTGAAAAAATAGATTAAGAAATCCTGATTTCTTGTTCATATTTGGAATTATATAATGAATAAATAATTGATCTATTATAAGAGAGTTCAATATCTAGTCAACCCACTATAAGAGAAGAGAAAGATCGCACAATAACGATATTAAATTTAACTACAATATTAGTAAATAATCCAAATGAAATGCTTTAAGTATTAAATAGAGGAGCTGTTCATAGAACAACAGCAGCTACATAAATGAATATGACAAGTAGTAGATCACATGCAATTTTTACAATTTACTTTAAAATAAATCCTAAGGATGATTCTGAAGATGGCACTTTGAATGCTAAATTTCATTTTGTTGATTTAGCAGGGAGTGAAAGATTAAAAAAGACATTAGCTTAAGGAAAAACAATGGAGGAAGGAATCAATATAAATTAAAGTCTTTTAGTCTTAGGTAATGTAATAAAGACATTAAGTGATTAAAAAAAGAAAAGTTAAACTCATATACCTTATAGGGAGAGTAAATTAACTAGGTATTGTATATAGAATAATAATAGAATATTATAAGATTCTTTGGGGGGTAATTCCAATACATGTATGATAGCTTGTGTGTCTCCTGCAGAAAGTAATTATGAGGAGACTTTGAATACTTTGAAATATGCATCAAGAGCAAGAGAAATTCAAAATAAACCAACATAAAATAGAGTATATATATAATTAAAAATTAGGATCCTCATGCAATTTAAATATTGGGTTTGAAATAGGAGATAGCAGCATTAGTTGAATAAAATAAATAATTTTAAGAATTACTTTAAGTAAATGGAGTTAAATTTGATTCAATAAAAAAGGTTTCAGTATCTTAATATTCTTCAAATATCCCTTCTCATACTTGTGAGGAACATTTAGAAATGATTTAAAAATAGAAATAAGCATTATTTGTTTGGGAACGTCTTGGATCTTAACATAAATTAGAGGTTTAAAAATTATAATCTTAAATAAATGATTAAGAAATAGAATTACATAATTTAAAAAAGAAAAAAGATATAATTTTTAAATAATTTTAAGATTCAAAGAAGTAAATTAAAAATTATAATTTAGAATATTATAAAAATTTAATATACCATTTACTAATTATGATGAAGATGATGAAATAGAAGATTTATATGATGAAGTTGAAAAATTAAGAGAAGAATAAAAAGAAAAAGATTATAAAATATTAACTATGTAAAAAGAAATAGATGAATTATTATAGGTAGTTTTTATTGTTTAAATACTAGGATAGGATGCACACAGAGATTAATACATTTTATGTAAAAAATAGAAAGAATTAATGATTCTTTAAAGAAAACTTGAGAAATTAGAATCTAAAGATAATTTTGAATCACCAGCTCAAGATTCAGAATGTGATGAAGAAATTATTTGTAATGATTCTATGATTAAAGAAACAAATTTATAAATTGAAGAATTTGAAAGCAATTTATAGGTTATGACAATTAGAAATTTTGAACTTAAACGTTAATTGGCAGAAGATATGAAAAAAGAATTTTAATAGTAGATTTCTGTTTTAGAAGCATAAAAAGCTTCTTTAATGAAATAAGTGAATTAAAAATAAGATGCAACTTAATTAAATGCATTAAAAGTTAAATTATAAGAATATGAATCTAAGATTAGTGAAATGAGGTTGAAAGAATAAAATATGAGATAAATGTAAAAGAAATTAGAAGAATAAGAAAATTAGGTTAAAGATTTAAAGATAAATATAGAGAAAATGAAAAAATAGAAAGTAGAATTGATTAAGAAAATGAAATAAGATAATGAAAAGTATATTAAGGATAAGGAAGAGAAATAAAAAGAATTAATATTAATTAAAAAACTGAAAATTTAATAAGATGCTGCATTAAGTAAGTTGAAAAATGAGAATTGTAAGAAAGAAGTACTTCTTAGAAGAAAAGAGGATGAAATATTAAAATAAAGAAATGAGAAAGTTATTGATAAAGGTACAAATCTTTCATTTAAGAAATCTTAAAAAGTATAAACTTATGATTCTATGGAGAAATAAATAGAAACTTTGTTTTCTTAATTGATATCTGGAGGATAGGCAGAAATGTAAATAAAAAGAGAAATAACAAAATTAGAATAATTGTAAGAGGAAGTAAATTAAATAGAACAGAAAATTTGTTAATTATAAATAAAAAGAGAATAAATATCATATGATTAAAATAATAGAAATAGTTTAAATTAAATTGAATTAGAATTGAGTGATATAATAATCATAAGAGAAAATATAAATGAGACAATTGATTATTAATTACATAAAATAGAGTAATTAAGAAAGAATTGTAATAATTGCACAGAAGTATATACAAATTTTTTAACTAATTCTGAATTGAGAGATCTTCCAAATTGGTGTATTAAAATATTTAAATATGTAATTGATAATTGGATTAAAGATCATTTATAAATGTAAAATTTTAATTAATAAAATGATGAATTTTAACAAATAATTTAAGAATTACAATAATAATTATAAAAACCACTTTAAGAGATTAATTGCAATTCTCCTACTCTTAAAAAGAAGATTGTTAAATAATAAGTTTCCTCATAACCTAATGATGCATTAGAACTTAGAAAATAACTTAATGATTAAAAAAGAAAGTATTAATTTTTATAAAATGAAAATAAAAATATGATATCAGATTTAGAATATTATAAGAAATTCTACACTGAACATATTAATAAAGTATAAAAAGATAAATGTATTGGTTTAAGTGATTCATTTTAACTTCCATAAAGTTAGAGTTATCAATAAATAAGAGATGCATATAAATTGGAAAGAACCAAACAAAAAGAATTATCATTAAATTTAAGTTTTTAAAAACCTTATATCTAAAATTCAGCTCTTAAGATGGCTAAAGTTTGTAAATCAGATAGAGAGGGATATACTGATTAATTTAGTTAAGCATAAGAAGAATAAGAATTAAGATATGAGTATTAAATGATCATAAATATAATAGCATAATTAAATCAATACCTGGTCATGAGAATCCTATATTGTGTATATATACAATGTAGAATTTATTATGTTCAAGTGCCTTTAGATCTGTTAAAATATGGGATATGGATGCATAATCTCATATAATATCATTGGATGCAAATACACATGTTAAATCAATTTGTCATTGGCCTGAAAGGAATGCTATTGCTGTATCACATGGATCTCAAATTTCATTATATGATGTGACTTCGTTTTAACTCTAGAGTGTATTAAAATCTTCAATAGATGAAATAAGAGTAATGACTAGACATAATGGTTTATTAGTGGCTGGTGGTAAAGGTATTAATTATGCTATGAATGTTTGGGATACAAGATCAAATAAGTATTGAAATATAATGATATATTAAGTTAAATTCATGAATTTGAGAAATCAAGTGATGTTATGTGTATATAATAATCTGATTAAACTTAAGAGTTAATTTGGGGAACTTTTAATCATAATGTGAGAAAAATGATGATGAATAGTAATAAATATGGTTAGATTGCATAAATGACACCTCCACATTATGATAAAGTTACTGGAGTTGGTTTACTAGATAATTGGATAGTGAGTTGTTCATTTGGTAAAGGAATGAGAATGTGGAATTAAATCAATGGTTAATAAGGATAAGCAAATTCAGATATTCATAAAGATTCAATCTTAACAATGGCCAGTATAATAATTTATTTATTATTATTAGTTGATAAAAACCTAAAAGTTATGTACACAGGATGTAAAGATGGATAAATAAAAGCAACTAGAATAAGTGAGAATAAATTTTAACTTGTTAGTGATATTAGTGCTTCTGTTTAATAAATTAATTCTCTTAACATTATAAATGATAGTTCACTTATAGTTAGTGGTGGACAAGATAGAATGATTAAAATATGGAAGCCTTCTAAATTTACTTTTGATCACTTAAAATAGTTTACTCCTAATATAGGTGATTTCATTATTGAAGAAGAACAATACATGTTTAGTTGATTCTTATTTATATATTAATTTATGCTCAGATTATAATAATAAAAATCTTTTTTTTATAGAATATTAATTATTTTTTAAACGAATGTTATTTATATTATAAAATTGAATAAATCAGTTTTACAGTAAATTACGAAAATCTTCATATTTCAATTCATTTTAGTTTGGAGACAGTTCTTTTATTAGTCTCTATTATATTATAAGTATTTCTTACATTTAAATCTATTGAAAGATTAAATTCATTTTATATAACATTAATTAATTTTTATCTATCTACAGATCCAGTTTTATCTTCATTACCTCCCAAAGCTATAAATGCAAGTTCTATTAAAGTTTTAAATTAAAAATTTACTTATATCTTCTTCATCACTTGTTTATAAAATCATTTTATGATAAGCTATAATTTTTAAGAAATCCTCTTTGCTAATGGCTCCTCTTCCTGATAAATCTACTTCATTAATCATTTTAATTAATTCTTCTTCTGATGGCTTCTATCCCATTTCTAAACAATTTAATATTTTTTTACCTTCTAAAACAGCTCTTAATTCATCTTTTTCAATATATCCTGATACATTTTTATCAAATGCAACAAAAGCCTCATAACATTTTTATTTCTCCTTTGCTGTGAGTGTATCTACATTAACCTTTTTTAGATCATCCATATTAATAGTTATTTCTAAAGTAAAAAATAAAAATAAAAATATTGAATAACTTAATCTAAATTCAAATTTTGATATAATTTCTTTAAGAAAATTTTCATGATATATATTACTTTAAAGATAATAGTATAATCAATTAAGGAAGTTAAGATGAATTATTTTTTATATATTATGAATAATATTCTCAAAATTATATATATAAAAAAATCTTTATTATAAAATACTTTCGAATTAACATATAAATAAAAGTGTATAATTTATTATTATTACAATTAAAATATCCCTTTTGGTTTAAACTTGAACTAAAATTCCATAATCTTTTGTTTTTGAATTTGTTTTCCAATAATACGTTCAAATATTAAGTCAATCTTATCTATGATATTAAATGAAATTAACATTTTAATTTATAAATATAATTATATATAAAAATGATCTATAATTTATTTAAATCTTGATAATAATGATTTTCAAATAATTGTGAATGCATTTGATTAGATGCCACAATTATCTCCATATGCTATATGAACATATCCATCTAAACCCCAAGTAGTTCCGAATGAACCTTAAACAATCCAATAATCTGGTGTTTTACCAACAAGTAAACCACAATAGTTGTTTGTATTACCTCCACAATCTTAAGCTGTTATTATGCCTTTAGTATAACTCTAAAGTTTGGAAGCATTAAAACATACAACGGCTGGTCTCTACTTTAAGGCTTATGAGATTGCACTATAATATTAAATTTTAAGTTTACTTAATAGAGTCAAGTTTTAGATAATTTGTTGGTCTTAATTATAATCCTTCAACTTAAGCACATGCTTAAGCCTTTCCAGTATATGGATATTTGCTTTCCCAATGTAAACCATTACTTTTAATATATTTGAGTGCATCAGTTGGAATTCCACTCAAACATCCTTTTAATGGATCCAATTAATCTGAACAATCAATTACTTATTGTAAGGACAATTTGACATATTTACTTGTTTATTATCTGAAATATGATTCTAAACAATTTTTAGATGCAATAGCCCAAGAAGAAATACAGTCTCCTTAATCAAACACATCAGATACTACATTGATAGTTCTCCAATCAATATTATCATCATCAGCTGTCAAAATATTATCAGAAATGAATGGTTTATCTAATTAAAGAGTGAAATCTGTAATGAGATATTTTTGTTTGAATTCAGCTTCAGTCAAATCAGTAAATTGAGTATTACCAAAATAATGAAGTTCTGAATTATCCATTTAAGCATAAGCCCAAATTTAAAATCTTAAGTCTTCCTCTTCTTATGTAGCATATACTTTTTAAAATTATTCTTTATAATTTTAAAAATCATCTTTGAGTTATTAAATATCTTCATTCATTAACATAGGGAAGGCTGCATGTTTTGAAACTCCACAATGTGCAACATCAGCATGAAATCTGACAATACCTTCAACTCCCCAGTATGTTTTGATTTCCTAATCCTTTGTAATTTAACCTAATGTAGTTTATATAATCCATTCATCATTCTCATATCCCAATAATAAACCACAATAATTAACTGTTCCATCTGTACAATCTTAATTAATAACTCCATTAATATATTATTAGAATTTTGTCAAATCAAAACAAACAGTCACAGGTGTGAATTATAAAGCAGCTTTCAATTGACTATTAATATATGATAATATCATACTCTTTGTCAGCCTTTACTAATCTAATATCCTATATCTTATATTCTTATGTTTTTGGTACACAATTTTTAGTTGTATAAGTAGATCTCAAATCAATACCATTCTATTTAATCCATAATAATGCATCCAAAGGACTTTTACCATCAGTCACACAATCTATAATCTATTATGTTGCCAATCGAACATAATCTGCAGGATCAGTTATAGCTCTATTAAAGTATGCTTCAACTGAAGCAACTGCTGAGAATGCCCAAGAGTGAGCACCAGCATCAGGAGCATTCTTTTCCATTAAGTGTTGCCAAACTTTTTCAACGGGTAAGTTTTAAGTACTTAAACCTCTTGCCTCTCCATAAGAAGGAATTGCATCTTTTAATAAGAATTGAGTTTTAAAATCGGCAGCACTTATATCTGAATATAATGTTTAGCCCAAATCATATTCAGCTACTTTTGGATCTTAATTAATAAAGGCCTATTTTATAGATTCTATATACATCCAATAAAATAAAGTTGTCTGTGTATGCAGTCTCTGTGTTGTTTGTGTTAGCATCAAAAGGCCAAGTTTTTCCCTTTAACTCTATTTCATAGTGAACCCAACTTTCATGAATAACAGCAGGGCTAGGTTATGCATAAAGTGTCATGCAGAGAATAGCCAACAAAATCAATCTCATTTATAATTTAATTAAATTCTGATGTCATGTAAATTTATTTTATATATTGCAGAAAAACATAAACCTATAACAAGATTAGTATTACACACTCTACATTCTATTATTTATGGATATTATTTATTTATTAATATAAAATGAAATACATATACAATCAATATAGAATTTATAATATAAATAAATACGGAATTTTGAATTGAGTTATTATTTTATTATTAATTATGATTCTAAATATCTTGTCTAACTATTTGTATTAGATTCATTATAATGATGCTATATATTATTTATTATAAACAATATCTATTTATGTATTATTATATTTAAATCAATGAAAATATTCATCGTACAAGTAAACAAACATTTTTACTAATGTTAAATTATCGATAAATTCAATATGAGCTGCTCTTCCTATAAATTTATCTAATTTCCTATAATAATACTAATTATTATTATTACTTTTTAGTTATTTAGAAATTTATGTCAAATCTATCTATTTTACCACATTTTGATAAAATATTTGAAACTATTTCATTATATGCCTAAACTTTTTGATCATTAACATTCTCAATTTTCTATATCAAAGCAGAATGAAAAGGTACATAATGATCTTGAAATGAAGACATTACAACAACATTATTGAACCAATTCAATCCCTCTGCTTTACTCAAATTATATATATAAGTATTTTTAACATCTTTATGATCTCTTTAACTTAATTCTTCAAGTGTTTTACATTTATTCCATTTTTAGATCATCATCAAACCAGTATCAACTAAAACACTTTCAGATGAAGCATATCCACAATGAGGTGATCCTAGACTAACATAAGTGTGCATAAATTCTTTATATTCCCTCAATTAAGGAAGAGCTGCTCTTATAATAAGTCCTCCAAGAGAATGACCAATAAATGACAATCTATATTCATTTATATTTTCATCACTTAAATAGTTTTCAATTTCATCAGCAAGTAATTTAGCTTATTCTTAAATTGGTTTATTGGAAGTGCCATCATTACATGTTGGACAAATTAATCTAATTTTATCTTTAAATCTAATTGTCAATATAGATTTCCAATATCTCATATCATATGATGTACCTTAATATCCATGAACTAAGACAACATAATGAACATAAGAATTTTAAGGCTTCTAGTAAAATCCATTTTAAACACAAGTTTATTTGAATATAAATGGATTTGTATTTAGAGGTTGAAGCAATTCTATATATCTTATAGCATCTATTTCTTATGAAAAAAGTTAATTTCTCTTCAACTTTGCTATTTCATGATTATTTCTTCCATTTTATTGAACTTAATCCAATTATTTAACTTCAGATTTATTTAAAAGTACACAATTTTACCACCTTTAGATCATTTGACATAAAAATTCTTATTCCAATTAATCTTATAACTTTTGAGGGTTCTCCTTGATTGCATCCACTAGTTCACACCATAATATATACATATCATGATGAAGATCATGTAGACTCTATTGATGGATAAGAATATACTTGTATAATTTAATCTTCTTTATCATCATCCTTGAAATCTATTTATTTCTCTTAATATTAAAATTGTCTTAGTTTCTTCTCATTCTATAAATTATTGAGTTATTTTATTAACTATTCTCTATTATTCAACAACAAATAAATGGATTTATTAATAACTTCATTAAATTATTCTTATGTTTTAAATTCGTTAATTAATTGCTACTTTGTAAATGAAAACTATATTGGAATTGTATGTATCTAAGTTTCTAATAAAGAAAAGTGGGCAGAATCAAATTCTACAGGATAATATGCTTAATTATATATTAATGGATTAGACACTGTTAATGTGGCCTTTGATATTATTTGCATTTATTATCTAAGTGACAAGGCAACAGACTATAAGTCATCCACATATATGTCTCCTAAAAGTTTTTTATCAAGAAATAATAATTCAATAACGATTTCTATATTTTGAGTTTCTTATTATCGAAATAGGCATCCAATATTAGTTGACATTTGTTCATCTTCATATCTAATCAAAAATCCTTATGAATAAAAGTATTTGTCTTCTATGTTCTCTTCATAAAATACAAAATTTTTATCAACCTCATTGGTTGTAAATGGATCTTGTCTTATAGACTTAAAGATCAAGTAAGGTTAAGCTTCGGGCTAATTATGATGATTAGAATTATTACTATATGGACTCTTATCTAATAGATTCCTTAGGTAAAAAGATCAATGTTTGTGAATTTCTTGAAATGAATTAAAACTTCAATCTATGATTTCATATTAATAATATTTATTATTTAATATTCATTTATCTTAGACTGTCTTAATAAGCCATTCCATTCCTTCTTGTAATCCTTCTTGGGTTTTAGCTGAACATGCTACAATCGACCATTATCTATCTGTAATTTTATTTAATTTCAAACTATCAGAGATCTGAATTAAGTAAGCATATTAACCTCATCTGCTGGAAGAGCTTGCACCAAATCTTATTTATTTGCAAATACCAAAAGTGGCACTTTCTTTAATTCAGCCTCTCCTAATAATTTGTCCAATTCTTTGCCTCCCTCTTCCAAACGCATTTAATCTGATGAATCTATAACAAATACTAAAGCATCAGTATTTTCATAGAAATTACTCCAATATTCACGTAATTTCTATTATGCAACAAAAAGCATACCTCTTAACCTCCTACATCCCAAACATTAAGTTTAAATCCTTCATGTTATAAATTTTTGATATTAAAACCATGTGTAGGAGCAATTTGATTGATGTCCTCATTAGACAAAGCCTTTAGAATAGTAGTTTTACCCGCATTATCTAATCCTAAGACAAGTATTCTCAATTCCTTTTCTGACTTTTTGATCTTTCGAATGATATTCAACAATCCCTAATTTACAATGAACACATACCATTCTTAAAGATTTGTTTTAATATTTTTATTTATTATTTTATTAATAAATCATGGATATAGAGGTTTGTCTTCTCTGATATGAGAACTCGACATATCTGGATGATGCACAGGGTACACCTTATCCTTAACTCTATATTAACTTAGTATTTTATTCATACCTTCCACTTGCAGCATCTCTAGCAGCCACTCTTTTCTTAGCTTCATTAATTTCACTCTAAGTTATGTTTGTATATCTCTCATCAGCCCACATTGTATCAGGTCTCAACTTATCTCTATGTCCATCAGCCCAGGTTTTATCTGAAACATCTTTTACTGTTCTACCCTATAAATAATATTTACAATATAATTTTACCTTATTGTAGGGAGAAACCTCTAAAACTGAACGATATTGGAGTGTCTAGATGGCTTCAATTTTATCAAGTTGTTTCTTTTTTTCCTTCAATCCTTCCAAAGCCCATTTTGGACAAATAGAAATGATGTTATCAGCTTCTTCTTGACATTTTGTTGCTCCATTTACATTTTAGCATCTTTTGAAGGCTTCAATTTATCTAACACATCCTCTTGGAAGTGCTTAAGCTCTAATTGCTAGTGCTGTAAACATTGGTGCATCTCTATTTCATTTAGAATTTGTTATTACTTTCTTGTCTACCATCCATGATTTCCAAAGTGTTATTCACTCAAAGGATCATAATGTGTTGGGAAAAACACACTCCAATTAACTCTGTTAGGATATGGATCAGGGAAGTAAAATCCATTACCATTTCTTATACCCATACCCATTCTCTTTTGATTAGGGATTTATTGCATGGCAAATGGGTTATAAGGTGCTATAGCCCTTCTCCATTTTGATAAAGTGTTGTTTAGAAGATTCTTCTTAACATTCAAATATGGATAATTGGTTTCATAATATTCGAAATCCAAGGGTTGACCATCTGGGTTATCACTTGACATGTATAAAGATTTAATTATTAATACAATTTAAAATTTAAAATAAAAAATGTGCAAACATATTCTCAATGCTTAAGTTGCTATCAGAGCAGCATGTTGTAAAAAGTAATATAGTTTATATAAACTAATAAGATGGTTTGATTGTGCTGAATGTCATTAAGAACTGGAAAATCATCCATTATAAAAAAATATTGAAATGGTTTTTGCTTGTAAGAAATGCAAGAAAGTTTTCCGTAAAGACATTACTGATTATGATGAATCAGATGAATATTGTCCACAGTAAAAATAACAAAATACTTTTATAGTTGTGATAATCACTATGTACTTAAAGCAGTTACACAAGAATCAAAGGAGATTCAGAAATTTGAGAATTTAGTTAAAGAAGTCAAATAATGATTTAAATATAAGATCATTTATTTATCTTATATTATTCAATTTTACAACATTTATATTTGTGAATTTAAACATCTTAAAATTATTGACTCAAGCTTCATTGATATCTAATATGCTATGAAACTTATATAATAATATCTAATAATTGTAATTTATAATAAATCGCAAATATAAAAATGATAAAACTTAGAATAATTTTTTAATTATAAAAATTGCAAAAAATGATAGATTTCAATAAATACTTTAGTTATAATACTAAATTAGATATTGATTATTTACAATAGCATATATAAAATTATGAATAAATTAAAGATAGTTCATATATTTGTATATTTATATAACAATAATCATAGATTAACTGATAAATTTGATTAAAAATAATACTAGTATTATCAATATAAGTGTCATCTATAGTGAATACATCAAAGATATATATAATAAACAATATTTGATAAGATATTGCAAAATTAAAAACCTTTTTATAGAATTTTTGTAGTTAATAAAAACGAATGAATTTTATTGATATTTATTAAAATTATGCTACACTTGTTGCTTATTCTAGCTGTTGTTTAAGCAAGAAACAAATCTTAAAATGATACCATTAGAATTCCAACTCCAGGTTGATATTGCTCTCTTATCCTTTAGAATATGAAAAAAATGTCAACCATACTAAAAACATTTTTTATTCTTGTGTTATCACATCATCATCTTATTTGACATATAATGATGATGTTGTTATGAACCAATTAAATTCTATAATAGAAGCATATTAAACAATTGAATCTCCTGAAATTAGATATGAAACATAAAGAAAAGCTAGTAAAAGAATCTAAATAGATGCTACTTAATATTGCATCCTTCGTTAAACAGGTGTGATAGCTTAATAAGTAATTAGATAATTGATTTAAAATTTTAGATGTATGATGAAATACAAGTTGGATAATTCAATGTTAATTAATATTATTATTTGATGAATGACTTTGATTTGTCAAAATATTAAAATCAATCTGCTAAAATTACATTTGATGATGATGAAGAATCTGTTTGGAAAATCATGGAAGTATTTTAATTAACTCATTCTAGGACTTTTAAGCAAAATCAAGGGAAATGATGGGTGATGATGAATTTGATGGATTAAATTATTCTGAATATCCTGATTATATGGAGAATCCATATGAGACAAAAGTATTTGGTTAATCAATAGACAAATAATCAAATATTTCTATTTTGATATTTGCTACAGTATTTATAGCATTTTTTATTATCATGATTTTAGGTATTATTATTATATATGTAGCTTATTATGCTTTAAAGGATAGTCATAAGAAGGTTGAATAAAAGAAAGAAAAGAAATCTAAAAAATAGAAATGAAATAAATTATTTTTATATAAATTATCAAAAATGCCTATTTGTGAAATCTGTTTTATAGATGATAAACTTGTAATTTGGTATTCATATTTTATTATAAATATAGTCCCAAATGCTCTCGAAATGTTTGTTCATTATGTAGTAAATATACAGATTGCGATATTTGTGTCATAATTGAAGTGAAATATGCATTTGTAATAATTTAAAATACATATTTAGTTATATTAATAACACAAATCGCAGACTGAAGAATAAGAATATCAATTAAAATAAATTAATGACAAGATTGATACAATAAATCAGGAAATTTCTTTAATCTAAAGAGCTAGTTCACTTTTATACAAAAATGAAAATAAGAAAAGTGAATCACTTGAGTTTTAAATGAGTGAAACAATCATTGATAAATAACATGAACTTGAGGATATTGAAAATGAAATTGAAAACTAAAAAGTAAAGTAGATTGATTTTAGTATGATTTAAGTTGAAAATGCCAATGAAGAATTAAATGCTTTAAAAAGTTAATAATTAAAATTATCCACATAAAATAAAGAGTTAGACTTAAAAATCAATGAAGCAGAAAAAGAATATGAAGTATTGCAAGAAACTCTGAATTTAAAGAAATAGTAAATATATTAGATTTTATAAACATTGAAAAATAAAACTAGTTTATTAAGAGGTAGTCAAGAGGAAAAGCATTATTCTTAAAGTAATTTAAGAATGACTCTTCCTAATAAGTAGCAAAAGGCTATTTCAGGAGAAGAAAAAATACAAAATCCAGGGTAATAAAAAATGAGATTCTATATAGATTATGTGCTGGGTAGTGTGTTATATAATGAATTGAAATTAATTTATCATATTTTAAACATTGATAATTGTTACTCACTTTTTCTTTGTATTAGATGTTGTTGAATTAGTTGATTTGTTAATCGAAATCGATTATTATGGTGTCTAAATTACTGTTGGCATTTTTTCATTGACAATATCTGCATTTCTTGCTAAATTAAAATCAGTTAGAGCTAAATATAATTATTATATAAATTACCATCCATTATTGCTGATTTGCCAGCAGTCAAAATACCTCTGGGCAATCTTTTATCAGGACATGCTCCTTTAAGTTAGATAATGCTTTCACTTTGTTCTCTCAATGTCTTTTACATCTTTATCATATTTGCTACAAATATGATCTTCTTCTTCAATTTTTCTGTATCTTTTTATATTAATTTTATTATAATACTTTTTGCTTTATTGGACCCAGCAGTGCTTTACTTATCAAATTATTTATTTTATTAAGTCAATTCTTTAAATTATTTGATATCTTCTTCATTAACTTCCTCATCATCAACTTGATCACCAACTTATAGTAAATTGTAAAGCATTTCAGTTACTTTTTCAGCTACAAATGGTATCGACCATGTGAAAATATCCATAAAATTTGGCAATAAATAAGGATGAGGTGTATATTAAAATTGTTAGATATTCAGAGTGTTATTCTTATTATAATAAAAAAAGAGGAGTTACTTCAAATTTAATTACAGCCCCCTTGTTATTATAAACATCACAATAATTAGGAGCACTGAATATAGTAATGACAACAGGAAAATCTTTTCCACCATGCCATCGATGCATTTTATATCCATCCAATTAAGCCTTATGAAATTTTCATTGCAATTTACTTCATGTGCACGAATGATAGATATCAGATTGTTTTTCTGTAAGAATTTAGATGCAGCCTCGCTTCCGAAGAACCAACTACATCCTCTGACCTCATTTCCTTTCCATTAACCATCCATATTTCCTTAATCTTAATCTACTGGATCACTCCATAACAAATCACAAAGTAATCCACTTCTAGGAGGCTCATGATAACGATCCAGCCTCTTTATATCTTCTAACTAAAATGAAGCGCAGCAAATACAGATTTTAAATCAGGTGATATTCCTCCGTGAATAGCTATGAACTTTGAGTTGATTATGCAAGCTAAAGGAAATAAATCGAATGAATCCATCAACATATCATAAGTCTCTTAATCATACTTATAAAGACCTTTTTAAATGATTGTAATTACATTCATCCTTAAAGTTAAAAAATGCTGTGAGTTATCTGCATTCATGATTTCCCCTCAAAAAATATACAGTGTTTGGATAATTCAGTTTTATTGCATAAAGCAAGATTATTACTTCTATAGAATAAGATCCTCTATCAACAAAGTCTCCAAGAAACAAATATCTAAAAATTATGCATTAAAATACTTAGTTGTCTCAGGATTCCCTCCAACCTTAGGTTCTAGTAGTTTTAACAAATCATAGTATTGTCTAATTTAATTTTTAATCTTACCCATGTATGTCTCCAACTACTGTAAGCGGATCTTGTAAATATATTACATTCCCTTCATTCTCTAGACTATTGCTAATACTTATACTTAATAATTTATTGCAATCTCCAACTAATTTATAAAGGTCTTCTTTAGACACTCTACCTTCCTTTTGAAGATGATCTCTAAGTAATTTCCAATCTGGTTTGTCTTGTTTTATTAATTTTTTAAATACTTTTCAATTTCTCTGGAAACATGAGGTTCTTCGTCAAAGGTCTATGAGGAGGAGGCTTTAGAGTTTTTACATGTCGATCATTTGCTGGATCATTTAGAAGGTCCATTTAATTAGAATTTATTCTTTAAATTAAAAAAAATACTTTCAAAATATAGTTTTCCAAACTAGTCAATTTGAATAATTGTGAAGAGAAATATAAAGCAAAAAAATAAATTTTATGTGATAATTTACCATGCCTAAAATGAATGAGAATTATTTAAAAATACAATTAACTATTTATAAAACAGATGTGTTTAATATTATTTCTAAATTACATCTAGTATTCTTATTAATCTAATAAGAATAAATTATATATATGATATATTTGATATATATTAACTATTCATAATTCATCAGATTAATTTGTTTGAAATTACTAATTTTAATTTATTTGTTAGAAATAATAATAAAAATGATAATTTATGGAACTTTTGATCATAATTTTAGAAACAACACCATTAATATTAAACCATTTTAAATTGATATTTCTCCAAATAGTAATATAGAAGAATTGAAAGTAATATTATATCATAATTATTTAGATATTAATTACACTTTAATTCACAAATCTAGCTTTAGAAGATTTTGATATTCTTAATTCTCAAAGAGTTAGATAAAAAGAATCTGCATTAGTTCAATCACTTTATTAAGAAAGATAGGATGTAATTTCAATATATGTAACCAATTCCAGTAATTTAAATGCATCTTGTTGCAATATTATGTGATTTAATTTTTCTTTATTTTAACACTAAAATATAATAATCATGATGAACTATCAGAATCACTTGAAGAACTACTTGAAGATGTCTTTTTCTAATTTTAATTTGTTTATTTTTTATCATCTGATTGCGAAGAAGAAGAAGATCCACTACTACTACTACTACTAGAACTTCCACTAGAAGATGAAGAAGATGAAGAATCAGATGATGAACTAGAAGTACTTTCTCTCCTATTTTATTTTCTTTTCTATTTTAATAAATCTCTAATTTTACAGGTGTTTTTGATCTTTTACTATATCTTCTTTTTGAATGTCTCTTTCTTGAACTTGATCTTTTATGATATCTATCAGAGGATCTTCTTCTTGATGAATGTTATTTCTTCTTTTTTTCTCGTTCAATCCTTTCTTGCTTCTCCTTTTCTCTTTTTTCTCTCTGCTTTTATTTCTCCCTTTATCTTTCCCTCTCTCTTTCTCTTTCCTTTTCTTTCTCTCTTTCTTTTTCTCTTTCTCTTTCTCTTTCTCTCTCTTTTTCTTTTTCTCTTTCTCTCTCTCTCTCTTTTTCTCTCTCTCTTTCCCTTTCCTTTTCTCTTTCCCTTTCCTTTTCTCTTTCCTTTTCCCTTTCTTTTTCTTTTCTTTCTTTTTCTTTTTCTTTTTCTCTTTCTTTATCTTTATCTTTTTCTTTTAATTTTTATTATTCTGGTTATAATTCTTAATCTTTTTTTTAAACATCCTTTTCTTTATCTTTATCTTTCTCCTTATCTTTATCAAGCTCCTTATTTTCATTTTTTTATTTATCTTCTTTATTTCTAGCTCTCGCATGTTCTTCCTTTTATCTTAAATCTCTTTCCTTTTTTATTTCTCTTTATCTAAGTTTATCTAATCTTTCTTTTTTAATTTTCTCTGTATAATATCTACGTTAATTATAACATTACTTTTATCTATCCAATCCTAGACTTTAACATTTTATCTTTTTTCCATCAATAATTGCTCTGTGCATATATTAAGTGGCTTAGGAAGCATCACCTTCATCATTATACGTAATAAAAGCAAAAAGAAGAGGAAGCATATTATTTTATTCGTCAAACTGCATTTCTACATTAGTTAGCTTTCCATAGGTTGAAAAAATTTCATGTAGAATATCTTAAGTGACATTTCTTGAAATATTCTAAACAAGAAGAAGATTCTTAACTTTCTTTTCTTTAGTTTTTTCTTTAGTTTTTCTTTCCTTTGATTTTTCTTTTGATCTTTCCCTAGACTTTTAACTTTTTGATTTCTTTTAATTAATATCTTTAACTCTCTTCTTCTCTTCACTTGAAGAGGATGACCCCGATGAAGATGATGAATGAGATTTAGGCATAATAATAATTAATATTAATACAATAATTTTAATCAATAATTAATTTAAAACATCTATTATTATTAATAACATTGATTTGTGATTTTCACATTCATTTCATAGAATAAATTAGAAACAGTATTTCTATACACTCCCTTATATTTCAATCATAGAATGAATGTATACTCTTTTAAATTTGAAAGAATTTAAAGATTTATGTAAACACTTAACAAAACCCTCAAACATTATAATAAGTGTTTTTAATTTCTTTTGGACTTATTTGAATTTAGTGTAATTTAAAAAGAAATTATAAAGAATATTTTATGAAAATGGATTGTGAGTATTATGATTCCTTATGTGTTTCTATATAATTATTAATATCTTATTTACAATTTAGTAAATGATTAATTAATAAATGATTTAAGATGTTCTAAAATCCTAATAAAATAAAGTGATTCATGAACTAAGGATGGAAAAGTCTTTATAAATGTGAGGAATCATCTTTTTCTCCATAAATAAATATCTCTTAATTATGCAACAATTACCAGCTCATTCGGTTTACTTAGTATAAGAAAGTAAGGAAACAGCAGATGCTGTTGCTTATGCATTTTTATAAAACACTGGTGAGCCTGTATAATATCCATACAAATACCCAAATATTGCAGACGACGATGTCAGAATTAGAATTTTATATACTGGATTATGTCATAGTGATTGTCTTCATTCTAGAGGATTATGGGATCCCAATATGTATATATATGTAATATACTCTAGTAAATACCCCAGTTGCCCAGGACATGAAGTCGTAGGATTAGTCGAAAAAGTTGGAACAGGTGTCACAAAATTCAAAGTAGGTGATAAAGTTGGATGCAATCCTTAAAGATGGATGTGTTAAACCTGTGATTTGTGTAAGAAAGGAGATAATTAATTATGTTCAAAAGGAATCTTTTTATATGATGATAACAATTTTGGTGGATATTCAACACACATATAAGTTGCTGAAAGAATGGTTTTTAGAATTCCAGATGGTAATATAAAATATATATGATTGTTTAGGATTTAATGATGCATTAGGTTCTCCTTTATTGTGTGCTGGTATAACTGTTTATGCTCCATTAAAAAGATATTATAAACCTAATTTTTCATGTGCTGTTATAGGTATTGGTGGATTAGGACATTTGGCTGTTTAATATGCATCAAAATTAGGAATGACTGTCACTGCTTTTACAACTAGCAAAAATAGAGAATAAGAAATTAAAAGATTAGGTGCTTCAAATTTGTCCAGTTCTATTAATGTAGAGAGTTTGAAAACTGAATAAGGAAAATATGATATTGTTATTAATACTCTTTACATTGAAGATGAAGAAGTTTTCAAAAGCCATTAAAGATTAACAGCCCCAACAGGTACATATATCTAAGTTGGAGCTCCTCCTTCAAAGGTTAATTTCAAATTAGATCATGCTTATATCATTTTAAATTAAATTAGAGTTGCTGGTTCATTAATTGGTAATTATGATGAAACATAAGTATTATAATTTTAAAATATCTTAGGAAATGCTTGAATTTTCTGCTTAAAATAATGTTTATCCAATTGTGGAGACATTTGAATTTGAAGATTTCCCAAAAGCTTTTGATAGAATGGAAAAAGCATAAGCCAAATTCAGATGTGTTGTTAATGTTGGAAAATGGGCTTAAGCTAATGGTTTATGGAAATGAGGTTAAATCAAATTATATAAATAAATATCCAAATTACATATATTTATTATTCAATGATGTCTAGATTCAGATAATTCTATATATATCCATCATAGCAATTGTCAAACAATTATACTTTAATTTATTTAATAATAAAGATATGTTATTTCCAGTAAAACTATAGTATAAAACCTATTATTGCATAAGTCTAAAAGAAATTAAGAGAGTTTCAAAAGCTTTAAAAAATCTAAAACAAAAATAATATTTATGTTTAAATTATATATCCAATAGAGTTAGCATATCAACAACATTTCTTTTATTTCTCCTATTCTAATTTTGGAATAGTGGATTCTGTTAATTTTATGTTATTCTTTTCAACTGTTTCAGATGATTATGATAATTTTACGATTTCTAAACATATATGATCATAAAAATTTCATTACCAGTTGCCAATTATTCAAATGCTTATTATATACCAGTTCCATCCTTAGCACTAGTTTCCAAATANATTTTTTTATATGATGATAACAATTTTGGTGGATATTCAACACACATATAAGTTGCTGAAAGAATGGTTTTTAGAATTCCAGATGGTAATATAAAATATATATGATTGTTTAGGATTTAATGATGCATTAGGTTCTCCTTTATTGTGTGCTGGTATAACTGTTTATGCTCCATTAAAAAGATATTATAAACCTAATTTTTCATGTGCTGTTATAGGTATTGGTGGATTAGGACATTTGGCTGTTTAATATGCATCAAAATTAGGAATGACTGTCACTGCTTTTACAACTAGCAAAAATAGAGAATAAGAAATTAAAAGATTAGGTGCTTCAAATTTGTCCAGTTCTATTAATGTAGAGAGTTTGAAAACTGAATAAGGAAAATATGATATTGTTATTAATACTCTTTACATTGAAGATGAAGAAGTTTTCAAAAGCCATTAAAGATTAACAGCCCCAACAGGTACATATATCTAAGTTGGAGCTCCTCCTTCAAAGGTTAATTTCAAATTAGATCATGCTTATATCATTTTAAATTAAATTAGAGTTGCTGGTTCATTAATTGGTAATTATGATGAAACATAAGTATTATAATTTTAAAATATCTTAGGAAATGCTTGAATTTTCTGCTTAAAATAATGTTTATCCAATTGTGGAGACATTTGAATTTGAAGATTTCCCAAAAGCTTTTGATAGAATGGAAAAAGCATAAGCCAAATTCAGATGTGTTGTTAATGTTGGAAAATGGGCTTAAGCTAATGGTTTATGGAAATGAGGTTAAATCAAATTATATAAATAAATATCCAAATTACATATATTTATTATTCAATGATGTCTAGATTCAGATAATTCTATATATATCCATCATAGCAATTGTCAAACAATTATACTTTAATTTATTTAATAATAAAGATATGTTATTTCCAGTAAAACTATAGTATAAAACCTATTATTGCATAAGTCTAAAAGAAATTAAGAGAGTTTCAAAAGCTTTAAAAAATCTAAAACAAAAATAATATTTATGTTTAAATTATATATCCAATAGAGTTAGCATATCAACAACATTTCTTTTATTTCTCCTATTCTAATTTTGGAATAGTGGATTCTGTTAATTTTATGTTATTCTTTTCAACTGTTTCAGATGATTATGATAATTTTACGATTTCTAAACATATATGATCATAAAAATTTCATTACCAGTTGCCAATTATTCAAATGCTTATTATATACCAGTTCCATCCTTAGCACTAGTTTCCAAATATGCTAATTTATGCTCAAATGCAAACTAAGCAGCTTCTTGTTTACTAACTTTTCTTTGATCTTAAAGATCTATTTTATTTGCAACAAGCATTATTATTATTGATTAAGTATTTGATTCAATATCCTAATAAATTTACATGAATCTCAACCTTAAGCCATTTATCTAAATTTTCAAATGAACTTCTATCTGTGATATCAAATATTAATAATGCTCCTGCGGCTCCTTTATAATAAATATTGGTTAAAGCCCTGTATTATTCCTTTATATAGATTTGAATCTTACTGCTCCACAAGTATCCCAAATTGCTAATTTAATTTCTTTCCCCAAAATGTTTATATTTTTCTATGCAAATTCCACCTAAAAATCAGATTTTGTTTTACTCCAATAGTTATTTTGTGCCCTTCTTCAAATTTATCAAATGCAAACCTAGTAAGAGTATTTGACTTTCCAACTCTGGGATCACCTTTTGATTAACAAAATTAATACCAACTAAAACAATTTTAAAAGTGGATGGTTTCATTAAAAAATTAAAACAAAAATTTTATATAATAGATTCTTTAAATAAAAATAATTACTAATATATTGAACAATACAATGAAAGTAATCATCAAAAGAATAACCAAATTGTATACTTTTCTATATTCATTATCTTAAAATAAAATTTACACTACTTTATTAGAAACATATATATATATATATATTACTCTCTATCTAATTATGTTGTTTATTTATTTTATAATTATACTCTTTAACTATATGATATTTAGATGAACTCTATAAATTAAAAGCATTTTGATTAAATAGAAAAATGCATTTAAAAAATAAGATGAATATTTAACTATTTATAAAACAGATGTGTTTAATATTANTTTTTATATGATGATAACAATTTTGGTGGATATTCAACACACATATAAGTTGCTGAAAGAATGGTTTTTAGAATTCCAGATGGTAATATAAAATATATATGATTGTTTAGGATTTAATGATGCATTAGGTTCTCCTTTATTGTGTGCTGGTATAACTGTTTATGCTCCATTAAAAAGATATTATAAACCTAATTTTTCATGTGCTGTTATAGGTATTGGTGGATTAGGACATTTGGCTGTTTAATATGCATCAAAATTAGGAATGACTGTCACTGCTTTTACAACTAGCAAAAATAGAGAATAAGAAATTAAAAGATTAGGTGCTTCAAATTTGTCCAGTTCTATTAATGTAGAGAGTTTGAAAACTGAATAAGGAAAATATGATATTGTTATTAATACTCTTTACATTGAAGATGAAGAAGTTTTCAAAAGCCATTAAAGATTAACAGCCCCAACAGGTACATATATCTAAGTTGGAGCTCCTCCTTCAAAGGTTAATTTCAAATTAGATCATGCTTATATCATTTTAAATTAAATTAGAGTTGCTGGTTCATTAATTGGTAATTATGATGAAACATAAGTATTATAATTTTAAAATATCTTAGGAAATGCTTGAATTTTCTGCTTAAAATAATGTTTATCCAATTGTGGAGACATTTGAATTTGAAGATTTCCCAAAAGCTTTTGATAGAATGGAAAAAGCATAAGCCAAATTCAGATGTGTTGTTAATGTTGGAAAATGGGCTTAAGCTAATGGTTTATGGAAATGAGGTTAAATCAAATTATATAAATAAATATCCAAATTACATATATTTATTATTCAATGATGTCTAGATTCAGATAATTCTATATATATCCATCATAGCAATTGTCAAACAATTATACTTTAATTTATTTAATAATAAAGATATGTTATTTCCAGTAAAACTATAGTATAAAACCTATTATTGCATAAGTCTAAAAGAAATTAAGAGAGTTTCAAAAGCTTTAAAAAATCTAAAACAAAAATAATATTTATGTTTAAATTATATATCCAATAGAGTTAGCATATCAACAACATTTCTTTTATTTCTCCTATTCTAATTTTGGAATAGTGGATTCTGTTAATTTTATGTTATTCTTTTCAACTGTTTCAGATGATTATGATAATTTTACGATTTCTAAACATATATGATCATAAAAATTTCATTACCAGTTGCCAATTATTCAAATGCTTATTATATACCAGTTCCATCCTTAGCACTAGTTTCCAAATATGCTAATTTATGCTCAAATGCAAACTAAGCAGCTTCTTGTTTACTAACTTTTCTTTGATCTTAAAGATCTATTTTATTTGCAACAAGCATTATTATTATTGATTAAGTATTTGATTCAATATCCTAATAAATTTACATGAATCTCAACCTTAAGCCATTTATCTAAATTTTCAAATGAACTTCTATCTGTGATATCAAATATTAATAATGCTCCTGCGGCTCCTTTATAATAAATATTGGTTAAAGCCCTGTATTATTCCTTTATATAGATTTGAATCTTACTGCTCCACAAGTATCCCAAATTGCTAATTTAATTTCTTTCCCCAAAATGTTTATATTTTTCTATGCAAATTCCACCTAAAAATCAGATTTTGTTTTACTCCAATAGTTATTTTGTGCCCTTCTTCAAATTTATCAAATGCAAACCTAGTAAGAGTATTTGACTTTCCAACTCTGGGATCACCTTTTGATTAACAAAATTAATACCAACTAAAACAATTTTAAAAGTGGATGGTTTCATTAAAAAATTAAAACAAAAATTTTATATAATAGATTCTTTAAATAAAAATAATTACTAATATATTGAACAATACAATGAAAGTAATCATCAAAAGAATAACCAAATTGTATACTTTTCTATATTCATTATCTTAAAATAAAATTTACACTACTTTATTAGAAACATATATATATATATATATTACTCTCTATCTAATTATGTTGTTTATTTATTTTATAATTATACTCTTTAACTATATGATATTTAGATGAACTCTATAAATTAAAAGCATTTTGATTAAATAGAAAAATGCATTTAAAAAATAAGATGAATATTTAACTATTTATAAAACAGATGTGTTTAATATTATTTCTAAATTACATCTAGTATTCTTATTAATCTAAAAAGAATAAATTATATATATGATATATTTGATATATATTAACTATTCATAATTCATCAGATTAATTTGTTTGAAATTACTAATTTTAATTTATTTGTTAGAAATAATAATAAAAATGATAATTTATGGAACTTTTGATCATAATTTTAGAAACAACACCATTAATATTAAACCATTTTAAATTGATATTTCTCCAAATAGTAATATAGAAGAATTGAAAGTAAGATTATATCATAATTATTTAGATATTAATTACACTTTAATTCACAAATCTAGCTTTAGAAGATTTTGATATTCTTAATTCTCAAAGAGTTAGATAAAAAGAATCTGCATTAGTTCAATCACTTTATTAAGAAAGATAGGATGTTATTTCAATATATGTAACCAATTCCAGTAATTTAAATGCTTCTTGTTGCAATATTATGTGATTTAATTTTTCTTTATTTTAACACTAAAATATAATAATCATGATGAACTATCAGAATCACTTGAAGAACTACTTGAAGATGTCTTTTTCTAATTTTAATTTGTTTATTTTTTATAGTTAGATTGTAAAAAGTCTCTTGAAGAACTAGTTGAGGATATCTTTTTCTAGTTTTAGTTTTTTTATTGTTGATAATCTGATTGTGAAGAGTCTCTTGAAGAACTACTTAAGCACATATTTTTCTATTTTTAGTTTGTTTATTTTTTATCATCTGATTGTGAAGAGGAAGAAGATCTAATGCTACTTCTGCTACTAGAACTTCTACTAGAAGATGAAGAGGATGAAGAATTAAATGATTAACTTGAAGCGCTTTCTCTCCTAATTTTTCTTCTTTTCTATTCTAATAAATCTCTAATTTTACTAGAATTATTGATCTTCTTGATAAAGGATATTTCTTTTCTTTTTTTCTATCAATCTTTTTTAAGTGTGCTTCTTCTCTTTTATATTGCTGTTGTTATTTCTTCCATTATCTTTCTCTTTCTCTCTCTCTTTCTCTCTCTCTTTCTCTTTCCTTTTCTCTCTCTTTTTCTCTTTCTCTCTCTCTTTCTCTTTCTCTTTCTCTTTCTCTCTCTCTTTCTCTCTCTCTTTCTCTTTCTCTTTCTCTCTCTCTTTCTCTCTCTCTTTCTCTTTCTCTTTCTCTTTCCTTTTCTCTCTCTCTGCCTCTTTCTCTCTCTCGTTCTCTCTCTCTATCTTTATCTTTATCGTAATTGTTTGACAATTGCTATGATGGATATATATAGAATTATCTGAATCTAGACATCATTGAATAATAAATATATGTAATTTGGATATTTATTTATATAATTTGATTTAACCTCATTTCCATAAACCATTAGCTTAAGCCCATTTTCCAACATTAACAACACATCTGAATTTGGCTTATGCTTTTTCCATTCTATCAAAAGCTTTTGGGAAATCTTCAAATTCAAATGTCTCCACAATTGGATAAACATTATTTTAAGCAGAAAATTCAAGCATTTCCTAAGATATTTTAAAATTATAATACTTATGTTTCATCATAATTACCAATTAATGAACCAGCAACTCTAATTTAATTTAAAATGATATAAGCATGATCTAATTTGAAATTAACCTTTGAAGGAGGAGCTCCAACTTAGATATATGTACCTGTTGGGGCTGTTAATCTTTAATGGCTTTTGAAAACTTCTTCATCTTCAATGTAAAGAGTATTAATAACAATATCATATTTTCCTTATTCAGTTTTCAAACTCTCTACATTAATAGAACTGGACAAATTTGAAGCACCTAATCTTTTAATTTCTTATTCTCTATTTTTGCTAGTTGTAAAAGCAGTGACAGTCATTCCTAATTTTGATGCATATTAAACAGCCAAATGTCCTAATCCACCAATACCTATAACAGCACATGAAAAATTAGGTTTATAATATCTTTTTAATGGAGCATAAACAGTTATACCAGCACACAATAAAGGAGAACCTAATGCATCATTAAATCCTAAACAATCATATATATTTTATATTACCATCTGGAATTCTAAAAACCATTCTTTCAGCAACTTATATGTGTGTTGAATATCCACCAAAATTGTTATCATCATATAAAAAAATATAACTCTTATTTTTAGTTTTTTTAAACAAATTTTATAATTGACATACCGTTCAAAAAATCTAATGATACCATTATAATATTTAAAAGAAAGTCTTTAGTCTTAATAAATGTTATTTAAAGTCAAAACCATAAGTTTAATATCTATATATTCTCATAATTAAATTACGTTAAAAAATGAATACAGTTTGCTAACAAAAGACTGCTACTCCTTGTAGATTTGAAACAACGCAATCATATCTCCTTGAATAATCACCTAAAATATAGTATAGAAGAGTAAATTCTCCAGGTTTACCTGATTGCTCTTTTAGAAAGAGTCATAAATCATCAGTTGATAAGCGGAATTATATGACTTTGGGATAGATGGATATTTAATAATTATTGAAACCTACAAGATCACTNTAATTGTTTGACAATTGCTATGATGGATATATATAGAATTATCTGAATCTAGACATCATTGAATAATAAATATATGTAATTTGGATATTTATTTATATAATTTGATTTAACCTCATTTCCATAAACCATTAGCTTAAGCCCATTTTCCAACATTAACAACACATCTGAATTTGGCTTATGCTTTTTCCATTCTATCAAAAGCTTTTGGGAAATCTTCAAATTCAAATGTCTCCACAATTGGATAAACATTATTTTAAGCAGAAAATTCAAGCATTTCCTAAGATATTTTAAAATTATAATACTTATGTTTCATCATAATTACCAATTAATGAACCAGCAACTCTAATTTAATTTAAAATGATATAAGCATGATCTAATTTGAAATTAACCTTTGAAGGAGGAGCTCCAACTTAGATATATGTACCTGTTGGGGCTGTTAATCTTTAATGGCTTTTGAAAACTTCTTCATCTTCAATGTAAAGAGTATTAATAACAATATCATATTTTCCTTATTCAGTTTTCAAACTCTCTACATTAATAGAACTGGACAAATTTGAAGCACCTAATCTTTTAATTTCTTATTCTCTATTTTTGCTAGTTGTAAAAGCAGTGACAGTCATTCCTAATTTTGATGCATATTAAACAGCCAAATGTCCTAATCCACCAATACCTATAACAGCACATGAAAAATTAGGTTTATAATATCTTTTTAATGGAGCATAAACAGTTATACCAGCACACAATAAAGGAGAACCTAATGCATCATTAAATCCTAAACAATCATATATATTTTATATTACCATCTGGAATTCTAAAAACCATTCTTTCAGCAACTTATATGTGTGTTGAATATCCACCAAAATTGTTATCATCATATAAAAAAATATAACTCTTATTTTTAGTTTTTTTAAACAAATTTTATAATTGACATACCGTTCAAAAAATCTAATGATACCATTATAATATTTAAAAGAAAGTCTTTAGTCTTAATAAATGTTATTTAAAGTCAAAACCATAAGTTTAATATCTATATATTCTCATAATTAAATTACGTTAAAAAATGAATACAGTTTGCTAACAAAAGACTGCTACTCCTTGTAGATTTGAAACAACGCAATCATATCTCCTTGAATAATCACCTAAAATATAGTATAGAAGAGTAAATTCTCCAGGTTTACCTGATTGCTCTTTTAGAAAGAGTCATAAATCATCAGTTGATAAGCGGAATTATATGACTTTGGGATAGATGGATATTTAATAATTATTGAAACCTACAAGATCACTTGAAGAGAGTCCTGAACAAAAGTTGAAATGTTATTATGCAAAAGGAGAAGAAACTTTAGATCATTATTAGCATTCCTTCAATCCATAATAATATATGAGTTTAAAGGAAGATAAGGAAATATAAGTAGAAGAGAAACCTTTTGAATCTCCACCTAAAATGGAAGTGTTTCAGAAACCATAATTAAGAAAGCAAATGAAAATGATTGATAAAATTGAAAGTGATAAGGTGAGCGTTGAGATATTTATGTCTGAATAAGATGAGAATTCCCTTATTTTTACAGGTATAACAAAAAGAATATTGCCTTCTCCTGAAGAAAACAAATAAATTTTAATGCAGAATTTGCAATAATTGTTTACTTCCATTGACAAAAGTACAAATTCAAATAAATTCTAAAATTATATAAAGATGGAATCATTAGAACAATCAGTTTTCCATTAACATTTAAACAAGTCAACCTAATAAGATTTTCTTTCAATCTCTTCTGCATAATCTATTAAATAATAAAAATGTTCTTCTTAAACCAATTTTAGAAGAAATTCAGCAATTATACCAAAATAACAATCAAAATGGAATAATTCAACTAAAGCTGATAAATAAAAAAATAATTGTTTCTCTAATAAATAATCAAAAAGTCCATTTCTAAAAGCTCAAAATCAAAAGGTTTCAATTAGTAAACCAAAGTTATAGCAAGTAAATCTTAATATTCAGTCTCCTCAAAAAGTGCCAACTCAAAAAAAATAAACATAATAGAATAGATCAACTGTATAAAAAGTAAGATCTTTTCATATCACTCCTGAAAAAATAGACGATTGCATCTATGATGAAAGATATTTTAAATGATATTTTTATATATATATATCTATCTATCTATCTATCTGTATAATCATTATACTTCACTTGATTTAAATAATTCTTAAACCATTTTACAACTTATATTGATCACTGAACCTATATGAGTAACTCCAACTATTGGAACCTCAAAATTCATAAATCCATGTGATAAACAATTAAAAATATCCAATTTAATATCATGATGCAATTTTCTCATTTTATTAACAAATCTTATTGTATCTCCTGTTAAACTATCTTTAGCCCCACAAATAATGCGCATCTTAGGCAATCTCAGAAATGAATAAATTAAATACTTAGTTAAGAAAGAATCATCAGCTATTATAGGACTAAGATAAGGATCAGTATCTGGATGTTCTTTTCCACTATTTAAATATTCTCTTAAAACTACAACCAAAATTGTTGTAGGAGCTATTTGATCAATCAATCCATTGAGTAAATATGGATTAAAGACTTTGAAGTTTAGATTTACAACAGGATAAGGTAAAAATAATCCATCTGGTACTTTGATACCCATTTTAATGGCACGAAAACAAATACCAAGGGCCATGTTACCACCTGCAGAATCACCAGCAAGAATTAATTACTCCAAATTTATATTCATATAAAATTTGCTAAAATAGAGCTAATATACTTAAGAAGAATTACAATCCAGAGATATAATTACCATACATCCTCAAGGGCATATGGATAAGGGTATTTAGGAGCAAGTCGATAATCAATACTAAAAATTACACAATCTTCCCCAATATGATTAGCCCATTTTCTAGTATATGTTTGATGGCTAAATGATGACATCCCAACCCATCCTCCTCCATGGATTTATAATATCACTTTCTTAATTTTGCCATCCAATCCAGGGGATGTTCCTTCAAAAATATTATTATGATCTTTGCTGATGTTGGCTATTTATTTTACTATTAGCTCTTCATCAATTTTTGATCTAAATACTTCCTTATTTGCTGATAACACTCTAACTTTTATTTTATTTTATCTATCCTTTCGAAAGAGAGATTATATCAATTTTTCATATAAATTTTCATCTATTAAATCAAACCCTTTAAATTCTTCTTACTAAAATAATGTTCCACTTTCAATTTCTTGATTTATTCTTTCCAAAGTAAATGTTGGTTTGAATAAATAAGGAACATATATTTTGTGATGAGATTATATTTTAGTCATCGAGTATTTCATAAAATTCTTTAAAACTGGTGCCTTATCTTAAATACTCCATAAATTTTAAATGAATTTGACAGAAGGGTTTGTCATTTCTTTTAGTTTAATTTATCTTGCCTTCTCAATATTTGTTATAAGGAAGGCACCTCCCAAATTTTAGAAGATCATACTAAAAACAGGTAGTTTAATCATATTTCCTAATTTTGCATATGCACAGCCTACTGAAATGTAATCGTTAAACTTTTCAAATTGCAAATCTAAGATCTCTGGGTCATCAAGCTATATTTGTTTTTCAAATTACATCAATAAACTGAATATACTTAGCTAAATGAGCCCATTCTTAATGGGTATTGCTTAAACAATAGATATCATCCAATGGAACTTTTGAGATATTAGGCATAAATTCTCTTATCTAATTTATTAAAATAATGCAATACTATTTAAAGTCTTCGTATTACATAATCAATCTCTAATTTGTGTTTTTGTAATTCTTATTCAAAATTTTTAAATTACAAAACTTATTCTAAACATAAAAGAAAAGGATGGATAATTTTATGATTTATAAATTATGCACACTGTTCCAACAAGGGATGATGACATTAATTTTACTCAAATTACTTTTGGGTTTCATCTAATTGAAATAACCACTCGATAACATCTGGGTTTTAGGTATTGAAATGTTTCATAATCAATTGACATTTCTACAAATAATAGATAGCATCAATCATGCCTTCTGAATGTTATACTTTCTTCATACAAATAATTTAATAATTTAAAATTTTCAAACTAAATTCATTAGAGCAATTTAACTTAGTTAATATTCTAAAATATATAAGTAGATTTGATATTGCTTTCATTTGTTCTCAAATGAAATGGTTTTGATAAAAAAACATTTTGAAATTGAAAGTTTACTTTTGCATAAAAATAATTAAAATTTCCAATAACATAAAAGTTGCATATGAATCCTGAATAATCCAAATAATTATAAGAATGGAAATTAAAATACGTAAAGTTGAATCCAATATTGCTTATCTTAATGGGTATGATTATGAAAATAAAAAAGGATTGGTATTGATTGCATTTGGAATTGTATCACAAACAGTTGATATAGATTATGAATATATATCTACTAGATATGATGAAATTTGCACCCTGAAGAATTAATGTTCTGTAATTTTATGTTAAAAATAACCTTAGATTAATATTGATGTACCATAAAAGATGAAATCTCCTGTATTTTTTTCATACGAAGTTTCGTCCTTTTTCTAAAACACTGATAAATATTTTAATAGCATCCCTTATGATTAATTGTATGGAGACTCCGATTTCGACACTTCAATTTGTGATCAATATAAAACTAATATGGAAATGGGTAAAATCTTAAGTGTAACAGGAAAAGCCTTATCATAAGATGATATTGCTATACCATGTGGTATTGCTGCTTATTCTTATATGAATGGTAAGACTGTAAGATTTATTATTTTTAAGATGAATTCTTTTTGATAAAAGATGGGAAATAAATTTTAATCACAGATAAAGGTATATCATGGGAATCTGATAGAGAAAAGTTTACAAATATAAACTTAGACAAATAATGGATTGATATGGAATCAGGTGATTATTTTCATTTAAATTAGAAAGATTTATAAATTGGATGAGGCCATCTCCATTAAGTAGGTTCAGGAAATTATGGGGAAGAATCGATTAAGATTTAGAAGCTGGAACATACACAGTTAATATACAAATTAGTAAGTTTTATATACATCAATAATTAGAAACTAATGACGCATTTACAGAAACTAAAAAATATGTTCTTTTACACAATAATGGATAATTTTCAGATCCAATTTTAGTGATAACATTACCATGTCTTTGTGTAGGACCATTCTTAATAATTTTTGGTATAATAAATTTGATTTATTGGGGGAAAAAATAAAATTTGATAAAAAAATACAGAATTTATTGATTGCCTTACTTATTCCCATAATATAAGTTCTTATTTAAATTATTAAATTAATATATAAAAAAGTATAATTATTTATACCTTCTTTGATCAAAGATTAAATTAGATTAAATTCCACTTTAATCGCAACTAGAAGGAAATAACAAAAAGCATTCAAGCGTTTGATCCCTAATGTTTTCTTAAAAATGCATTAGGTTCATGACCTTGGAACATTAATAATAAATATATTTTTGAATTTAGATTAAAAATAAAATCAATATTAACATGGGTCTTCATTTTTGATGATGATATTGTTTATTTTAATAATTGGTTATGTTTATTTTAAATATGTGCGTAGTCTATAAGGTCTATTTTCTGAGAGTATAATTGAAGGTTTTAACTTATTGACAGAATTCTATTTGGAATTTTATAATTAACTGATCTTTGGTATTGCATGTTAGGTTTTAATAATAGGAATCTTATAAATATTATTTATTTTATTTATCTCATCCATAAGATAATCAGATTCTTATTAAATTAAGGATGGAAGTTTTCTTTTTCTTTTTAATTCAAACAATTATTCCTTTATGAATTGATTAAGTTAATTATTATTAAATTTGGATTGGTTTTCAGTAAAGGATAGAGATCGATTTTAGTGGATTTTATGGGGATTATTTTAGACATACATTTATTAATATTAATGAGTTATCAAAATCATCCTTAAAAGTTTCCTTTTGATAGTTAAGGTCCGTAAGGGTAGCCATAAGTACCATTGTTTCAGTAGGTTTACTATGCTCAACAACAATAAATATATGGATTTGAATAATAACAATTCCCATCATTGAATTATAATGGATATGGTTATTATGTATAGCCACAAAGTAATAAAGTTATTTGTAAGTTCAGTGCCCTAATATAATATTCCTCCTCAACAACCTACTCCTGTTGATAGTTTAAGTAGTAATAGTATTAGTTTGAGTGGTATTTGAATTTTGTATTTTGTATGATCAGATTAGGGAGCAAAAAAAAAGAAGAAAAATAAGTCTGACAAATCTAAGAAAGATAAAAAGAAAAAGAGAAAGAGAGGTTTTATTTATCTTAATTATTAAAAGCCAGTAGTAGTAGTTCTTCTTCTAGTAGTAGTGATTCTAGTAGTAGCAGTAGCAAGAGCCGTAGTAAGTATGATTATTTTATATATCTAAATCTCTTTATAGAAAAAAGAAAAAACCTTTATCCTTTTTACATAATGAGGATAATTGGAAGTGCAAGTATTGTTATAATATCAATTTCCCTCATCGTACAGAGTGTAATAGATGTAAGAAAAGTAGAGAATAGGCTGTAAAAGTATTCATTAACTCTCTAACTTCTTTTCTTAGGATGACAAAGGCAAGAAATATGTCCCTAACCCAGATGATTGGAAATGTAATATTTGTGGTAATTTTAATTACGCCAGAAGAGATAAATGCAATAGATGCAAAGAAGATAAACCAAAAGCCACAATGCCTTAACCATCTGCATAATATAATTAAGTAAACTGAAGTATTTTCCTTTGCATTTCATAAATCAAAACAATTATTATTTTTCTCATTCTGCTTTCTTTCTATTTACTAAATGCATATCTAAATTTACTATAATTTGACATATTCTGATTAAAAATAAGTTGTATCCTAAATGTAAATATTCTCATAAAGGGTCTGGTATAATGAAAAATCCAATCTATTGATTTTAAAAACAAAGTTAATTCCATATAAAGACTAAACATTCTTTTACTATTCTGAAATTGTAATTGCTGATTGTACTATTTAAAAATATCAGCAATTTTCCTAAAATAAAATAATAATTTACAAGAATTAAACTAGAATTATCGAATGAATGATTCTACTATTGCCAAAATAATAATAATCCTTAATAAATTTATATTAATTAAGGATTAGTTTACAATTTCAATTTTTTATTATTGTTCCATTAATCAAATGCAGCTAAAGTTAAAGTATTTCCTATTAATAAAAAACTTCAGCTGTTTTTCATTAATTGTTTGTTCATTATCATTATTATATTGTTAGCATTTATTTATAAATTAATATAGTAAACCATATAAAAATCCAATTATCATTCCTTGCCAATCAAAAATAAATGATAGTGTATTAGAAGGAATTCTGCCATGTAGATAGCCAACATTGAATATTTACTCTGATTTTTTACTAAGCTATTTAAGGTAACAATTATGTCAAAGCCAATCATAAATTTAAGTGCACCAAGAAAAAATTCATATAGAATAACTTACAAAGCTATTTATTTGCATATAAATAGTAATCAAAATATTGATGCTTTTTATAATTTAACATCTACCCATCATTTTCATCGATAACCAAATAAGCGTATCAAGAGTTCCTTTTTCGAATTTTTAAACTCACATACTAAAATTCTTGCATGGTAAGCAATTTAATAAATATATATAATAATAAAATAATCTTAACTCTTTTTTAATTAATAGAGCTTATCAAAAGTGTTTTGATAAACTCGATTAGAATATATTCTATCTTTAAGAAAATATCCTATTTCTCAATAAAAATCTTAAAAATCTGACTGTTAATATTTTTATTAAATGTAGCAACATTATTCTTAATAAGTTATACCTTAAACATATCAATAACCTTAGAGAAACGCTTCCAATTCACCTCTTTAAAGAGTTGCTTCTCCTCAACATTTTACACCCACACATAATTAACCCAAATAAAAATATGAAGGTGAGACTAATAATAATTACTCAAGAGATTTGAGACCTAATAATAGATAAGCTAGCAATCTTCCTAATGGACAATCTTATGAAAATATGGTCTTAAGAATTTAAACTTTAGAGAAAGAAAACTAGAATCTCAAATAATAGCTTTAAAATGCTAATAATCAAATTCAAATATTAAACTAAAAAGTAAATCAGCATCCAACTCAAAGTCTACTTAAAACTACTACATTTGAACTTGTTGTTCTTTAAAAAGCTGTAGAATAATTAGAAGGGTTGAAGAATGGGTTAGCTAAAAAAAAGTTGTTAGGAAGTAATAATCAAACAACACTTCCTGAATCTTAAAAAGATGTTGGCAGTGAATTTAAGAGTANTCGAATGAATGATTCTACTATTGCCAAAATAATAATAATCCTTAATAAATTTATATTAATTAAGGATTAGTTTACAATTTCAATTTTTTATTATTGTTCCATTAATCAAATGCAGCTAAAGTTAAAGTATTTCCTATTAATAAAAAACTTCAGCTGTTTTTCATTAATTGTTTGTTCATTATCATTATTATATTGTTAGCATTTATTTATAAATTAATATAGTAAACCATATAAAAATCCAATTATCATTCCTTGCCAATCAAAAATAAATGATAGTGTATTAGAAGGAATTCTGCCATGTAGATAGCCAACATTGAATATTTACTCTGATTTTTTACTAAGCTATTTAAGGTAACAATTATGTCAAAGCCAATCATAAATTTAAGTGCACCAAGAAAAAATTCATATAGAATAACTTACAAAGCTATTTATTTGCATATAAATAGTAATCAAAATATTGATGCTTTTTATAATTTAACATCTACCCATCATTTTCATCGATAACCAAATAAGCGTATCAAGAGTTCCTTTTTCGAATTTTTAAACTCACATACTAAAATTCTTGCATGGTAAGCAATTTAATAAATATATATAATAATAAAATAATCTTAACTCTTTTTTAATTAATAGAGCTTATCAAAAGTGTTTTGATAAACTCGATTAGAATATATTCTATCTTTAAGAAAATATCCTATTTCTCAATAAAAATCTTAAAAATCTGACTGTTAATATTTTTATTAAATGTAGCAACATTATTCTTAATAAGTTATACCTTAAACATATCAATAACCTTAGAGAAACGCTTCCAATTCACCTCTTTAAAGAGTTGCTTCTCCTCAACATTTTACACCCACACATAATTAACCCAAATAAAAATATGAAGGTGAGACTAATAATAATTACTCAAGAGATTTGAGACCTAATAATAGATAAGCTAGCAATCTTCCTAATGGACAATCTTATGAAAATATGGTCTTAAGAATTTAAACTTTAGAGAAAGAAAACTAGAATCTCAAATAATAGCTTTAAAATGCTAATAATCAAATTCAAATATTAAACTAAAAAGTAAATCAGCATCCAACTCAAAGTCTACTTAAAACTACTACATTTGAACTTGTTGTTCTTTAAAAAGCTGTAGAATAATTAGAAGGGTTGAAGAATGGGTTAGCTAAAAAAAAGTTGTTAGGAAGTAATAATCAAACAACACTTCCTGAATCTTAAAAAGATGTTGGCAGTGAATTTAAGAGTAAAGTAACATTAGCAGAAGACAAAATTAGTTAATCAATTTAATAATCACAAGTAATTGTATTAAAATATTCATCAAAGGCAAATCTATTATTTCCAAAAGAACAATAAGTTTAAAATTATTAATCTAATCCCCCTAATAAAGAAACATAAGAAGAAACAAGATAGGGAAGAAGAATATTAGGAAATACATAATCTGATTAAGTTGATGATAGAACAAAGAGTAGTCCAATTAAATATCTAAATGTTAAAGCTAATGCTAATTAGATTTCATTAAGAATATCTCCTAAAGGAAGATCAGAAGTATCATAAAATTGATATGTATATAAAAATAGTCATTTCTACCTTTGTAAAAAAAATTAATTATTTTAAATTATCTTAATCAATCAATAAATCAATTAAAATATTAAAATATAAATTGTTTTATTCAAAAAAAAGAATTAAATCTTGAAAAATAAAATTATATAGTAACTCATTTCTTACTTCTCTTCTTCTTTTTTGACTTTTTTTTTTTTGCAAATGGATCCACTTTCATTCCAAATCCTGGTGGAGGTAAAGTATTTCCTTCAGGATCTTTTAGATTTATTGGATCTGGAATTAATAAAGCATTAACTAATTTTTAAACTGGAACAGTGACTCCTTTTTTAGCTAATCTTAATTTTATTTCTTCAATTTCCTTTATATTTTTAATAATAATTTTACTTATAATTAATCATAACGAACTTAATCCAATGGTTAGGCAGCCAAAATAGCAGACAAAGGTCTTTTTTATTATTAAGTTAAAGATTGATTTTTTCCATAGATTGACATACTTTACTCAGGTTAAAGACGATTAGCTTCATCTTCCTCTTATAATCCTATGATATTTCCATGTAATTTTTTAATTTTGTTGATATTATGTTTTGATATTTTAGATTCAAGTCCTCTAAAATCAGTATTATTCATAAATTTTGGTTCTTTTTAATAATTTGGTAATTTTTCATTTAAATTTCTAGGTTAACAAGTTTAAGGTCGAATTCTTTTTTATTATCGTTTTTATCCATCATCATCAATCAATCCTGTTTATCCATCAATTTCTATATTATTTTAAATCATCTCTTCCTCTTCATCTGATAGATCACTTAAATCATCTTCCCATTATGATTTGTTCTTATTCAAACTCAATTAATGATTCTTTTGGATCTACATGATTCATGTATATTAATTTACTTTATTAAGTTCTTTGTAATCTTTTTCTTTATTTTGTCTTTCTTTCATTTCTAATTCTCTAAATCTATTACCATAAGTTGCACTCTCTATTCTTCTATTCATTTCTCTTTCAACTCTAGCTTTATTTGAAGACCATTAATGCATCATAGCAACTAATTCTTCATCCTCTCTTTTTTATTATGCTTCTTTATTTCTAAGTTTTTAATATTTCTTTTAAATATTTAATTCATCAGATTAATTAGAATTTTAATATTATTGAAAACCATCTCTTGTTTCAAAATCTAAATTTCTAGGTTTCTAATTATTTTCTACTTATTCATCATTCAAAAAAACTTTTATTTAAGGTTCAAGTGTCCTTTCTTTTTTTTTAGCTTCTTCTTCTTAAATAATTAATTTAGCCTCATTTTCAGCTTATCTTGCAGCCAAATCTTCTTCATTTAATAATACTTCATCATTATTATCTACTAAATCTCCTTAAATTACTACTTCTTCATCTCTCTCTTCTACTATAGCTGTAGGTTTAGCTGATTTTATTGGTTTTGGAAATGTTGATTTCATTTTAATTTTACCTGAACTATCTACTGCACTTTAAGGTCTAGGTGCTTAAAAATTTTAAATGATCCTTCTTTTATAATTAGTTAAACGTTAATCAGGTGGAGGCATTGAATCATGTTTAGTTCTATATCCATTTTAAAAATCATGTAATTAATCTTAAATTATATCTCCTGGAAGTAAAGTCCCTTTACTATATTGAGATTCTTTCTTAAATATAATATAAATAATTAAATACCATTTAGTCAATACGAATAGTACCAGTGACTCCAGAATCAGGTCTATCTGGATGAGTTTATTCAATTGTTGTTTCTGCATATCCATCTATCACAGTAGTTGGATATCCAGATTATGGTCTCATACTTTTAATTGTAAGAGCACTTTAAGGTCTTTTAGCTTAAGTTACACTACTAAATGGTCTCTTAGTTTATCCTGTTGGAGGTCTAGTTGGTCCTTAATCACTGTCGAGTTTACGACTTTGATAATCTATTTTGGTTATTGTTTCTAAAGCCCAATTATAACACTTTGTTATGAATTTAGCTTGCAACTCTCTATTACGTGTAAAGAATGATATTTCTCTTATTATATTGGCTAAAGAACGAAAAAACTATAGTCTCCACATTCCATTACGTATTCTAGCATTCCTTTATTAGGCATTTAAGACCTGATGAACTTAAAACAGTTACTTCTGCATTAAACATTTCTACCATTGTTATCATACCTTGGTACTCCTCATTATTATCTAAGAATGCTGATTTACATTTATCAACAGTGACTATTTCATAATAATGCATAGTTTCCCAAGTATTTACTTTGTAATTTTCCATCATTTATTAATGTGATACTATCCGCTCTTATAGTTATTGAAATTCTTCAAAAGTATAGTCTCCTCTCCCTTCAAAAGGTAAAACTTCAAACATCAATGGTACATCATTATCATCATATTTAATGACTGAATGATGGATTAGTTATGATTATTGAAGCATTATTTAATAATAATAATAATAATAAATATCAGATGAATTTCTTATCTAATTTATATTTTATCTAATCTTTCTCTCTATTAATAGATGATTACTAATTTTATTCTCTTTAATTTGCAACTACTAATCATTATGAATATTACTCTTATTATAAGGTGTAGACTTATTTAGTGATTCAAAAAATAAATCTTTATTTGATGATTTATAAGTACTATATAACTATTTTCTTAATTCTTCTACCCTATTTGTTTCTGGAGTCTTTCTTCGATCCTATAAATATCTCTAATTATCAGAAAAAATTCCTTATTAATCACTTTTTGGGTTTATTAATTAAAATGGTTATTTTTTTGGATTTCCTAATTCTGAAGCTTTTAAACTTTAAATCTATTTTTATGGAGAACTCTACTTTTGTTATCTATAATTAAAAAAAATATCTTTTTTCTGTTCTTCAGCTATAAATGTTATATATGAATACCTTTTGGTTTAATGTAATTAAAGTTTAATTTAGGTGAAACATCTCTTTTAATAAATTTATTATTAGAATCCTTATTCGCTTCTCTATTTTTTAAAATAGATATTCCATCTCCTACTCTACTTTTATTATTTATCTTGTATTATTCCAATTCCATTCTCAGTTTGTCTATATCAAATTTTGAATTATTGTTTAAATATGGATGAAGTTTTTATGATGCATTTTAGTTTAAATTCTTATCATTTTATACATCCAATGATGTGAATGGCCGATAATTTGAAATATAATCACTAGCATTTTTAGATAATTTTGGTTAAACATTATTTTTTGGACTAAAAAAAGTATGCTTTTATTAATTAGTATACATCCATGTTCTATCTACATCTATAAGACTTTATTTTTTTGAAAAAATAGTTGGGCTTTATTATCTTTTTTACACTTACACAATATCATTCAAATAAAACATTCTTTTTTAAGATTATTCTCTATCATGCATAGAAGAGTATTATTATTTAGGAAGATACTAAAATGAATTTACTTGTTATTAAATTTCGTTTGAAGGAAATCGTTTAGGTCTATCACCTTTATCATAATTCAAAAAAGATGGTATTTTACTCAATTAATTATTAGTAAATGGCTTATATTCATTAGGAGATCTTTAAGGTTATGGCCTTTAATAATATGAGTTATAATATCTTCCCTATCCACTGTCAGTAGATTTACGTTCTGCAGATGATTGACGGTCGTATATATTAAAATTGAATTGCTTCTTCATATCAATTGAATTTGAGTCTAGTAAGTAATTAGAATTCTTAAACATCACATGTTCTTCACTTCTTTTGGACATATTACTGTTAGATTAATAAATATATATTTTATTATATTGTTAAATTTTTCATTATTCGACTTAAATTTTAGATTAAAGATATCAATATCAGCTAATTAATTGAACAGTTGGTGTATACAATGATGTGTACACTATGCAACAAATATTTTACCAAAAGAATATTTTCTATAAAAATACTTAAATCAGGTATTCCAGTTTAGTTATCAATTACTGATAATAATAAAAATTATCCATTGTTTATAATTGAAGGATCCTTTATGGATTGGCTTAGGTAAGTTAGAAATTAAAATAACTGGAAATAAATAGATTATTTTCAATTAATATTAATATTAAACTTAGGTATAAATAAAATAAATTCAACTATAAGCATGATTAATGTATTATTATTTAGGATCTTCATAATCATCCCAGCCAAGAGGCTTGATGTCTTCATCCTAATCTAACCACATAACACGTCTACCTCCTTCCCACAATCCTAATTAACTCTTACCATTAGGCAATATGTATCTACCTTTTCCAGCCTACTTCCCATTTACCCAATACCCTTCATATTCTTGAATTTAATTCATTGATTAATACTTCGTCCATCTGGCCAAACATATACTCCATATCCTTATTTCTTATCATTTAGGTATTCTCCATTATACTATCTTCCATCAGGCCAACTATAAGTACCTCTTCCATTCATTTAACTCTTTTTCCATCCACCTTCATATTTCTTAATTGAATATAAATATTACTCTACCATCAACCCAATAATGAACTCCATATCCATCCATAACATTACTCTACCAATTTCCAATATAAATAGAACCATCATTCCAAAAATATTTTCCAAAGCCATCTTTCTTTCCATGACTATAATTTCCCTCATATCTAGATTTATCGACCCAAACCTCTATTCCATAACCGTGAGGTTGATCATTCAACCATTCACCTTCAAACTTAGCCCCATTAGCATGTAAATATATTCCTTTACCACAAGCCCTATCTTATTTCCATTATCCTTCATAATAATCTCCTCCTAAATGCCAAAACTTTCCCTTCCCATCAGCTTTATTATTTTTCCACTCTCCTTCATATTTAGCACCGTCTACCCATATTTAAACTCCATATCCATCTCTTTATTAACCTATCCACTCACCTTCATAAGACGCTCCACTCTTAAATATATGTTTGTTTCTTCTTTCTCTTTATTTACAATTTGATCTGCTTCCCAATGTTTCTAAAATATCCTCATGATTTCTAAATGCCATTTCATTTTTCTTTCTCTAACTATCACTATTAGACTCTAACTATTTAATGTAAAAATTACAAGAAGTTAAATTTATCTCCATTTTCTTTTCAGATTATGCCTAATTTTGAACTTCATGTTCAACTGGATCTTAAATTGGTTATATCGATTCTTTTTGTTCTTCCTTAAATGTATTTTCTTATTAATCATCCTCCTCACAATCCTATTAATTATTTGAATAGTGATTCATAGTTTATTAGTGAAATTCGCTAATCAAAATTTCGTCTTTCTTTTAACAACTCTAACAATTCGAACATTGACTCCCCATTTTATAAGTTAAATCTATTTGGATTTAATTTAAAATAAATAATATGAAATTTCAGAGTATAAAATTATATAGTATTAGACAAAAGATGAAAAATCGATAATTTAATTTAAATTTTTACGATAATAATCTTAGATCATAAAGAAATCTAAAATTGAAAAATACACAATAATTAGTGTAACTAAATTATTTTTATACCTATAAAATTTAGTTATAAAAAGAAGGATTTTTTTAATTATTTGATGAATATTAAATTATTAAATTGATGAATTTAAACTCCTACTATAGAATTTTTTGTTGATTCAAAAGATCTGATGGATTTCTAATAATACTTACAGATTTTTATAATTTCTCTTAAATTTCAATTATGTTTAATTATGAAAATGAAATGTATATATAGATAATATAAAATCATGAACATGCTTTATAAGGTGTATGTCCAACAACTTTTCCACAATAACTACATTGATGATAAACATCTTTACAATCACCAGATAATAAAGGTATTAAACATAAACAACCAAAGAAAATACATAATAATACAGCAATCCAATATGTATCATTACCTGGTTTATAAGTAATAGTTGTAACTGAATGTTAATTACAAAAAGGACATTAAACTAATGCTGGAGTTCTAAATCCAGATGCATTTTATACTACTTATGGAGTCTAAAATATAAATTATATATATTTACATAAGGAATATAAGGATTTTGTAATACAATACCAGTTATCTATTATTAATAAGGTTATATTAATTATTATTATTATTATTATTATTATTATTATTATTATTATTATATTAGTTATTATTAGTTTGAATATTATTATTGATCTGTTTATAGATTCAATACTTAATATGGATTTTATAAATATGGTTATTATAATTATTATTATTATTATGGTTATTAAATTTAAGGAGCATAAGGTACATAATATTAATTAATTGGTTATTATTAAGCTTATAATAATGGTACATTTTAAGTTGAAAAGTCTTAAGGTGCTTTTGCATTTTCTTTATCCATTTTCCGTATTGTTTATTTAATATATTAATTATTTGAAATAAATAAACTATTTATCAATACAATTCTATATATTCTATGTTGTTTATATATAATACATAAATATAATTATATATGTATATATATATCAAATTATTTTATTAATTAAAAGTCCATATCTATCTTATCTAACATAACCATTTTAATATATTCTTTACATCATTTCATCCATTATTTATTCAATCTCTTTTTATTTATATATATATTCTTATATATCTACATTTACATTACATTCAATCCATTTTATTCTTTCTTTNAATTTAAACAGGAAATCTCATTCCTTCTGCACTTCGCAAAACAGGTGCTGCAGTATAAATCGGTCCATTCGGTACCAAGCCAGATTAACTTTTAGAAATTAATATAACTTATTACTATACAGGTTGTTAAGGATAGTTTCCATATTAGGGTTAACCGACTGGTTATCCAACTGGAATGTTCGGATCTAAATATGGAGCTGGTTATTGGTAAGCAGGATATGGCTATGGTTATGCATATTAGTTCTGCTATGCTTAAGGTTAAAAATAGGGGTATCCTCCTTATTAAGCAGAGACTTATCCATATTAGTTATTTTGATTATATTCCATTTGATTAATTTATATTTTTATAATTATAAGAATACTTTGATATTTTATATCTATTATGTTTAATTATGAAAATGAAATGTATATATAGATAATATAAAATCATGAACATGCTTTATAAGGTGTATGTCCAACAACTTTTCCACAATAACTACATTGATGATAAACATCTTTACAATCACCAGATAATAAAGGTATTAAACATAAACAACCAAAGAAAATACATAATAATACAGCAATCCAATATGTATCATTACCTGGTTTATAAGTAATAGTTGTAACTGAATGTTAATTACAAAAAGGACATTAAACTAATGCTGGAGTTCTAAATCCAGATGCATTTTATACTACTTATGGAGTCTAAAATATAAATTATATATATTTACATAAGGAATATAAGGATTTTGTAATACAATACCAGTTATCTATTATTAATAAGGTTATATTAATTATTATTATTATTATTATTATTATTATTATTATTATTATTATATTAGTTATTATTAGTTTGAATATTATTATTGATCTGTTTATAGATTCAATACTTAATAAGGATTTTATAAATATGGTTATTATAATTATTATTATTATTATGGTTATTAAATTTAAGGAGCATAAGGTACATAATATTAATTAATTGGTTATTATTAAGCTTATAATAATGGTACATTTTAAGTTGAAAAGTCTTAAGGTGCTTTTGCATTTTCTTTATCCATTTTCCGTATTGTTTATTTAATATATTAATTATTTGAAATAAATAAACTATTTATCAATACAATTCTATATATTCTATGTTGTTTATATATAATACATAAATATAATTATATATGTATATATATATCAAATTATTTTATTAATTAAAAGTCCATATCTATCTTATCTAACATAACCATTTTAATATATTCTTTACATCATTTCATCCATTATTTATTCAATCTCTTTTTATTTATATATATATTCTTATATATCTACATTTACATTACATTCAATCCATTTTATTCTTTCTTTAACTAATTATTCAAGTCTTGATATTTCTTCAGCTGTGAATTTGCATTTAATTTATTCATCTTTGATAGTGTTTTTAATTTAATATGCAGTTAATTCAATGTTGTTCTTGGCTTCAATCTTTGATTTAATTATATCATCTTCAGCTCTAAATTTTTCAGCTTCCTAAGCTAATAATTCAATTTCATCTTTTGATAATCTACTTTTTTAAGGCATAATAGTAATCTTTTATGAATTTTTTGTAGCCTAATCCTCAGCATTAAAGTAAATTGTACCATTTATATCAATCTCAAATGATACTTCAATTTTTGGAACTCCTCTAGGAGCTGGAGCAATACCATCTAAATTAAATTGTCCAATTTTTTTGCAATCTTTTGTCATTTTTCTTTCTCCTTCATAAATTTCAATTATGACATTTGTTTAATTATCTGTGTAGGTAGTAAATATTTGTGTCTTTTTATATGGAATAGATGTATTTCTCCCAATAAAAACATTCATGATACCACCAGCAGTTTCAATACCTAAAGATAAAAGAGTGTAATCAAAATATAGAAAATTCTTATTCCATTCATCGTCTTAATTTTTTATGATGTCAGCTTAGATGGCTGCTCCATAAGCAACAACTTCATCTGGATTGATCGATTTGTTCAATGTCTTTCCATTAAAATAATCTTACACTAGCTCTTAAACTTTTGGAATTCTTGATGATCCTCCAACCATTACAATTTCATGAACATCTATTTTTGAGATACCTGATTCCTTAAGAAAATTTTCAATCAAAGTTATACATTCCTTAAACATGCTCATACATAAATCTTCAAATTTAGTTCTGCTGATAGTACAATTAAAATCTTCCTTACCATCTAAAGCATCAACTTCAATTATAGTTTAATCGGCTGATGAAAGAATTCTCTTAGCTCTTTCGCATTATGTTCTAAGTCTTCTTAATGATATCGGATTTCCTCTAATGTTGATTCCTTTCTTCCTAAAAAATTCATCACAACAATATTCTACAAGTTTGTTATCAAAATCTTCACCTCCTAAGTGATTGTAACCAGATGTAGCCACTATTTCAATAAAACCATCTTCAATAGTCAATAAGGAGACATTAAAAGTACCGCCTCCTAAATCTAATATAAGAGCATGTTATTCATTTTTGCATTTCATATCTAAATTATAAGCAATAGCAGCAGCAAATGGTTCATTGATAATTCTCAAAACATTCAAACCAGCAATGGCACCAGCATCTTTTGTGGCTTATCTTTAAGAATNTTCAACTAATTATTCAAGTCTTGATGATCATCAAATACCTACTAATTTATGAATTTAATTCTTAATTATATTCATATAGTAGGCATTAAACTATAAATAGTTCATTTCGAAAATGCAATTTAATCACCACTTTTAAAATTTCTTATTTGCTTATTATAAACTAATTTTTGTTTTTTTAATCTTGAATATTAAAAATTATTAATTTGTTAAAAAAATCTTGATAATCCTACTTTTAGTTTTTAATCCATAAACTTAATGATTATACCCCTCTTGTCAGTATATTTTGCTAAATATCATTAATAATGTCTTTAATAATTAAAATTGTCTAATATTAATTTTTAATATAATCTGTTTTAAATTTTTGATTATATAATTTGATTAATTACTGTGTTTACCTAATATTTTATCAAATAATTTCTGAAACCTCAATACTTTTATTCAAATACTTTTTATTTTTATTTATTAATAGATATTCCAAAAGATATGAGTTAGAATTCATCAAATTCAATTATAGAAATTTTGTTTAATAATCATTCTTAATATAAAATAGAAATTATAAAAAAATTTAGGTTATAATTCTTCTTTATATCTCAAATCTTCAATATATTATTCTAATAATTTATCATTCTACACAATATAAATATATTTTAATAAGAATAAATGGAGCTGGGATTATTATAATATTTCTTCATTAATTTTTGCAATAATAAATAACCAATCAAATTAAGCGTAAATAATTATATTCCTTATCTTTTATCATTATTCAGTTCTAATAGAATTAGACTATTATTTTTATTTTAATTATAGTGAAGAAGGATTATAAAATTTGATTAAATAAATTTACTTTTTATTTGAATTTTATTTTTGCTTAATTTACATTAATAAATTAAACTTTCATCATTTCAAAAATTAAAAAAATCTTCTATCCATTAAATTAGTTGTTCATTTTTTTTAATTTACATAGAATTTTCACTACTACAGTAAAAGATTATAATTATTTATGGTATTAATTATCAGATAGTATGATTTCTTTTGGCTATCAAATTTAATATCTAAATTTTGCATAATATAAGGAGATATTTAAAATTTTTCACATCAATCTTTTAATGAATTAAGGTTCAATATTTCAAATTATAGTTTTTTGTTAATTTATTTCTTTTAATATCAGGTATTTAAATAGCTCCTTCATTCTTTTTCATAATTCCATATTTTTTTGATGAGGAAACATCATTTTCAGAATATTAAATATTGTTATTAAATGATATTTTATGAATTTATAGAATTCTTTTATAATTGTGATATTCTTAAATTGTTTTAAAATGTATGCATAGAATTATAGCTGTTATTACTGTAAGTGTTTTTTTATTTTTTGAATATGGTTTTATAATTTTTTATATACAGATTCATTTTAATTTATATAATTCTATAAATTTAAAATCTATTTTTGTTTTTATGCCTAAATAATGTAATTAATTGTCATATTATTTCTAATTATAATAGAATGAATACAGAAACTCAATCTGAAAAGTAGGACTAAAGAAGATCAAAGAGAGAGAGATATGTTGGGGAAGCTTTGAATGCAGTCTAAAAATGGAGGGATTTGTTTGAAAATGGCTATTATGATGAGGTTGGTAATTACTTGAAGCCAACTTTGAAAGAAGCAGCTGATCTTGTAGGACTTCCTAAAAGATCTCTAGAATAATATTATAGTGTATTTAGGTAATACTTTCATTTTGAATCTAGGAAAATTCCATAATCCATCGATATAATGAGGTTTCTCGATAAAAAGATGGGCTATCTCAATTAGTTCATAAAAGAATTGAAAAATGAATCAGCCATAACTTAAGAATAAGAAAAAGAAGAATAATAAGAATAGAGCTCTTGGGATAATATGATAATAGAAGCAGATGACTAATTAGCAGTTCAAAGGGAAATAGATGATGAACCTGAACTTTAATAAATTCTCCAATATTAATAGTACTATGAAAATGAAGATGATTATATTAAAAATTTGTAATTAGAAGAAGATTAAATATATTGTTCGGAATACTATTTTTATGATGAAAATGACGATTATTTTATGAGAGATGACTTTAACAATCCTGCTTTACCAGATTGATTTGCTAAAATATTTATTTAATCTACAGAACTTATATATTTATAATAATAAATAGTAATCATATATAAATCATGAAAATTATCTGTAGAAATTCAATAATTTAGTAATTTAAAGAGATCTAATTCTTCTATTTTTTGATTTATTATGAATATTCTTTAAAGTGTTTAAAATTTACTATTGATTATTCTTTTCTTATATTGAAAGTTTATTAGTAATCATAATTTAAGAAATAAATATTTCTTTTTATACATGATCATTTGTCATCATATTTATTTCATAATTCTCATCTAGAAAATTTTTATCTTATAATTTTAAAGCAGCTTCTTCTTATGTAAATAGTAATTCTACTTCTTCTTTCCTAGAATATACTGAAATAAATGATCTATTTAGATTATTTGTAGAAGATAGTGAAGTATTTTCTATGAGATGAGATTTTTATTAATCCCACTATTCAGAATCCATAGTCATTTTCCTTTAATATGCTTATGAATCTTTATCACAAATTTATTCACTCAAATAACGACATCTTTTATATAATGGTGATTCTGTTCTATTCATTCTACTTTATAATACTTAATCTAATGATCCTTATTAAGCTATTGTCAATTATAGATTTTATTAGTTAAGAAATTTTGTTGTAATCTTTTTAACTTATAATTTTGAGTCATCTATCCAATCACTTCTTTTTTTAGTATTCTTATTATAAAATAATAAACTATGTGAAACTTTATATTATTTCGTTATGAATTCTTCTTTAAATATAGTTGTCATAGTCATCATAGCAATAGCTGATCTTAACCAAATTGTTAATTGTTTTAGTAAGGTATTATTCATTTTATTACTGGTTAACTGATTAGGAATAGTACTTTGTTATTAAATTAGACACCATTCTTCAACTAAAAAAGAGTTTTCATCATTTTCAATAAAAAATTACACAATCATTTCATTTGATTAAGATGTCCTCCAATTGTTTTATAGTAACTGTCTCACATTTAGATTCATTTCTTAAGTCCAAATTACACCCATTTCTTTTGTCTAATTTTAAATGGATGGTTGACATTACAAGAACGGAAAGGTTCTAGATGATAATAAAATATCAGCAAATTTTGTGAATAATAGTTGGAACATATTCATGACTTTTTAAATTAACAATAATAAGAATAAATAATCAAATAAACATATGCTTTAAAATATAATCGAATTATAAAATGCGTAATAATTATAAAAATATCTAACAACATTATTAATTTATATAAATAATTCATATTGTGTATTAAAATTCAAATAATCTCTATAAATAAATATAAATAAATGAGAAATATTACATTTGTAAATGTAATTTAGATTAATTATAATATGAGAGATATTTGAAATAAGAATATAAATAACTATCAATTTTTAATTCATTCAGCTAAACTTAAAGCAAGTAAATAACTGGGTATATACTCTTTAGATTTTAGAATATCATTAAAAGTATTAGTTGTTGTGTTTGCTGTATTAACTGTATTTGTTGTATTCAATGTAATACTCTTTTATACATCTGTTCTTTTTTATATACTATTATTAAAATTATTATTTGTATTTTATAGATGAGTTATTTATTTTTTAAGTAATTAATTTTCAATTTTTTATTAATTTAAAGCTTCTTATAATTACAATACTATAGATTCTTTATTATTTGATTATTTTAATTATGTATTTTCTTTCTTTAATTTTGATACCATTTCAGTTAATTTTGATGATTCTTTTTCTAATGCTGCAATTCTCATTAAATATTTAATCTCTCTCTATTTATTCTCTTCTAATTTATTTTTATTAGTTATTTCTTGCATTTATATTCTTTATAAATTTTCTTTTTTCTCTTAGAATGCATTTGCTAAATAACATTATAGTATATTTGTATTTTCATTCTAAGATATATTTCGATTATCATAAAATGAATTATTTGTTTTTCTTTTACTACGATTTACTTATGATAAAACATATAATCTTACAATCTCCAATTGATGTATTCTGTTTTACTTTGACTTTATCTTTACTCAATATTCTAGCACTTTTAATTGCTTCAGCTTGTATTATTTCTCTAACAGTTTTGATCTCTCTTGATGTATTACGATAATATGGCATAGTTGTATTTAGAGACATTAATGGTTTAACTGCTATAAAACTAAAATTATTAATTAAAGTAAGAATAAACCAATAATAATAAAAGAAAAATTTATCAATTTTCAAGTCTTTCAATAAATATAGTTCTACATATTGGACAAGAACCCTGATCTTATATCCAAATTCTTATACATTCATCATGAAATATGTGATCAATTTTCTTATTACCACCATCAACATTACAAGGTAATTTAATACAATCATCATCAATTTGATAAGTCTATAAACATATTGAACACTCTTCATGTATATTTATATCCTAATTCTTTAAATCTTAGAATTTTTGTGAATTTAAATTTGATAAAAATCCTTGTCTTTATTATTCAATTCTATGTTATTTATACTCATCATAAAGATCAGTACACAAACTGCATGATTACCATATAGCTACTCCTATTATTATAGGAATTATAGCACATATTATTAATAATATACAGATTATCATAGCTATTATCATATATCCTATGAGCATTGAAAATAAGGTCATTACTATTAATATAGATTATAAATAGTCAGTGCTATTTATTCTATCATTCCAATTTAGAAATTCCCATTACAATATAGTTATATTTCCCCAAGCAAACAATATTATCTTCACCAATACAAATACCCTATTCAGTGCAAACATTTATGAATTTTAACTTTCAAGCAAATAGGAAATCCATTTTGTTGTTGTAATTTTCTAAGATATACTAATGGCCACTTATTATGCTTATGAATTTTATTCTTCATCTTCCATTATGTCTTCAAATGGACTGTTTAATTTTATTGTATATTTTAAGTATTCAATAATTGGATGAGTAATATCTCCATGATTTATTTGTTCAGCTTCATTTATAATATATCTTAATTAACAATTAATGTATATCATCAAACAATCAGATATTAAATTGAATCCAAAATAAACACTAAATAATTCTTTTATTTCATCTTTTGTAATTAATGAAAAATACAAAGCTACAACTTCATTAATTATGAAAATTAAGTTGAGAATAGTAAATATATTTATTATTATACAACTTCTTAAAATTACTGTTTTTAGTACATTGTTAAGCTAAGGACATTGATTATTAAAAATAAGTTGAATGATATCCTAAAAACTAATATTTAAGTATTGTTCTGTCTCATTTTATGATGTATCAAGTATTTCACCTTAAGGCTATTCTTAAAAATGAATAATGCTTTATTAATATGATTGTAATTGTTCAGCTGATTAAAATTGTATTGATGAATTTGGCTAAAGTTACTAAGATTTATTTTAAAAGGATAATGATTCTGGATTATTAATTTCTTTCTCTTATTATTAAAATTGGGCTGTGAATTCATTGAATTCCGATTAAATCGATTAATCTAAATTATTCATTAACAAACAAAAAATTTATTATTAATTTTTTCATTTTTTTATTATTAATTCATTAAAATATATTATAACATTAGAAAATATAATAAATTTCTAAGATTTCATCCATTATTTGTAATATTTACATAATAAAATAATGATATATGTATATATACAATAAAAAATATAAAAATTTAATCGAAATGTTATACATAATACAAAAGAAAGTATGTTAAATCAAAAACAATTTATTATTTCATGAAAATGCTTGAATTTTTGCATAAATATTATTGCTAAAATCAAAGTAATTTCATATTTTTACTTTATTTTATATGTATCTTAAGTCAATAATTTAATATCTATTATTCATTATATTTAATTTATTCAATAATTAAATGATTTTCCATGTTTCTAACATTCAGTTTTTAGTTTTAGAAATAATAAATCTTATTATTCAATGTTAACTAAATAAAACCTTTTTATTTATTTTGTTGTAAAAATGAATCGAAATGTAGGTTTATCTTCATTTTTCTTAATTAATATTTAGAATAAATTATTTAAAGAATTTGCTGAGCTTACACTAAATTTATCTTTACTAATTAACTAAAAAAAGTAAATCCACCCTCCATCCAAAGCTAAATACCTTTCAGTTTCAGATGTTAAATAATCCATTAATGATTTATGAGTTTTTATTGGTTTTATAACTCTAAATGTACTACCAGGAGGAAAATTGATGATTTATTTTTTTTAATAACCTGAATCTAATGGCTTACCAATTTATTTAAAATTATAAAGGATTAATATTCTGTATTCTTTTTGCATTTCACTCATAGTTTATTATTCACAATCTTCTTCTTCATCATTGTAAATTTAATTGGCTTCGTCTTCGTTACCAATCTTAAAAACATTAGGATCACTAGATCTTTCTTTAGTACTTTGTTATGAACTTTATTTTTTTTGTTTAGTTTCTATTGGTATTGTGGAATTAGCTTCATTATAGATAATATCATCAATTGGAGCATCATTAAAAAATTATTTGATAGAATCTAAAAATGAACTCTTTTTCTTTGATTACATTATATAATTATTAATATTTATTTGAGAATGCATTTAAAATCATGATTTCTTTATATTAATTAAACAATATGCCCATTTAATAATAATATTTCTTTTGTTAAATTAAATAATTATCTTCTAGATCTTGAATGTCATTAAATTGATCTTCACATGAATCCCAACTTTATTTTTAATAATTAATCTTTTGTTTATTAAACCTTTATAATTAATTTTATTTTTACATCTTCATTTATCCATCATGTTACATTTTTCATCAATTAAAAAAATGATTATTTTATATTATCTTCTTAATTTGTTTAATAGATTCAATGTGGTTTATTTATATAATTTGATCCATATTTTAAGAGTATCATCATTCCATTCATTCTTTTCTCTCTTTGCTGCTTTTATATATATTTCCGATTCTTAATCTTTATTTTGAGGAGTTTAATTATATTAGTTGAACCTAAATATTTTTTATCTTTTTCAAATTATTCTATTTACTTTTGAAAAAATCTTATACTTTATAAATTAAAATATATTCCGCAAACTTTTTTGAGTATTTATTTTACACATATTTTTTTATACAAAAGTTTAAACTCAAATCAATACAGAATTTGAAACTTCTAAATTTTTTCAAAATCAGATTACACATCTAATATTTCTAGTTTAAATGCTCCATAATATTTTACTCTACTTACATTAATATTTTTTTTGGAGAGTTCTCTAATTTCTCTAAATCATAATCATTTTAAAAAATAATTTATAAACTTATTTTAGAAAAGAAAATTTAAAATTCTATTTTTATTGGAAACACTATAATATTTACTTAAAGTGTTTTATAAAAATAATATAGAATTTAATAATTTTATAGATGTCTTATTTATAAAGCAAAATATACAAATTTTGTAAACTTTCAAAAATTGATATCAATTTATTGGGGATCGGTCTGTCCATCCACTTAGAGATAAATTACTCGAATCAGGTATTGGCAATCTTTTTTCTGTATGTTTTTATTACATTGTTTATAATTATGAGATGATTCCTGCTGTTTTTTTTTCAGTTTCAGATGAAATAGGTTATTTACTTATTAAAGTACTAGTTTATAGTAAATTTGACACATTATTAAAGTTATTGACTTTGATAATAGGTTTAGTATCTTATTATTAATTTGATGAATTATTTATATTACTAATTTAATTGATGCTATTATTAGTTGCTGTTTAATAGCTAATAATCACATTTTTTTATATAGGTGCAATATTTTTAATGCTTCTTGAGAACCCTTTTTAAGATTTAATTTAAGGAAGCTTTTATTATACAATTTTATATTCAATATTATCTTCTGTTTTCTTATCTTTTTATTCAGGGCTTCTTCTTAATAGTTCTACATTATATGATTCATGATGTTATTAAAACTAACTTTAGTTCTATTATTTTCCTTTGGTTCTTTGAGTAATAGTAATTTATTTCACAATATGTTCCTATTAAAGAAGTAATTTTGTATTTTTTGGAATTGATGTTTTACGAGATAAAACAGTTGCTTCTATCATTTTATGTGGTAATTCTCTATGTTATAATTTCTTGACTAATTAAGCAACTTTAGAAAGTATATCTGTTTTGTTAGATTTTTATGAATTCATAGGAGGATCATTTTTGAGCTCAAATTTAACGAAATCTCACTTACATAATTTTGCTGTTTGTACCTTATTTAAGGAATCTAGCATTTCAAGTTTGCTCATAATTCTTACTCTTGCTACATTCGATACATTTGGTATATATTGAGATTTACTCTTTTAAACACAAAATTGAGATTATGATCTTAATGGTGAATGATAAGCAAATCGTAATTATCGATCTTAAAATATTGTTTCAGAATAATTATTAGCCTAAAATTTGTAAAGAATATAGTTTTACGAATGTGATCTCATCTGCATTCATTAAATAAGTTATTTTATAAAAATTAAGTAAAATATAATCAATTATGAGACTAGTTAGGAATATCGTTCCAATATTTTTTCATTTTTTAAAAGGCAAATAAAGCTTTTTGATGTTTATTTTTATCAGGATGTATGTTCATAGCATAAAATTTATATTCTTATCTTAATATACCTTTATCTTCAACTTTAACAAACTTACTTAAAACTTCTTCTGGTAGAAGTAGAATTTTGTATAATAAAATAATTTGATTTATATCAATTATTTCATATTTTTGACAATATCTTTAAGCATACTTAAAGGCTGAATCAGTTACTAAGGGTTCTATATCTCGGTATGCTTTAATAATTTTTTATTTAATAGATATATCTCCTTCTTCTAACTTTAATAAAGCTTTCCTATATAATTCATTCTATAATTATTCATAGTAAATATTAGTTTCTCTAATGTTTTATTATTTGATTTGTTTCTAAAGCTCTTTTAAATTTTTTTTTTCCTTTTTAAAATTTCCCTTTTTATTTTTGCAAATATTATTATAAATATTAATTATTTCTTGGTAATTATTCTCAATTTATGATGATTGTTTATCAGTTCTGAAGTTAATTTTTTCTTATGCCTAGCTACTATCGGCGTTTGCTGAAGCAGAAGAAAAATAATCAATTTCAGTCTTAATTGGTAATTAATGCTAATTAGTTCCATTACAATTAACTATCAATACTTCTACTTAATTATTGAGCATCATTTTTATTTATTTTTTAAATTACTAATATTGTATAATTTTCTATCAATATATATTTATTAAAGAAAATTTAAGATCAATACTGATCATACTCTAAATAAATTAAATGTTCTTTTTGATTTTCTTAAATTCTTTGGATTTTATATTCAAATATCATGATTTTTATAAAGGCTTATTCAAATTTATTTTATGACATACATTATTAAGCTAATTAGAATTAAAAATATAAAAAACTATTACTAGATTTGGTTTTTATGAGTTTAATGTCTTAAGCGCATTTTAATATATTCTTTTAAATATAATGATAAATGATTGTAATAACACTAAAGAATAGGATTTATTGATTTAATAATAATATTAAGAACTTGTTCTAGAATCTACTAATAAACAAAATCTTTTTCTTATTATCCTTTTCTCATTAATTAATTTTCAATCTTAATATATAAGTTTATAATCAATTTTATAATTATTTATTAAGTTCAAAATGTATTATTTATTATATAATATATTTATATTTTAATGATAATTAGAACGATTACTCAACAAAATAAAATTGACAATTTGATTAAAAAACATTTAACGAAATACTTTATTGTCAATTGTCATAGATAAAATATGTGCAAATAACAAAAATTTTAATTCTGTACTCAATATGCAAATAACATAATAAAATTAATTATATTTTCATTTTTAGGAATTTTAATTAGGGAAAGAAATTATAATTATATTAGTTTCACTCAAATTTATGTATACAAATTTATCAGATTTCTATTCCCTTTACTAAATCTTTGCATACTAATTATCATACAAACTGAGTATACAAATCAAAGTTATTATCTTGTAAATATTCAGAATTTATGTTAACTATTTGAAACTTAAAGTTGAATATTGTCATTCTTATAATTTCTACTACTTTTAAGAACTAATTTTATATGATTCCTTAAATTATTGAATAATTGGGACACTATAAAATAATATTATTATAAATAAAACATATTCACTTAATTTCAAAGGAAATGAATTTAAGAATTTTAGATTTCAAAAATAAAATAATTTTAATTTTAAATTAAGATAGAAAATATAAATTAAATTTTATCTTATCTTTTAGAACATATTAACGAAAACTTGTATGATTTCTTATTTTAATAATTTTTAGGTATTTCTATAAATTAAATGAAAAAACATTTAAATATGTAAAATCAGATTAAAAACTTCATTTTCTAAAATGCATATTAGATCTGTAAATATTAAAAATTTAACTTAAAGTAAAATAGGTTAATTTAAAAATATCATAACATTGAAAAGGCTTCAATGTTGTATAAATTAATTGAAATTTAGAAGCTTCTGGAAATTTAATTAAATTTAAATGAAAATTAAATAAGTTACTTAAATCAATTTAAAAGCAAAAATAATGTTTGGATGTTTTTTAATAAATAATAATAGAAAATAATAATAATGGATTAAACTTTTGCCATAGGAATTGATTTAGGAACTACCTATTCTTGTGTAAGTGTTTTTGCAAATGGTAAAGTTGAAATCATCCCTAATGATCAAGGTAATAAAAAAATCCCATCTTATGTTGCCTTTAATGAAACTAAAATACTCATTGGTAATGATGCTCAAAACCAAGTAACTAAAAATCATTAAAATACAATTTTTGATATTAAAAGACTAATAGGAAGAAAATTCTCTGAAACTACAGTCCAAAATTATATTAAATTATGGCCATTCAAAGTTGAAGCTGGTGTCAATGATACACCCATGATTGTAGTAAATTATAAAGGAGAAAACAAGAAATTCCTCCCTGAAGAAATCTCTTCAATAATATTAAGCAAAATGAAGGAAACTGCTTAAGCTTATTTAAATTAATAAATTTCAAAGGCTGTGATAACTGTTCCAGCTTATTTTAATGATTCTTAAAGATAAGCCACAAAAGATGCTGGTGCCATTGCTGGTTTGAATGTTTTGAGAATTATCAATGAACCATTTGCTGCTGCTATTGCTTATAATTTAGATATGAAATGCAAAAATGAATAACATGCTCTTATATTAGATTTAGGAGGCGGTACTTTTAATGTCTCCTTATTGACTATTGAAGATGGTTTTATTGAAATAGTGGCTACATCTGGTTACAATCACTTAGGAGGTGAAGATTTTGATAACAAACTTGTAGAATATTGTTGTGATGAATTTTTTAGGAAGAAAGGAATCAACATTAGAGGAAATCCGATATCATTAAGAAGACTTAGAACATAATGCGAAAGAGCTAAGAGAATTCTTTCATCAGCCGATTAAACTATAATTGAAGTTGATGCTTTAGATGGTAAGGAAGATTTTAATTGTACTATCAGCAGAACTAAATTTGAAGATTTATGTATGAGCATGTTTAAGGAATGTATAACTTTGATTGAAAATTTTCTTAAGGAATCAGGTATCTCAAAAATAGATGTTCATGAAATTGTAATGGTTGGAGGATCATCAAGAATTCCAAAAGTTTAAGAGCTAGTGTAAGATTATTTTAATGGAAAGACATTGAACAAATCGATCAATCCAGATGAAGTTGTTGCTTATGGAGCAGCCATCTAAGCTGACATCATAAAAAATTAAGACGATGAATGGAATAAGAATTTTCTATATTTTGATTACACTCTTTTATCTTTAGGTATTGAAACTGCTGGTGGTATCATGAATGTTTTTATTGGGAGAAATACATCTATTCCATATAAAAAGACACAAATATTTACTACCTACACAGATAATTAAACAAATGTCATAATTGAAATTTATGAAGGAGAAAGAAAAATGACAAAAGATTGCAAAAAAATTGGACAATTTAATTTAGATGGTATTGCTCCAGCTCCTAGAGGAGTTCCAAAAATTGAAGTATCATTTGAGATTGATATAAATGGTACAATTTACTTTAATGCTGAGGATTAGGCTACAAAAAATTCATAAAAGATTACTATTATGCCTTAAAAAAGTAGATTATCAAAAGATGAAATTGAATTATTAGCTTAGGAAGCTGAAAAATTTAGAGCTGAAGATGATATAATTAAATCAAAGATTGAAGCCAAGAACAACATTGAATTAACTGCATATTAAATTAAAAACACTATCAAAGATGAATAAATTAAATGCAAATTCACAGCTGAAGAAATATCAAGACTTGAATAATTAGTTAAAGAAAGAATAAAATGGATTGAATGTAATGTAAATGTAGATATATAAGAATATATATATAAATAAAAAGAGATTGAATAAATAATGGATGAAATGATGTAAAGAATATATTAAAATGGTTATGTTAGATAAGATAGATATGGACTTTTAATTAATAAAATAATTTGATATATATATACATATATAATTATATTTATGTATTATATATAAACAACATAGAATATATAGAATTGTATTGATAAATAGTTTATTTATTTCAAATAATTAATATATTAAATAAACAATACGGAAAATGGATAAAGAAAATGCAAAAGCACCTTAAGACTTTTCAACTTAAAATGTACCATTATTATAAGCTTAATAATAACCAATTAATTAATATTATGTACCTTATGCTCCTTAAATTTAATAACCATAATAATAATAATAATTATAATAACCATATTTATAAAATCCATATTAAGTATTGAATCTATAAACAGATCAATAATAATATTCAAACTAATAATAACTAATATAATAATAATAATAATAATAATAATAATAATAATAATAATAATNAATACAATTTTTGATATTAAAAGACTAATAGGAAGAAAATTCTCTGAAACTACAGTCCAAAATTATATTAAATTATGGCCATTCAAAGTTGAAGCTGGTGTCAATGATACACCCATGATTGTAGTAAATTATAAAGGAGAAAACAAGAAATTCCTCCCTGAAGAAATCTCTTCAATAATATTAAGCAAAATGAAGGAAACTGCTTAAGCTTATTTAAATTAATAAATTTCAAAGGCTGTGATAACTGTTCCAGCTTATTTTAATGATTCTTAAAGATAAGCCACAAAAGATGCTGGTGCCATTGCTGGTTTGAATGTTTTGAGAATTATCAATGAACCATTTGCTGCTGCTATTGCTTATAATTTAGATATGAAATGCAAAAATGAATAACATGCTCTTATATTAGATTTAGGAGGCGGTACTTTTAATGTCTCCTTATTGACTATTGAAGATGGTTTTATTGAAATAGTGGCTACATCTGGTTACAATCACTTAGGAGGTGAAGATTTTGATAACAAACTTGTAGAATATTGTTGTGATGAATTTTTTAGGAAGAAAGGAATCAACATTAGAGGAAATCCGATATCATTAAGAAGACTTAGAACATAATGCGAAAGAGCTAAGAGAATTCTTTCATCAGCCGATTAAACTATAATTGAAGTTGATGCTTTAGATGGTAAGGAAGATTTTAATTGTACTATCAGCAGAACTAAATTTGAAGATTTATGTATGAGCATGTTTAAGGAATGTATAACTTTGATTGAAAATTTTCTTAAGGAATCAGGTATCTCAAAAATAGATGTTCATGAAATTGTAATGGTTGGAGGATCATCAAGAATTCCAAAAGTTTAAGAGCTAGTGTAAGATTATTTTAATGGAAAGACATTGAACAAATCGATCAATCCAGATGAAGTTGTTGCTTATGGAGCAGCCATCTAAGCTGACATCATAAAAAATTAAGACGATGAATGGAATAAGAATTTTCTATATTTTGATTACACTCTTTTATCTTTAGGTATTGAAACTGCTGGTGGTATCATGAATGTTTTTATTGGGAGAAATACATCTATTCCATATAAAAAGACACAAATATTTACTACCTACACAGATAATTAAACAAATGTCATAATTGAAATTTATGAAGGAGAAAGAAAAATGACAAAAGATTGCAAAAAAATTGGACAATTTAATTTAGATGGTATTGCTCCAGCTCCTAGAGGAGTTCCAAAAATTGAAGTATCATTTGAGATTGATATAAATGGTACAATTTACTTTAATGCTGAGGATTAGGCTACAAAAAATTCATAAAAGATTACTATTATGCCTTAAAAAAGTAGATTATCAAAAGATGAAATTGAATTATTAGCTTAGGAAGCTGAAAAATTTAGAGCTGAAGATGATATAATTAAATCAAAGATTGAAGCCAAGAACAACATTGAATTAACTGCATATTAAATTAAAAACACTATCAAAGATGAATAAATTAAATGCAAATTCACAGCTGAAGAAATATCAAGACTTGAATAATTAGTTAAAGAAAGAATAAAATGGATTGAATGTAATGTAAATGTAGATATATAAGAATATATATATAAATAAAAAGAGATTGAATAAATAATGGATGAAATGATGTAAAGAATATATTAAAATGGTTATGTTAGATAAGATAGATATGGACTTTTAATTAATAAAATAATTTGATATATATATACATATATAATTATATTTATGTATTATATATAAACAACATAGAATATATAGAATTGTATTGATAAATAGTTTATTTATTTCAAATAATTAATATATTAAATAAACAATACGGAAAATGGATAAAGAAAATGCAAAAGCACCTTAAGACTTTTCAACTTAAAATGTACCATTATTATAAGCTTAATAATAACCAATTAATTAATATTATGTACCTTATGCTCCTTAAATTTAATAACCATAATAATAATAATAATTATAATAACCATATTTATAAAATCCATATTAAGTATTGAATCTATAAACAGATCAATAATAATATTCAAACTAATAATAACTAATATAATAATAATAATAATAATAATAATAATAATAATAATAATAATTAATATAACCTTATTAATAATAGATAACTGGTATTGTATTACAAAATCCTTATATTCCTTATGTAAATATATATAATTTATATTTTAGACTCCATAAGTAGTATAAAATGCATCTGGATTTAGAACTCCAGCATTAGTTTAATGTCCTTTTTGTAATTAACATTCAGTTACAACTATTACTTATAAACCAGGTAATGATACATATTGGATTGCTGTATTATTATGTATTTTCTTTGGTTGTTTATGTTTAATACCTTTATTATCTGGTGATTGTAAAGATGTTTATCATCAATGTAGTTATTGTGGAAAAGTTGTTGGACATACACCTTATAAAGCATGTTCATGATTTTATATTATCTATATATACATTTCATTTTCATAATTAAACATAATAGATATAAAATATCAAAGTATTCTTATAATTATAAAAATATAAATTAATCAAATGGAATATAATCAAAATAACTAATATGGATAAGTCTCTGCTTAATAAGGAGGATACCCCTATTTTTAACCTTAAGCATAGCAGAACTAATATGCATAACCATAGCCATATCCTGCTTACCAATAACCAGCTCCATATTTAGATCCGAACATTCCAGTTGGATAACCAGTCGGTTAACCCTAATATGGAAACTATCCTTAACAACCTGTATAGTAATAAGTTATATTAATTTCTAAAAGTTAATCTGGCTTGGTACCGAATGGACCGATTTATACTGCAGCACCTGTTTTGCGAAGTGCAGAAGGAATGAGATTTCCTGTTTAAATTTAATGCCCTTATTGTAATTAATAAGGAGTCACTAGAATTGAGAATAGAGTAGGTGATGGCACAATATGTGCTTCAATATTAGTTTTAATATTTTGCTGGCCCTTATTTTGGCTTCCTTGCTGTTTAGAAGATTGTAAGGATAGAGTGCATCTTTGTATTCATTGTCAGAAATGTGTTGGCAAAAAAAGGTATGAGGTTTGTTGAGAAGTTGATCATTATTATATATTAAAATATATTCTTATCATTTTTAATCTATTCAACAAGAATAGGATCAATGTTTAGGAATAAGATGTAAGTTTAATTGTTATAAATTTATAAAGAAATCTTATCAATAAATAATTAAAATAGTTTAATTCAAACCTTATGAAGAACAGTTCAGAGATTTGTAATCAAATGACTGTATGTTAAAGTCATAGTGAATATTAAAAACCAACACTGACGAACTTAGCCCAAAGTGTATTCATGAGTTCACCTTTAAAACCAAATATTCTCTCTCGATCTTAACCTATAACTCCAAACAATGGAGATTAAGCTGATATAATCCTAGAAATAGGTTTACCTAAGGTTTTAACAAGAAGAATGACTAAGTATTTAAGTAGATAAAATTAATATAGAAATGATTATTTGACAACAGCCAATGGGCATAAATCATAGTAAGAAGTCTTTTGCAATAATTGCTAAAGAATAAATATGACTAGACTAGAAACTGAATATGGATTGGGTGCAATCTAAGTTACCTGCTTGTTAATTGTCCTATTTTGGCCATTATGCTGGTTACCTTGTATCTTAAAATAATGTAAAGACATAATTCATTACTGTCCATTTTGTAACTAAATTGTTGGAAGAACTCCCTACACGTTCTGTTGATTTTTATCGTTATTGTTACTTAATATTATAATACATTCTCATAAATCCTATTATGTTCTTTAGACCAGCTCCAATACAATAATTTTAACGAATAAAAAGGTAAGAAATGTTCTATAAATGCTATTCGTTTAATGAAATTTCAAGAATTTATCTCCTATATAACAGAACTTAAAAGAGTAAAACAAATTAAAATTGATGTATCATATAATTCTTTAAAGAAATATACTATTCTTATTCTTATTAAAAATATATATAAATTGAGGTCAATAATGTCTGGCTGTAATAACTAATAAATATGAAAATTACAATTATTTTAAATAAATAACTTTTGGTTAGTAATTGCAGAATTTTATTCGCCATACATTGAATACACATTCTATAGACACTGTTATTTCATTTATTATATATAACTTAAATAATATAGATTAGAAGAATGCTCAATATAAATTCTAGAAAATCTTTAAACATTTGAAATTCTTATAGGAAAAGGTAAATTTTTAGAAACATATATATTTATCAAACTTTTGCAAAATAATGTACAATTTTTTATATTCATGAATTTTTTCTTAAATTCTTGAGTATATAAACTTATAATTAATTATGAGATTAGATACCCTTTATTATTTATTTATAATGATATTGAATTGATTCTTGAATTAATCAGAAAGATATATCAAATTCAAGCTTTCTTCTATACTTTATAAATTAGTTTGAATTCTAGTAAGTAACTTATAATCCTTAGATTCTAGGCACCTTTCAATTTTTTGACACTGTTTGTATTGTTTTTTAAGTTATGACTGTTATTTAATTTAGAATCAGCAAAATAATATATTAATGAAAATACACTTGAATTGAATTTTTATATTTCAATTAATATGAAATTAATTTTAATTAATCAATTTGTATAATGAATAAAAACAGTCCATAAAATTTTATGGAATCAATTATTTATAAACTTCTCATACTTTTAAGTTTGATCATTAATAACTTGAACAAATGGAATAAAATATTACTTGTTAAGCATATCCAGCCTTTGAAGAAAAATAAAACAAAGAATTACCATAATAATATCAATATCCAAAAGAATAAAACAATATTCCTGTCGGCTATCCAAACTAATAATACATACCAATCTAATAATAATAGCCTTTTATGAGTATTATTTAAATTTAATTTAGGTCCTCAATAAGTAGTCTTATAACCTATAGTTATTTAATAAGTGAGAAGAACAAATGCTGAAGGTTGTTCATATCCAACAGATATTTTGTGCCCTTATTGTCAAAAACCTGTTTAGACTCTTATTGAATATCAATCAGGATGTAGTACATGGCTAGCTTGTTTGTTGTTGTTTTTGTTTTTCTTGCCATTGTTCTTTTTGCCATTTTGTTTAGATGAATGCTAAGATAAAATCCATAAATGTCCTAATTGTGGAAAGAAAGTTGGAAAGAAAAAGTACAAATTATGTTGTTGATTGTAAATAATCTTAATTTTTTTTTAATTATCATACATAAATACCTATTTAATGTAAATTCATAATAACTAACAACCTGGTGTTAATTAGGGTTATAATTAATACTAACAACCCTCATAACAATAATATCAAGGAATTAATAACTATAATTATCCATCAGTTTAAACTTAGCCACAATATATCCCTCAATAACAATAGCCTTTATAAGGATAACCTATTAATAATTAGGATCAATAATATGTATATGGAGCACCAATAGGAATGGCTTAAGGTATGCCAATGAAACTTCCAAGAACTGCAGATGGAGTTAGATTTCCAGTTGAGATTGAATGTTAATTTTGTAGAAGAAATACAAAAACAAGGATTGAATATAAGTCAGGACAAAGTGTTTGTTGTTGTTCTTGTTTATTACTATTTACTATTCCAATATTGGCCTGTATACCTTGTATTATGAATTCTTAAAAAGATGTTGTGCATTATTGTACTTAATGCAATCATTAAGTTGGTTTTGCTCAAAAAAAGTTATGTGAGTGATATGAATTATGAAAATTTACTTGTATTTAGCAAATATCTTCTTATATAAAATATATCTTAATTCAATTAATAAAATTATGAGATAAAGATAAACATATTAACCAAATTATCTCCAGATCTCCCAATCAGAAAAACCCAGAAGAAATGTACATTCATATGGAAAAGAATTAAATACTCCAGATTCAATTAAACCTTTAAGTGCTTTAATGAATTTAAGACTATTCCTATATAAAACCAAACAAAAATTAGAATATAAATAGGCTAGCCAATTTACTAGAAATGATCCTTTAGTAAAAGAATAACCTTCTTTTTTATATAATAAATAGTAAATAGATTAAGACAATTAAATAAAATTCCAGGCCTATTTGGATGGAGATTTATAAGCTGATGAATATTTGACTTTACAAAACTACAAGAGATTATATAAAATAACTAAGAATGATAATGGATCTTTTGATAACACTAATGATGAGATGCCTTATTATACACAAAGAGAAAGTGCTTTAAAAAAATTGAAAGAGAGGATTATACATAGACATAATATGAATAAAAGAAAAAGAGGTTCTGAAATTAGCAATTAAGTTGATAATTCAAAATGTGATACTCCTAGTATATAATTGGCTAAATAACTAAAAAAAGTTATAATAAGAAAACATATGAATAAAATTAATGAAGAATTAACAGCGTATCAAATTCTTATTATTTAGAGAAAATACTTTAAAAAATTTAAAAATGGTTTAGAATGCAGATTTTGCTGTATAACAACTACAAGAAACACTTGAATATGATAAATCAATATAGAGTAGTGTGAAAAATAAAGTTAATTCTACAAAGCATTTAAAAATTATAACTAGAAGAAATAAAACAGAAATTAATGAAGATAATCAAAATAGTAGAATCTAAATTAGTAATTAAATAACTCATTAAGCTAATTAAACAATCTATGAATCATAATTTAAAGATAAAATAAAATAATTAAAGTCAAAAACTCTCAAATTTTCTAATTCTAAAATGAACCAAATATTTATTCAAAAATCTTAATAATCATTCTAAGATCATAGAAAATGTATAACTGATAGATCACAATTATCATATATTTAGAAAAATAATTCTAAATAAAAATTACATTATTAAGGTGAAGTTCAATTAGAAGAGAGAGATGATTCAGCTGAATCAAGTCTCTGTTCATTATTTGAAAAAAAGATCAATCATTTATATAATTAAAGCATATTATTAAAGAAAAATATCTCAACTAAAGATAGTTTGATTAAACGTATAAAACATATGCAAAGTTTTAATTAAATTGTAGGAGAAGCTGTGCAAACAAATAATTAAAAATTATATAAAATTTGATTGTATAATTTATTATGCTTCTATTCAGATAGTTGAATTAACTTTATTAGATTAAGCAATAAGTTATCCTAAAACTTATTCTAATTCCTATTCGTTTAAATTGCCTATCAATGCTTTCTTTTCAATTCCATATTCTATCAATTTAATTTATAAATACTATATCTAATAAGAATATAAGGATCTATTGATTCACATTCCCTCACTACAAATGGGAATGTTGGATTTGCTTCTTTCCATTGCCAATAATTTTTAGTGACTAGATTTCTATAATTTAATAATACATCATTACCTTACACCTTCAGATCTACCACATGTTTGGCAAAATACAAATCGCAATTCTTTAACAGAATTACCTAATTATTTTTACCAAGACATTATTAAATTAAATATATTTATAATAAAAAAAATTATTAGAGAAATCAAAATTGTTTTCTATATTAGATAATATATAATTTATATTAATATGTAGGAATATTTAAATTCAAAATTTTATTAAAAATTAAAAATTGAGAAATATTGCATCTATATAATAAGTTATCAATCATATAAATTTTTAATTATTCATTTTTCATGCTATTTTCTTTGAGTTTTATGTACAATGAATCAATTATTTTGAATTAAATTTTTTTGAATATATATTTTATCTATAAAAACCTTAAGTTAAGCACACTCAATAGTTTATATTTTATAAAATTTGTTATCTTCATTAAAAATATCCTTTAATTTTAGTTATCTAAGGTTGCTTAAATTGGAGTAAGATAGAAAAGGTGTTTATTATTTAATTTATGGGTCTAAAATAATGAAATATGAAGGAATGAGAATTAGAAGGGTTAGATAATATATTAAGTATTTATGTTCTGATTTGAAGATTTAATTTAAATAAATTAATTATGATACGAGGGTACACATCCGTATTGAGAAAATCACTTTGGTATTTACCATCAATGGGATTCTCAAAGAAGTTGGGTATTGGTGAAGCATCAAGCGTATTAGAAGATAAAATTAAAAATATTTCACAATTGGTAAAGAATTATAGTGATAAATTAGAATGACATCAAAGAATATGGTACAGTTATCTCTATTGGTGATGGTATTGCTAGAGTTTTTGGATTAACATAAGTTTAAGCAGGAGAAATGGTTGAATTCAGTTCAGGAGTAAGAGGTATGGCCTTGAATTTGGAAACAGATAATGTGGGTATTGTCGTGTTGGGTAATGACAGGTAATTCATTTTAATTCATTTATTCTAGAGATATCTAAGAAGGAGATATTGTCAAAAGAACAGGAGCTATTGTCGATGTCCCTATTGGAATGGAAATGTTGGGAAGAGTATTTGATGCCCTTGGTAATCCAATTGATGGACATGGTCCAGTCAAAACAAATGCAAGAAGAAGAGTTGAATTAAAAGCACCAGGAATTATTCCAAGAAAGAGTGTCCATGAACCAATGTAAACAGGATTAAAGGCTGTTGATTGTTTGGTTCCAATTGGAAGAGGATAAAGAGAATTGATTATTGGTGATAGATAAACAGGAAAGACTGCTATTGCTATTGATACAATTATCAATTAAAAACCAAACTTTGATTCTGGTGACAAGAATAAATAATTATATTGCATTTACGTTGCTATTGGTTAAAAGAGATCAACTGTTGCTAACTTAGTCAAAATTCTTACATAAGCTGGTGCTATGAAATACACAATTGTGGTTGCAGCCACAGCTTCAGAAGCTGCTCCACTTTAATATTTAGCACCATATTCTGGTTGTGCTATTGGAGAATATTTCAGAGATAATGGAATGCATGCTCTTATTATTTATGATGATCTTTCTAAATAAGCCGTTGCTTATAGATAAATGTCATTATTATTGAGAAGACCACCAGGCAGAGAAGCCTATCCAGGTGATGTCTTTTATTTGCATTCCAGATTGTTGGAAAGAGCAGCTAAACTTAATGCTGAAAATGGAAATGGATCCTTAACTGCCTTACCAGTCATTGAAACATAAGCTGGTGATGTCTCAGCTTATATTCCAACCAATGTTATTTCTATTACTGATGGATAAATTTTCTTGGAAACTGAATTGTTCTTTAAGGTATATCATAAATTCTAATTTAATTTAAGGGTATTAGACCAGCTATCAATGTCGGTTTGTCAGTGTCAAGAGTCGGATCAGCTGCTTAAATCAAAGCCATGAAGACAGTTGCTGGTAGACTTAAGTTAGAATTGGCTTAATACAGAGAAGTTGCTGCATTTGCCCAATTTGGTTCAGATTTGGATGCAGCTACCTAATAATTATTAAATAGAGGTGCTTAATTGACTGAATTACTCAAATAAAAATAATACGTACTTATATATAGGAATCATATTATAGGTCCCAATGTGTGCTGAAGAATAAGTTTGTGTCATTTATGCTGGTGTCAGAGGATTTTTGGATAAAGTATAAACTTCAGAAATTGCAAAATTCGAAGAGAAATTCCTCACTCATCTCAGAACTAATTTCCCAGCTATGTTAGAAAGAATTAGAAGGTATTTATTAGAATAATTCCTTAAGTACTGGTGAATTAAGCAAATAAGATGATGCTGAATTGAAGAGTATCTTAGAAGTCTTCATCCCAGAAGCCGGTCTTGCTATGAAATAATGATCAATTACAAATAATAATACAATATATAAAATAATAATTTATAAGTACATAAACTTTAATTTCACAAATTTTATTACACTTTAAATTCTTTATTTGTGATTGTGAGAAATTTTCAATCATTTAAATCTAATTCTTGAGAAAGTCTAAAAATATAAGATATATTGCTTATTCATAAAAAAAGTATTAAAAATTAATATGATGAATTAATCAAGAAATATTTGTTAATTAACAAACATATTTGATATAAAAAATTTAATTAAATTACAATTCTTTATATAGAAGGAGATAGAATATTTTTGATATAATGAAGAATCTCTTATTTTTATGATAAGATTATATATAATCTAATTTAATCTGTAATATTTTTAGTTATCAAGTCTCCAAAGTTGATTTGATTATAACCTTATTGTTCTAAAGTTATTCTAACTTGTTCATACGTTAGTTTATTTTATTTTACATTATTTGATAATCTTAAGAACATGGGCATGATTTTCTAAATTGATAAATTTGATGTGTCATCTTTATATAATCCTTTCCCAATTGTTACTATTTAAGAATGAGATTTATATATAATTAGTATTTTCTAGAAAATAATAAATGATAGTGCGCAATAACAAGATATTAAGTAGAAATAATTAGTATATAAAAATTTCATACAAAAGGTAATGGATACACGTCTCATGAATTAAATAAATAAATGAGCAAATATATTTATACATTTGGTGATGGCAAAGCTGAAGGCAGTGCAGCTATGAAGAATCTTTTGGGAGGCAAAGGATCAGGATTAGCAGAAATGAATCTTATTGGTATTCCTGTACCCCCAGGCTTCACAATTACAACAGAAGCTTGCAATTTATACACTAAAAATGGTGCAGAAAACACTTTCGCTCTCATCAAGGCTGATGTTGAAAAAGCACTTCATCAAGTTGAAGAATTGACCAAGATGGAATTTGGCTCAGCTGAAAATCCTTTACTTGTTTCTGTTAGATCTGGTGCTAGAGTTTCTATGCCTGGTATGATGGACACCATTCTTAATTTGGGATTAAATGATGTCTCAGTTGAAGGATTGAGCAAGAGAACAAATAACCCAAGATTTGCATGGGATTCTTATAGAAGATTCATTCAAATGTTCAGTGACATTGTTTTGGATATGAAACCAACAACTAAAGAAGACATCGATCCATTTGAAGAAATCATCGAAGGTGTCAAACATGCTAAAGGAGTTAAATAAGATACCGAACTTGATGTTGATGATCTTAAGACACTCGTTACCAAGTACAAGGAAGCTGTAAAAACTAAAACAGGAAAAGATTTCCCATAAGAACCATAATAATAATTATGGAGAGCTATTTAAGCTGTATTTGATAGTTGGAACAATGACAGAGCTAAATATTATAGAATTCTTAACAAGATTCCTGAAGATTGGGGAACTGCAGTTAATGTCTAAGCTATGGTTTTCGGTAATATGGGAAATACATCAGCAACAGGAGTTGGATTCACTAGAGATGCATCTACAGGAGAAAATATTTTCAATGGAGAATATTTGATTAATGCTTAAGGAGAAGATGTCGTTGCAGGTATCAGAACACCATAATAAATCACTTTGGTTGGATCAAAAAGATGGGCTGAATTATAAGGAGTTCCTGAAGAAGTCAGAAAAGCCTAATTCCCATCATTGGAGGAATCATTACCAGAAACTTATTAAGAATTGAAGAATGTCTAAGAGAAATTAGAATAACACTTCAAAGATATGTAAGATATTGAATTCACTATTCAAAATGGAAAATTATGGTTATTATAATGCAGAAATGGTAAAAGAACAGGTGCTGCCATGGTTTAAATTGCTTGTGATTTATTCAGAGAAGGAAAGATTGATGAAAAGACAGCTCTTAAGAGAATTGAACCAAATAAATTAGATGAATTATTACATCCAATTTTCACTCCAGAAGCTTTGAAAACAGCTAAATTTGTTGCTAAAGGTTTACCAGCATCTCCAGGTGCAGCTTCAGGATAAATTGTTTTCTTTGCTGATGAAGCTAAGAAATTTGCTCAAAGTATTTTAGTAAGAATTGAAACATCTCCAGAAGATTTGGAAGGTATGAACATTGCTAGAGGTATTTTGACAGCTAGAGGAGGTATGACTTCTCATGCTGCTGTCGTTGCAAGAGGAATGGGTAAATGTTGTGTTTGTGGTGCTGGATCATTAAATATCAATTATAAATAAAGAACACTTGAAGTTAATGGAAAAGTTTATGCTGAAGGTGATTGGATTTCATTGAATGGATCAACAGGAGATGTCTTTGAAGGAAAATTATAAACATAAGAAGCATAACTCAGTGGAGATTTTGGTTTGATTATGGATTGGGCTGAAAAATATACAAGAATGTATGTTAGAACTAATGCAGATACACCAAAAGATGC